>LPNX010061995.1:308767-338069 GCA_001517045.1 Pseudotsuga menziesii
GACTTAAACCCTTAGACAATAGGAGGGTTACCCACCTTGACTTGACATGACTTGTTTACATTATAGAAACTCCTGATAGGAACCTCGGGGCATGACATGACTCAAGTACATTACAAATACATCCCGGAATAAACATCGGGTTACAATACATAAGAAATACAAGTGAATACATTCCGAAGTTACAATTACATCAACACTCCCTTTTAACTAGGAAGGTGTTCTCTCGACACAATTTATCAGCACAAGTCTTCTTCTCTGTATCATCTGGATCATCATCGAGTCTTCGTCATCTTCACCTTCAAGTCATTTCTATCTTCAAGTCACCTTCATCTTCAAGTCATCTTCACTTGGATTTGGATCATCACTCGATCTGGATCATGATCACTGAATCTGGATCATCCCTCGATCTGGATCATCTCTGGATCTGGATCATCTCTGCTGGATCATCATCACTGGATCATCACGGGTGCTATCTCATGATTCTTCTCGTCATAGGAAGTTCTACAGAGCCAACCCTTTTTCATGCTGGTTGTAGGCCTAGCCTCCATGTAGGTCTTCTTCAGTGCTTATATCTGACCCTAAGTCAGAATAGCTTGCCCATCACTAATATCTGATCATGTAGGAACTAATCCTATAATCATATCAGAAAGGCACGCCTAGCACTCACATCTGACCATGTGGGAACCAATCCCACAACTCTGTCAGAAAGGATCAGCACTCACATTTGACACATGCGAGGAACCAATCCAACATACATGTTCAAAAAGGCTCAGCACTTATATTTGACACATGCGAGGAACCAATCCAACATATATGTTCAAAAAGGCTCTGCACTTACATCCGACACATGCGAGGAACCAATCCAACATGTATGTTCGAAAGGGCTCTGCACTTACATTCGACAGATGCGAGGAACCAATCCAACATGCATGTTCGAAAGGGATCTGCACTTACATTCAACACATGCGAGGAACCAATCCAACATGCATGTTCAAAAGGGCGTGCACTCACATCTGATCAAGTAGGAACCAATCCTACAGTCATATCAGAATGGCCCCCAGTCCTAGACTGAGCTACCTGGTAACTGACCAGGTGCCTCCATTCCAAGAATAGCATTCAGCGCTTACTTCTGATCATGTAGGAACCAATCCTACAGTCACATCAGAATGGTTCAGCACTCATATCTGACATGGAAGGAACCAATCCTCACCATGACAGAATGGCTCAGCCCTTACATCTGACCATGGAAGGAACCAATCCTCTCACCATGTCAGAATGGCTCTGGGTCTCATCATTTCCCTTTGGAGGAAACCTTGATCTAGAGAACACCAAGCTTCTCCCTGAAGTACTCGAACTTCACCTTAGCCAATGGCTTTGTCAACACATCAGCTATCTGTTCCTCCGTCGCAACATATTGGAGCTTCACTGCTCCCCTCTGCACCATATCCCTGATATAGCGATACTTGATCTCGATATGCTTCGACTTGTCATGGAACACTAGATTCTCTGACAACTTCACGCAACTCTGGTTGTCACAATGTATACAAGTAGCATCCATCTGGAGATCAAATAAATCAGACAGTAGCTTCCTCAGACATACTGCCTTACAACTAGCTGAACAAGCTGCGACATACTCTGCTTCAGCTGTACTCAGTGCCACACAGGATTGCTTCCTGCTAAACCAAGAGATCACACCTGATCCCATACTGAAGCAACACCCTGAAGTGCTCTTCCTATCGATGGCACTGCCTGCCCAATCTGAATCAACATAACCCTCCAGGTTAATCTTCTGATTCGCCTCGTACTTGAGCCCATAATCAATTGTACCCTTCAGGTACCTCAGAATATGCTTTGCAGCAATCAAGTGAACATGTCTCGGATCTGTCAAGAATTGGCTCAAGGTGTTCACAGCAAAGCAAATATTTGGTCTTGTGTTCGTCAGGTACATCAAGGACCTAATCATCTGACGATACATTATAGCATCAACCGCCTCTGATGAAGCATCACTCAATAGCTTCAGGTTCGATGCCATAGGTGTGGTCATGGCCTTGCAGTCCATCATCCCAAACCTCTTTAGGATCTCTATTGCATACTTCCGTTGTCCAAGGGAGATTCCATCCGCATTCTGCCACACCTCCATGCCTAGAAAATAATGCATCATACCCAAGTCCTTCATTTCGAACTCGGCGTCAAGCTTTCTCTTTGTATAAAAAATCAACCCGTCCATACCTGTTACAAATAGATCATCTACATACAGTAGGAGCATCACTGGGTTGCTATCTTCAACCTTGTAGTAAAGGTTGGAATCTGCTTTACTTTTGGTAAAGCCCAAACTGGATAGAAAGCTGTCAATTCTGCCGTACCATGTCCTGGGTGCCTGTTTCAAACTGCACAGGGCTTTTTTCAATCTGCACACATGAGACTCCCTATTATGTGTCTCAAAACCAAGTGGCTGTTCTACATACACTTCTTCTTCCGCTACACCATTCAAGAAAGTAGTCTTGACATCCATTTGGTGTATCTTCCATTTCATCACTATAGCCAGAGCAAGTACTGATCTGATGGAAGTGTATCTGGCTACAGGTGCAAAGGTTTCTTCATAGTCTATTCCTTCTTTCTGTGAGAAACCACGAGCCACGAATCTTGCCTTATATTTCTCTATGCTACCATCTGCAGCATGCTTGATCTTGTAGACCCATTTGGAAGTTACAACCGACTTCCCTTCTGGTCTTGGGACAACATCCCAAACATCGTTCTTCATGATCGATTGATACTCTTCGATCATAGCGTCCTTCCATTCTTTCCGTTCTGCCGCTTCTTCATAATTGGAAGGTTCTTCATTGATAAAGTCACATAGTAAAGCTACATATCTGGAGCAGGATCTGGTTCTCTTTCCTTCTCTGTGATTCTCTTCTGGAGCCCCATATCTTTCCGCACCTTGGATAATTTCTCGTATCCAAGCAGGTTTCCTCTTGTGAGGATTCTTCTCTTAAGGTGGATCTACAGGTCTTTGTGGTTCTTCAAATTCTCGATCTTCTTCTTGAGTTTCTTCATTCATGGTTGTATCATGAAATCTGGGTGCTTCTGCTTCGTCAAGTTCTTCAGCAGGTCTCTTTCTGGATTTGTTGCAAGCTGTGTCTTCATCAAATGTTACATCCCTGTTGATGTCGATTTTCTTGAATCCTGGGAAGTATATTCTGTAAGCCTTCGAGCTTTCAGAGTATCCCACAAATATACCCATCTTTCCTGAAGGATGTAACTTTGTCCTCTTTTCTTTTGGAATTTGTATGTACACTGGACAGCTGAATATTCTGAGATGGCCGACTTCTGGTTTCTTGTCGGAGAAGACTTCTTCAGGAGTCTTGTTCTCGAGTACTTTGTGTGGAGTACGGTTCTGTACATACACCGCTGTTTTGGCAGCCTCTGCCCATAGATGCATGGGAAGATCTTGATCATGAAGCATTGCTCTTGCAGCTTCCATGATATTTCTATTCTTCTTTTCTGCAACCCCATTTTTTTGTGGATTATATGGAGTGGATAACTCCCTCTTAATCCCTAATTCTTTGCATAAGTCTTTGAATTCATTTGATGTGAATTCTCCGCCATTATCTGATTGAAAGGTCTTGATCTTCTTTTCTGTGTGGTTCTCGATCAAGGCTTTGAATTCTTTGAACTTGCTGAAAACTTCATCTTTGTTCTTCATGAAGTAAATCCATGTTTTCCTAGAAAAGTCATCAATGAAAGAAACATAGTATACATACCTGCTTAGAGAACTTGATGACATTGGTCTGCATACATCAGAGTGGATGATTTCCAAGATTCCTTTTGCTTTGCTTTCGCAACTTGGAAATGTCTTCTTTGTATTATTTCCTTTCAAACATCCTTTGCAGACCCCTTCATGTTTTGCTTGAATTTCTGGAAGACCTTCAACAACTTTGCTTGCAAGTGGTAGTGCTCTATAGTGCACATGTGCAAGCCTTCTGTGCCAAAGTTCATTTGGCTCTACTGTATCATGGACCAAGGCTTGTTCTGGATGGCCCTTCAATTTGTATAATCCTCCTTCTTGTTCTCCAATTACTATTGCATCGTCAATAGTCTTTCCTCTTGGCCACATGAGGACTTGGCCATCTACAAATGCAACCCTCATGCCTTTTGCATCCAGTGTCGATATGGAGAGAAGATTCTTCTTTAGTCCTGGTACAAACAAGACATCCTTCATTTTCATAGACTTTCCAGAGTCTAGCTTGTAGGAGGTTTCACCACTACCTTTTATGGGATATTGGTAGTCATCCCCAAGTTTCACCTTATGGGGTGAATTATGTTTGGATAGTTTCTCAAAGGATTCCTTGAAACCTGTCATGTGTTTGGAAGCCCCACTGTCAATAAGCCAATCTTTGCTTCCATGAGTGACGGTTCCTGTGAGAGTGGAGATCAGAACATATTCATCTTCGCTTGAAGAGTCTTCACTTTCTTGTTTTACTCTCTTCCTGGGAGGATCATCATCCTCAGCAGTGTGATCATGATGTCTTCTTTTGGAGTTCCTCTTCTTCTTGGATCCATTCTTATTCATGGGACAATTTCTAGCATAGTGTCCTATTTCATCGCATGTATAACATCTGAGTTTAGATGACCCTTTCTGATGAGAATGCTTACCTTGGTGATGATGCTTTTCCCTTATTCCTTTCTTGGAGTGTACTGTGAGAGCTTGATCTTCACTTCCCATCTTTTCTTCTCGAGCTGCTATTCGAGCTTCTTCTTGTGAACATTCTTCCCACAGTCTACTAAACTTGACTAACTTCTTCCTAGCACAGTTTCCTTGGATGAAAGACTCCCATGACCTAGGGAGGCCATTCAAAGTTGTCATCACAATTTTTGCATTCTCCACTTCTTCATCTACTGCTTCCAGCTGTTCTTTGATCTGGGAGACCCTTGTGAAGTATGACTGGATGGTCTCCTCATTCTGGATCTTTACATTCTTCAACTGGCTCCTTAGAGTCATCTTTCGATTGATGTTCTTCCCTTCAAACAGTTTGGTTAGGGCATCAAACATGGCTTTAGGTGTCTTTAGGGAGGATACCTGTGGTATGAGGTGATCCTTGATAGAATCGACAATGATCCTCTTTGCCATAACCAACTTCTTCTTATGTAAGGCCTTAGCCTCATCTCCGTCTGGAACTGGAACCTCCTCAACCTCCTCACTGATATAGGAGTCCAACTCATTTTCTTCCAGGACTAGGGAGATCCTATACTTCCAGGCTCGGAAGTTATCAGCTCCCTCAAGCTTTTCATCAAGCTTGGTATGATGAGACATCTTAACTGAGAACCTCAAATGGAAATACAAAAGATTTAGATCTTACCAGGTCAAGATGTCGGATCTGGATTTGGAGCTGAAATCCTGTAGTGCTGGTTCAGGAGCAGATTAGGGTTTTGCTTTTCCGGAGTTTTGTCCAACCAAATGCTTTGAATTTGATCCCTAACTTCGATTATGGGGAGGAGATCAATCCAGGCCTAGGCTCACTGAAAAATTCCACTTCTGTGAAAAGCCCTAATTTCCGGCAGCAGTGTCGGGTTCAAAACTGAAAAACCTCAGAATTGGATTCTGTTTCGACAGAAAGATGCGCCCATAGAGAGGAGAGTTATTCCACCTTTCTTTTGCTGAAAATCTGTGGAGAGAGATCCACAAAATAGGAAGCCCTAGTTCCCGCAACTACACAGTGTTTTCTTCTCAGGTTAGCTCTGCTACCATGTTGGATTTTTAACATTAAGCTAGCATATCATTAGGATCTTTAACTGAGAGAACAACAAGCACAACAATCAAACACAAGAGACAATGAACACAGTGTTTTTCCTCAGGGAAACCATAAATGGAGAAAACCTTGCAACTTCCTCAGAGATAGAATCAACACCAAAAGTGAAACCCAAAAACAGTAAGATGATCTCCCGACAACAGTAACCTCTTTCTTCCTTGCCCCAGTGTCTTTCTCTTCCTCAGCTATGCGCTACAACTGAGTGTGAGTGAGTGTGTGATAAATAGAGAGGCTAACTCTCTATTTATACTAATTCCCGACTTGACTAAACCCAACTAGGGCCGACTTCACTAGATGAGTCTAATAACCCTAGTGCCCTGGAATTGCGGGGACTTTAACCCTTAGACAATAGGAGGGTTACCTACCTTGACTTGACATGACTTGTTTACATTATAGAAACTCCCGATAGGAACCTCGGGGCATGACATGACTAAAGTACATTACAAATACATCCCGGAATAAACATCCGATTACAATACATAAGAAATACAAGTGAATACATTCCGAAGTTACAATTACATCAACAGATATTAGCTTCATCCCCTAGCAGTTACACCTCGAAGTTATAGTTGGGTTAGCTTTGTTCTTTGGGGCTTTAATCATACATGCTTGTTCAAGCCATAAACCTCCTAACGAAGGCTACTTCCTCTACTCCCGTTTCTTACGCTAAATAGGGGTCCAACTTGATTTCTTCTTGCACAAGGTTATTCTAAAGCTTTGCAAAATCTAGCAAAGTCTCACGAGCATAAACACCTTGGACAAAAGCATCCAAGATGGAGCATGTCCATTTAGAGCAATTTTACACTAGCTCTTGATCCTCCTAGATAGTTGATCTCTCAACTTTATGACTTTTGTAAGGAGCTCACCATAGTATTGGTCTTACTCATGCATACAATCGAGAGCTTGCCCCTCAAGAACATCTGTTGAGAAACAAAGTACTTTATAATAAACCAACCCAAGTATCAAATATATCCTTATTGATTGTCTTCTCTACAATGTGAGGGATGAAGTGATGCTTCACTGAATCAAGGATGATTCACTTTTCCTTGGGCTCCTTCTTAACATGAACGATGCTCCATTCTAAGCAATCTACACTAACTCTTGATCCTCTCATATAGTTGATATCTCAACTTTATGACTTTTGTATGGTATCTCACCATAGTATTTGTCTTACTTGTGTACACTTGAGAGCTTGTCCCTCAAGAACATCTGTTGAGAAACATAAGTACTTTAAAATAAACCAACCCAAGTATCAAACATATCCTTATTGATTGTCTTCTCTACAATTTGAGGGATGAAGTGATCCTTCATTGAATCAGGGATGATTCACTTTGCCTTGGGCACCTTCTTAACACGAACGATCAACATTTTTAGATTGGTAGGGTCAACTATCACTCTTATTGAGCTCCCAAGTATCAGCTTATTCCAAAAGCATTTGCAGCCTAAATAGGTCAAGCACCACTACAAGGTATAGTCCAATAGAAATATCCAATACTCTCTTCACCAAGAGCAATTTTAGTCAAAATAGCTCTGATACCTTGTTGAAATTTCATAGAGCACCATTTAGTGCAAATTTATAAATTTTACTTAACAATAGAGGTTTCCCTTGTTAAATACTTGAGAACTTTCAGCCCTAGGGCTGATTTGAAATATTAATTTACAACAACAAACAATAGAAAATATCTCTTTTCACTTCAACCCAACAAAAGCTTAAGAGAAAAGATATTAAACAAATTAGTAAAACTATGGTTTGATTCCATAATTACATGTTTGTCATGTTCCCTATTACTTTTAGTAAAAATATGGTTTTATGCCTTATACATCCAAACTTAGACTTTTTTAGTTATCATGTTGTTTTGGAATGTTGTATGTGAGTCAACGAGTTTCTCTATTTTTTCTTCCAAGGTGGTGATCGCTTTTCCATTATAGTGGCAGTCATGGTACAACTTGGGTCCACCCAAAAGAGTTACCAATGAGATACATCGCTGTGATTATCTTTACACATGGAGTATTTTGGGATAGGTTACCCACAGTGGTCTGAGCAGGATGAGACCACTTCCAAACATTTTTTAAACTATCTAAAGATTATTGTACAAACAAAATTTTCAAAATTTTGACATTCCAAGCTATATAGGAATTTCAATAAAGGTTAAATAGGCTTTTAACTATTAAGAGCAAATAAATGTCAAATGATATAGCTCTGTAATATATTTTAGGGAATTTCCAAAAATAGTACTACACTAATCTTTCACAACTCTAATTAAGGAGGATTAACTGCACTTGTCGCCATGCCACTTGATTCTTTGGTTGGTACATGAGAGGTACGTTGTTGGGAGCGAAAGCAGGAGGCAGGAGCAAAGCGAAAAGTGAAATTTTCAAAAGCTTATAGGGTAGGATCGTTTTTGTAATGTCCATTTTTTGTAATTTTGGAGAAAATTACAAATTGGGCAAAATTCGAGCTTAACTAGTCATGACTCTAGAGGGTTCCAACTTTCACCAAATGGTCCCGAATTTGAAATGTAAGGGTATGGTGAGTCTTATAACATCCAAATATGGTATATGGACACTTTGTATCAAACTTTAGACCTCTGCAAACTTGTTTTGGGTTAAGGTGAAACAATGCACTTTTACTAGGAAATTGTGTCCAAACCACCCCAAGGGTGATGGCCAAACTAGCTCTCCAAATTAAGTATGACCCTCCCAAATTTCAGAACAAAGTATGGGAATGAGTATCAGACATCAATGACTGTCCTTAATAATGTTTATTAAGTTCTGCAAATGGCTTATGATCTGTAAAACATTTGTAGGGTAACTTTCATAGAAATTACCTAAGGGAAATTGCATTACTAGCTAGACTTTGATATAGGAAAGGTAGAATATATGGTTCTGAGAGTAATATGAAACATGTGTTAAAGTATTGTAACTTTGGAAGATATTCTATTGTACTTTTGTTGTATTCTCCTTTGGAGATGTCCTTGATGTAATTGGTCATGTAAAAGTCATGAGGTAAACCCTCCGTTGTAAGTCGGGGCAATAGTACCCACAAAAGTAATATATAAAATATATTTTGAGTCTCCCAAGGTAGGTTGGCCCTAATTAGGGAACCTGGACGACTTAGCTAGTTGAGGCACTCACCTAATGAATATAAATAGGTGAGGCGCCTCTCTCATAGATAGACACACATCTTACACTCAAGTATTGCGCTGGAAAAAGAGAGAGAAAGAGTCTACTGTGGAAGATGAGCAACCATTCTTGTTGTTGGGGTTTTACACTCTACTTGGTCGAATTCTACTAAGGAAGTTTTGCGGGGTTTTCTCCCTTGTGGTTTTGCCGAGGAAAATCTGTGTTCTCTTGTGTTGTTGTACTTGTCTTTCTTTCAATGATCCTTTGCTTATGGTTATGATATTATGATGCTAAATGTTTTAGATCTTGTATAACCATTAAAAATCTAACATGGTATTAGAGCCACCCTAAAAGCAGTCTTTGTGCAGCCGAAACACTGCTACAACTACAACTACTAAAGATTAGGGTTTTATGCTTGAAATCCTAGAAGACAAGAACTAGTCATGTTGGGACTTTCGCTATAACTTGAGATTGGAGAAGGCCTAGGAGCTGAAACTTTGATAGGTCGAAGATAAAATCTCGCTGTACCATGTGTAAAAATTTTAGCCTCAGATTCGCTATAAAATAGGAGATATGATTTCTCCAACTCAAGGTTCTAGCCTCTCCCATAATTCAGCCTTAAACAGGTGACGTAGGGAGAATTGCAATATCTCGGCTAGGAAGGTCCAAATGAAATTTCGCAAGATGTTATAGATAGGGCATGGACTGTAGTTTTTGTGGTAAACGTTTCAGACCCTGAAGGTGAACCAGTGCCACGTGGTAGTCTGTACAGGTTCGCTATCCGGAATAATTATGAAATAAGTCACATTGGGAAACTTTGCATAGGTCCCACATGGTGATTTCAATTCTGCTCTAACCTGCGGGGTTTGAAGGAAGATAGACCAGGATACCTCAGGACGAAATTTTAGACCTTGAGGAGCAACAAATTCATAGATATAGCAGAAACAAAATCAGTCAATTCTATAGAAGAAACTGGAGAAAAACTAGGGCTTCCTGTTTCGGGCACTTCCCTCCACCAATCAGTTGAAGAAGGAGGACTATCAAACTCGCCCTAGGATGGCGCATCTTTCTATGTAAGAAATTTCTCAGTTTGTGGACTTTCAATTTTTGACCTAACACTGCTGCCAAAGAAAAATAGGGCATCAGATATTTTGCAGTTATGTCCACAATTTTGGGAAAATAAGTATGTTGCTCAGCTCGCCTTAAGGAGGCACATGTTTCTATCCAATTAGATCTGAAAGATAACCAAGTTGAAAATTAAGGGTTTCTCTGTCAAACCCTAGGTCCACCAAAATCAGTCTTCTAAAAGAGCCTTCAAGCAAGCATCAAGTTGAAGCAATCTCATTGGTAAGTTTTATCCTCTCTATTTCCATTTGAGGTTCTCATTTTTATGACAAACAATACCAAGCTTGAGGACAAGCTGGAAAGAGTCGAGAACTCTTAAGCATGGAACTATAGAGTGCTTCTCATACTTGAAGAAGCATGACATGGAGAACTATGTCAAAGAAGAAGCTACAGATCCAGATGGAGATGAAGTCGAAGCAAAAGAAGGACCTAGTCAAAACAAAGATGAGTATTATCGTCTCCATTGGATCTCACATGTATCATCCTTGAAGACTCCCAAGGATATGTTCGATGCAATGAACAATATATACAAAGATGACCTTGAGAACTCAACTCAAGGATGTGAAGGTGCAATGGCAGAAAACATTCAATGTTACTTTACAAGAAGATCTCAGCTCAAGGAGCAATTAGAAGCCTTTGAAGACAATGCCAAAGAAGTAGAAGCATAAATTACAACTTTGAATGGTCTTCCAAATTCATTCAAGAGATTTGTTCTAGTAGGAAGATCACATATGGAGAAATGCATGATTGATTGATGGCAAAAGAAGAAGAGATGACAATCAAGCCCTAACAACTTATACCAACCAGAGAAAGAACAAAGAACATTCCCGCCAAGAATAGATAGACATCTCACAACTAAATAGTTCAGTTGTGATGAGAAATGACACTTTTACGAAAGAATGTCCCAAGAAGGAAGAATGGAAGGATGATATGATCTAGAAGTACCGGTTGATCATACAAAATGATGTTTGGATATGAGTTCAAGAAATGAAGGGAAGTTTTATGAAGTCTTCCGAGTAGGTCTACAAGATCAAGTATACCGCAGATCAAAGTATCAAAAGATACGAAGCAAGGTTCGTGGTTTCTATCAGAAAGAGAGTCGATTATGACAAGACACTGCTCTAGGGGCTAGACACACCTCTTCAGTAGTAGATATTACACTAGACAGTTGGTATAATCAAAGTAGAAGAACATATTGAGCAACCTATATGGTTTGAGACTCTCTACAGAGAACCACCTATGCACAAAAGGATTTGTACAAGCTCAGTAGGCACACGTGGGATAACACATACAATTACATGAGGAGCTTGAGGATCAACTAAAGAGATGTAGATCCCAACCTTTACTACAAGATAGAAACCTATAAAGAACGAAAAGCTCATAGATGGGTGCAAGAGAAAACTTGCAACAAAGTTCAAGATGAAGGATCTTGATATCTAGTGACCTCGACAGGTGACATAGATGGATACAAAGAAGACTAGTAGTAGAGGAGGCTATTTGTCACTCCAATGTCTTAATACAGATGCAGAGGGAGGATGGTGCTCCACCTCAGAGGAGTGACTACGATAGATCTCAAATTTCCAGAATCTTGACATGATTCTTGGGATTAGAGAAAGCAGAGTGTTTCTCTCAATGCAACCAAGGATGAATATATTGCAGCTGAGAAGAAAGCAAGTAAAGATTCCTCAAGTAATGAGGAATATGATCTAGAAGAATTATACCGATGAAGATGAAGATTATACTCTAATCCATTTCATCATTGGATAAGAAGGGATGCATTGGTAGGACACACAGACACAGTTCTATGGGATCTGTGGTGTAAGAAGACTTGCTCAGTATTTCCGATCATGAGCAAGATAGGAACAAGTCCTCAGAATTAGACGATGAAGTTGAACAAATTGACAGAAACTCCAGTAATTCAAGAAGACAGAGATCAAGATGTAGTCTACCAAACAAACAAAGATAAGTATTTGAATTGTCATTTCCTATATATCTAGTTGTTCAAGATGTGTACATAGATATGTTTCTAGATTCAGGAAATGTATTATNGATGGGTAAGTGGCTTATGTTGTTGTACAACGTTCCATTGCTACTTATGAAACCTCCTTTATGAAATAATGTCTTGGCAAGATGGAAGGCATAGAGAAAATTATTGTATGTATACGGGATATAGATGATTGTCGCATTAGTGGAAATAGTTGCATGATTATATATCTTTATCCATGAGGATTTGTCATTATGAATATGTTACGAAATGTTTCTAATCATACAACTGTATTTAACTTGTAGGAAGGATTGTATGCAATCACCTGTAAGAGAAGAATGATGCAAGTTGTGAATGTACGATACAGTTGCAGATAAGAATGATGCAGTTATAGATGCACAAAAGAAGAATGATGCAAGTTGTGAATGTACGATGCAATTGCATATGTACAAGAAGAGAATGTTAAAGAACAAGTTGTATAAGGGAGTTGTAAAGCTCAAGTAGGTTCCTGCAGAGGAACACGTAGCAGATGTGTTGACTAAGCCTCTGTCTTGTGTAAATTTTGAATACTTTTGAGACAAGCTTGGTGTAGTCCGAAAAGATTTCTCTCGAAAGAGGGAGTGACGATAGATGGAAGAAGGATGTAGTGGTGGTAGCTCAGTCCAGAGTAGGGTAAGTCTGGGTAAGCTTGTTGGCCCGAAAGGGTTAGTAAGTCAGACGAGGCCTGTTGATCTTAGGTGGATTATTATGTCTGACTAGATCATTTTTAACCCAAGTGGGTGTGTAAGCTAGGACAAGGCTTGTTGGTCCCCAGGAAGATCCATCTGTCTAACTAGGCTTGTTGGCTTGAAAGGGTTAGTAAGTTAGACAAAATGCCCAGATGGATCTACCAGAGAACTCACCGTGATGCTGCTTGAGATAGTTAGAGGGAAATAAGTGGTTAGTATGTTTGGCTAGGCTTGTTTGGCTTGAAAGGGTTAGTAAGCTAGACAAGGCTTGTTTGGTCTCCAAGGAGATCAATCTGTCTGACTAGGCTTGTCAACCCAGAAGGGTTAGTAAGTCAGACAAGATGTTGTTGTAAGTGGTTTCAGTATTGTTGTACTGATGATTGTTGAGATGTTTGCTTCAATATTGTTATACTGATGATTGATGAGTTGATAGCTTCAGTGTTATCATACTGACGATTTCTGAGATGTGTGCTTCAGTATTACTTTACTAATGATTGTTGAAATTGCTTCAGTGTTGTTACACTGATGATTGGTGATTGTTGATTGTTGAGATAGTTTAAGTGTTGTTACATTGATGATTGTTGATTGTTGAGATAGTTTCAGTATTCCTATACTGATGTAGTAGGATTAGTATTTTCATATTGATGTTGTTTAGAGAGTTTCAGTATTCCCATATTGATATGACAGATTCAATATTTTCATACTGACATTGATGTGGCAAGCTCAGTATTTTCATACTGATGTTAATGTGGCAGGTTCAATATTTCTATACTGATGTTGATAAGACAGTTTCAATATTTCTATACTGATGATGATGAGGTAGTTTTAGTATTTCTATCTTGATGTAGATAAGATAGTTTTAGTATTTCTCAATGTTCCAAAAAGTTTCCGGGGCGGGGAAGCGGGGGAGCGAGGAAACGCACAAGGGGGATGCGTGGAAGCTACCCCAAATTTTACGAAAATTTCAGGGAAATAGGGGAATGTCGAAGTCATAAAAATTAATTTAAAATATAAAAATGATAAATCCCAACAGTGACTATTACCATGTAAAAAGTAAACTAAAAACTAAATTCATCATTATGGGGTGTACATCTATTAGTTATTACCATATCAAATTTCAAGTTTGTAAATGATACTGAACTATGTTACTATACCCATGTAAAAACTAAAAACTAAATATCATAATTATCATTATGCAATGTATCTCTAAATTCAAATTTCAAATTTGTAAAAGATAATGCAACAAATGCTGAAGTCTGAAATAGTCGAATGATATCGAACAATGAACACAGAGAAGTTGGAACTTAGAACAGTGACGACTGCTCCAATTTTAGTTGCAATATGATATGAAATGAAATCGTGAGAGGATAGCGTTTACGAAGGTCTTAGACTCTTAGGTTAGTCTAGGATTTAATTTATTTTTCGTTTAATTATGTTTTAGTTTTTTAATATTTTGATTTCGATTTATTTTTATTGTGAAAGATGAAAATATGGGGGGTACACCTAGAAGCCCTCCCTAGGGGGAAACACGTTCCGCAATTGGGGAAACGTGGGGAAACACGTTTCCTCGAGTTTCCCAAAAAGGGGGACGTTGGGAAACGTTTCCCCACTAGTTTCCCTGTCCTGGAAGCATGGGGGGGTGTGTTCCCCACCTTAGGGGACTCGTCCCCGTGGAATACTATTTCTATACTAATGATGGTGAGGTAATTTTAGTATTTCTATACTGATGTTCATAATGATGTTGCTTCAGCATTTGTATGTTGATTTTGATGATGTGGTTATGGTCCCAACACCTTGTGTTGATGATGTTGGTATGGTTGTGGTCCCAACACCCCGTGCTGATAATGTTAGTGTGGTTGAAGTCATAACGCTTTGTGTTGATGATGATAATGTTGTCTCAACATTTTTATGTTGATATGATGATGATGTTCCAACATCTCTATGCTGATAATGTAGATGATGATATAGCATTTATTGATGATGTTTCTTTAGCACTAACATGCTAATTATGTTGTTGTTTCGGTGTTTACATATTGATGATGCAGATGTTGATGTTTCAGTTTTTACATACTGATGATGTAGATGTTGATGTTTCAGTATTCACATACTGATGATGCAGATGATGATGTTTCAGTATTCACATACTGATGTTGAAGAAGAAGATTTAGTATTCACATACTGATGTTGTAGAAGAAGATTTAGTATTCACCTACTGATGTGGCAGAAGAAGATTCAATACTCACATACTGATGTTACAAAAGAAGGTCCAAAAGATGATTCAGTATTCACATACTGATGTGGCAGAAGATGATTCAGTATACACATACTGATGTTACAGAAGAAGGTTCAGTATTCAAAAGATGATTCAATATCCACATACTGATGTTGCAGAAGATGATACCATATCTAGAAGATAATCTAGCACTCACATAAGATGATTTAGTATCCACATACTAATGTTGTGGAAGATGATCCAGTACTCATAGACGATTCAATACTTACATACTAAGGTTGCGGAAGATGATCCAATACTCATAGACGATTCAATACTTACATACTGAGGCTGCAGAAGATGATCCAGTACTCATAGAAGATGATTCAATATTTACATACTGAGGTTGCAGAAAAATATCCAGTATTCTCATATTGAGTTTGATGATGAAGATGCATGATGTTGTTCCAAAACTTCCTATGACATATAGAGATTCACTAGTCAGTTGTATAGTTGTGATGATGGTTGTTGTTGATGTAGAATACCTTCCTAGTTAAGAGGAAGTGTTAAATTATTGTAACTTCGGAAGATATTCTATTGTAATTTTGTTGTATTCTCCTTTGGAGATGTCCTTGATGTAATTGGTCATGTAAAAGTCATGAGGTAAACCCTCCGTTGTAAGTCAGGGCAATAGTACCCACAAAAGTAATATATAAAATGTATTTTGAGTCTCCCAAGGTAGGTCGGCCCTAATTAGGGAACCTGAATGACTTAGTTAGATAGTTGAGGCACTCACCTAATGAATATAAATAGGTGAGTCGCCTCTCTCATAGACACACATCTTACACTCAAGTATTGCGTTGGAGAAAGAGAGAGAACGAGTCTACTGTGGAAGATGAGCAACTATTCTTGTTGTTGGGGTTTTACATTGTACTTGGTCGAATTCTATACTGAGGAAGTTTTGCGGGGTTTTCTCCCTTATGGTTTCCCCGAGGAAAATCTTTGTGTTCTCTTGTGTTGTTGTACTTGTCTTTCTTTCAGTTATCCTTTGCTTATGGTTATGATATTATGATGCTAAATGTTTTAGATTTTGTATAACCATTAAAAATCTAATAAAATGGTGGTAATATATGGAATACAAATGTATTCCCAACAACATAAAACTCAAAGGAAAACCCTCCCACAAATTTGATGCAATACTCCTCCAAGATTGAAGTCAAAGTCATGGAAACTAGTGATTGAATGGCATGGGAATGCAAGCTTTTCACACATGAGTTTCTTGGATTTCGACTCACAGAGAATATGGACATGAAATTACAGAGTAATACATCATATATGGCTGTCACAACATCCTCAAACTCATAGAAGATCTCTTATACAAATATGGTATAAAACTACTTCAAGATTGAAGCCAAATTCCATGGAGACTAGTGATACAAGGGCATGAGTATGCAAGCTTTTCATACATGTATTTATGATATTTCGACTTACAAAGCATGTGGACATAATATTACAGAGCCATACATCATATATTGCTTCCCCATGATCATAAAACTCATATAAATGTCCTCATACAAATCTGATATAAAGCTAAAGCTACTTCAATATTGAAGCCAAAACCATGAAAACTAGTTATTCAGGAAAATGGGAATGCGAGTCTCTAACACGTGTATTCTTGTTATTTCGACTTACAAAGCACATGGAAATGAGATTACAGAGCCATACATCATAAATCAAAGCTTGGGCATCAACTATCCTCAGTAAGGCGCGAGAATCACTCCAAAAAGTGCGCCATCAAATGTGAGTGTGGGGGAATGGAGAAGAAGGAACGAGGGAATAGGGAGGTAGATGAGAATTCGACTGTATGGACCTTCAACCTGCAACTAAAACTCCTTCATTAAGATCCAATGAGAGGTCTAAATGGCCTCTCCATCAACCAACTTGGAAAGGAATCCAATTCCCTCAAAATTGGTTCACAAGCAGAGAGAGTGAACACTCACCGTGCAATGGACAAGCAAAAGCTCTCCAAAATGCCAAAGGCCAATTAACAAATGATCAAAAGCTACTCTTCTTTCTCATGACATACTTTTGTTAACTTCATGAGGCCTCCTAAGGTCGAATTCCCCTCCATGGGCTTCCTCCAACTCATCTTAGTGGATTAGTAACTCATATGAAACTTGTCTTCCTTTTCATGCTCCAATTCTTTCCCTAGTTCAAATGGCCGTCTCTAACTCCCAAATTCGACCTCTTGGTGGCTATTTTTAGCCCTGTAATGTCAGATTTGTCATATGTCAGCAATCAGGTCTGAATTTGTCATACTTGTCATAGAATCTTCCATCATTTGTTGTCATAGAGTGCATGAAATCTCCTTCCAAGTGGCACACATTGTCTTCTAGTCTCTTCCTCTTCCATGGAGTTACTCTCCTTTACCAATTTGAATTCCTTGGCTCATTATATTATATTTGACATCACATCACCATCCAATAACGTTACATTACCCATGTGTTCGAATTTGGATGAAGATCATGCTAAGTGTGCGGGAAATCTTGTCACCCAAAGGCTCCACAAGCTTCTAAGTGTCTCCATGAATCCATGCCACCTTATTTTCTTAGAATTTATCATTTATGTGTCCCATTTAAATGTGAATATGATAAACTATAGTCCTTTTGGGTCCCATATCCCCTTATTACAAAATTTATGTGTCCATCTCAACCTAGGGAACTAGTAGGTCGGTGAAACATTATTTGCAAGTAGTCTTATTTGGAAATTATTTAATTGGGGACATGATAGTCCTCCCCACTGAAGATTGCTTGTCCTCAAGCAATGCCAAGTTTGGATGCTGCAAAATTTGTTCATATTCCCAAGTGGCATCCTCATTTGGTACTCCTTCCTGTGCACCAAGTGCTCTCTTATGGTTCTGCTCATTAATTTTCTTTAGCTGCAATTTGAGTAGTGGCACTCATGTACTGCAATTTTGTGTTCCCAAAAGTAAAGAGATTTGTATTGTGCGTGTTGATATATCCTGTAACATCACCACTAACACCAAAAGGATTAATCAAATCCATAAAAACAAAATTTGCACAAATAATTTTTACCTCCATATTTTGGAAACCTTTTCTGAACTTCCACCCCTTTTTGCTTTTGTACAACTCTTTGAAGTTGGTACTGAGTTACCAAATTGTGAGTTTCTTAAGATTCCAAGAAAATTTTAGAGAGGAACAACCATGCTTGCTGTTGCACTACTCTGATTACAATCATCTTCTCAAGTGGTGACTAAATCTCCAATGTTGCTTGCTGCCCCCAAAATTGAAGCCAATGAGACCAAAAATGATCCCAGGGTCCCATATGATCATGATACATGCATGGTGTGAAATTTCTATGATGAAATGCCATGACCATCAAGCATGTGAAAATTGAATCCATCTCTCAAAAGGTCTCCCACATAGGAAACTGGACCACTGCTTTGCAAAGATGAACTCAAACAACTGAAGGTTGGTTTGCTTTCTCAACCAACAATCGAACTGTTACTCCAGTGAGATGAAACCAAGCAATACCAAGATCCCATTGCTTGTATTGCACCCTTCCAAACATCATGAGTACAAAATATAGATCCTGAAAGCACATAACAACATCATACAAATGTACATCAATAAGGTACCTCATCAAAGAATCATGAAAGTGCTTGTACATCCAAGTAAGTAGATCATCATGTATCCCATACACACAAGCATCAAGTATTATATTAGATCTGCCTCAATGACATAGGAGAGGATCCCATGTCCCATAATGCTACTCCAAAAGAATATAATGTGCATCAAGATAATCAACCATGTGTTCTTTCATTCAAGAAGTGGATGAAGAGTCTCCATCAAAATCTGAACCAAATAAGGAGCAAAGAAAACATGAAGACTTCAAGTGGCTCCAAGAAGTCTCATCAATACACCCATGAATATGTATATCAACATGAAATAACAAAGGATGTTGCTGCCAACAATAATGTTCTTCAATCATATATCTCTTCACCCAAGCGAGGGATGAAGTTCCTCCAACATCAAATGGTCTAGGAAAGGAGCAACGAAAATCATGAGTCTCCAAGTGACTCAAGTGAATACCATAGGTGCATCCATGTAGATGTGTATCATCATAATGTAACAAGGGATGTTGCTGCAAATGTAAAGAAGATGGTTCTCTAATCATGTCACCATCAAAAGGAGAGATAGAAAGTCCATACTCTTCATGTGGCACCATAAAAAAGAAACCTTTCACCCATACTTCATTAGGATGAATGCTGCAAAATTTGGAAGTGTAGGATGTAGGAGAAAGAACCAACTCACCCAAATGATCAGAAACTGCAAAATTTTCATCATGTGGGGGATTCATAGGGGTAGGATTATGCACCTCCCTTAAAAATGCAAATTTTTTCTCATGGGTTGGTTCCAAGGTGGTGGAATCATGCACTTCTTCAAAAATTGTGTAACCATTTTCAAGAGGCAGCTCATGTTGCTCTTCCACCAAAACAAGTGATTGGCTCTCATCAAGATCAACTTCAAACACATCAAGAACCTGCAATTTTTCATGTTTATCATGATACATCATGTCATGAGAATCCTCCAAGCAATCTACCATATGACAATTTGAAACATAGGAGGAAGAACAAGTATCTTGCAACCTCTCAAGAAGTTGCTCATTTTGAATTTTGAGCTTATGAATATCCTCATTATTCTTCAAGTAGGCTTCATGTAACCATTCACTAAGCTCAATCACATTGTTTCTATCAAAAAGCAAAGACATGAAATTACCTTTGATGTTGCGCATTGCTCTTTGAATCTTCTCCATGTCTTCAAGGAAGGATGGCTCCTCCAATGAAGAAACCTTCCAACAAGAATTTGAAACCAATGCTTGAGTGTCATGGAGTATGCTAAGGGCCTCATGGATATCCCTTTCACTCATATTCAAAGACCCTTCAATGAAGGATGGTTCATGAGACCGAACCTCCTCTTCTTCTTTCTGCTTGATTTGATCAACTTCTTGAAGCTCAAGTGGTGATGAGGAAGTTGATCTTGGTTCTTCATTATCTGTCACAAGGTATTCATCTTCATGCTTATGAAAACTTTGTTTTGCAACAACATTTTCCAATCTGATCTCTATGCCACCAACATAGAGTTGTGAGCACCCATCAGTAGGTACTCCTTCATAGTTCGAGCATCCATCAGTAGATGCTTTTTGGAACTCAATAATTGTGACCATCTGGTGAAAACTGAGACTGTAGTATTGGTTGTGGGCATTTCTGGAGCAAATATAAGCATTGCCAATTTTTGTAGTCATTGCCTTGGGATCTGTGTTTAACTTGGTCAATTGTTTGACCAGGTCAAAATACCCAAACTAAAGGTGAGATACTGAAAATAACTGAACATGTATGCACTCAAGGTAAGAACTGCTCCAAAATGTATATTAAAACCCAACCTAAATTATGCTAATTAGAATTATGGTGGCAATAGTAATAATAATAATATAAAATATACCCGTGTCTTCGAACAGTCTTTGAATCTTCTGGAAGTCCCTTGCATATGCCATACTTACAAAGTTTAACCAATTTGCTAATGCTGGGTGAAGATGGAAAACAAGGCTATGGCAACCGGGTAATGACTTCTAATTGACTTTAACCATATGATCCCTCCAAATGATGAAAAATACACACAACCACAGTGACATATGCATGACAGATAACAATAGGGAATGGTGGTGTCTCACAAGTGGATGAGTTCATCTGAAAAGACTCCATTCAAATTTAACATGTCTACGGCTCACATCCAAGCTAGCAATCAAGCTCCGTGAGGATCTTTTCTAGGACCCTTGCGTTGAGTACACAAGAAACTGTAGTGAAGAGATCCTAGGGGACACTTAGAATTAGCCGTCGCTTAGTCTATCTCACATCAAAACCCGCAGGCTCCATGAAAAATTAATAATTACATTTAACATAAGATGGCCAACAGTCTTTAGATTTAACATTTATTTATCCACTGCTTTATTTGGGCCTTCCACAATTTCATTTCATAGCCCTTTTTGAGTTGCGTCTAAGGACACCGTTTGCAACTTTATTTGAGGGATTGCATTTCACAGTATATAGCATACAACACATAATGCGTGTAATGATGGTAGACATTTTGCTTCAAGTTTTAGCTGACACTCTTCGGGCAACTAGGGGGAATATCCACAGCCAAGACCAAGCATCGGGGGCAACCGCCCAGAGGGGTGAATGTCACGGCCCCGTCGGTTGCGGTGGTGCGGTTCCTCGCCACATGGGTGAAAAGCACGTTTGACTAAACGGAGGTGGGCACTTGACCAAGAAAACGGCTAAGTGTGAGACTTCGCGGCTGTCAAGTGCACATTCGGCAACTAGGTGTGTTGTTGGGTGGGGGCGTCGGTCAAAAGGCGCCCACATTTGCAAAGTGCACTAAACGGAGCTAAGTGCGCTAAGTGGAACCGGGGTGACATGAGGACACGACAAAGTCTATTTATACGGCAAGGGAATGTGTCAAATGGCAAGCAAGAAGTGCTGGGGTAGCGCTCCCTTAGGGGAGGCGCTCTGCGGCCAAAAAAGGGCGCGTCCGTTGGGAGCAGGAGCGCTCGCCAAAGCGTCCGTTCGGAGCGTCCGCAGAGCGCTCAACAGGAGCGCCCATTCGGAGCGTCCGTCTGAAGCGCCCGTTCGGAGCGTCCGTTCGGAGCGCTCAGGAGCGCTCAACAGGAGCGCCCGTCTGGAGCGCCCATCTGGAGTGCCCATCTGGAGCGCTCAAGCAGGAGCGTCCGTTAGGAGTGCCCAGACAGGAGCGCCCTTCTGGAGCGCTAAGGAGAGCGTCCCGGAGCGTCCGGGAGCGCTCGACTTCGGCTTCCGTTTAGCGCCCGGCAAAGGAGCGTTCGGCAAGTTTTGGGCTTAGCGCTAAACAGGAGCGTCCGGTTCGGCGCCCGGCAAGAAGAGCGCCTGTTTAGCGTCTGGAAAGCATCCGGTGGTTTAGCGCTAAACAGGGGCGTCCGGCAGAAAGCACGTTCGGTGGTTTGGCACTTGGCAAGGAGGAGCGCTCAGTGTTAGCGCTCAACTTCAGCGCCCCGTTCGTCGCTAAAGGTGGTTTTCAGGAGGCACGTTTTCAGAGTGCTTTCTCATTTGGCGGTTTATGGCAAACGGACTTGGAAGCTTGGGTTGACAGCTTAGCAAGTTGTTTGTGCAGACGTCAAGGATTCTGAGGGCGGTTGGGTGAACTGTTCTCAGCAGCACAGGAAGTGCGTTTTCGGCAAGAGCTGACAGAAGGCGCTTGAGGTGCGTTTTCAGAAGTATTGACGGAAGGCTCAGTTGAGATGACAGAGTGCCCAGGAAGGGTGCGTTTCGGTCAGGGACCAACAGATCACTCAGCTAGGTGCGTTTCAGAGGTGCTGATGGGGAGCTCAGCAAGCTGCGTTTTTGCAGGTGTTGACGAGATGTGCAGGAAGGTGTGTTGCAGCATGTTTTGACGGGCGATCAGACTTGCGTCCGGGGGTGTGTTCGGGGAACCACTCCAAATCAGTGTGCCAAGGTGGCACGTTGCAGTTGTGCATCCGATGAGGGGTGTTCAGCACATAATTATGACAGAGTCTTCTGGGTGTTCAGGAAATCAGCCTAAGTCGGATAGGTGCTAGCTGCATCGAGGATACTTGAGAAGATTCGCAAAGTGGTGGCAGCCTTAGCAGAGTCATTCTGGGAGTGGCAGTGGCAGCAGAGACCTTGATGACAGGCGTGTTCTGCATCTCAGCAGCCGTAGTGCAGCGAGGAGGTTGACTTCGGCAGGTCAAGTGATAGCTTGACATGGTGGCGTTGCAGAGGAGTCCTACAGTTGGGTTGGACGACGAAGCGAGCTACAGCAGGTTGCATTAGACGGACGGTATGCAGCTTATGGATGAGGCTTGTGTAGACATGACGGTGTGCAGCTTGATGTTGGATTCAGTTGTATCATGTGAGCGTTGTCGGTTTTGGCTAGCTCCCGGATGAGTTGCCGGTTTGTGGCATCCTCCGTTATGTAATAAGTCTTATCTTTATTATTGTTATACTTGGGTATTAGGCTACGTCGAGTTCAAGACGGGCCGCCCACACACACATTTGTCTCTTTGTTGTACTTGGCTTTATTTGTACTGTAGGATGTGCATTGTTGTGAAAGTAGCTAAGTAAGGAGATGAATGTTTATGAGTAGTATGTTCCGCAGGTTTTTGGTTTAGGCGTAGTCTGCAGGCTAGGCGCTTGGGCGGGCAATCCCTCAAGCGGCCTTCCTGGCAGTGCCGCACACCACAACGGACCCAAGAAAAAGGTGTCGCGTTTGTGGCCGTGACAGTGAAGGCTTCCAAAACCAACTCACCTAAGCTCAGGGACCAACACTAGTGGGTTCTCCTGGCTTAGAAGGATCGAGGTGTCGACAAGTTTTGTTGCACAACTTGGAGTCGAGACACAAAACAACATGGGATCCATTATGCATAGGGGTCAAAGTGGGGAAGATGATATTCAATTTCATTGGTCTCAATCAATCATAAGTCATTGGGAAAAATCAATGACAGATGAAATTGGATGGGTGAGGATGAGTGATACGTGAAACGAGCATAGCACTAAAGTTTAAAAGTTGTGTAAAGCACGGCATAAGCAATGGTCTTCAACATTAGATTCTCCAATCATTCTCAACACAAGTTAATCATCAGTAGAACATATAATATAAGCATAGGTCACCATAATCAACATATCATAACAAGTTAAAGGTGTTAGTATACATCAGAGAGCAAAATCCTACCAAGAAGCAATACTCCTGATCTCACCATATACATGTCTCTAACTGATATGCCCATCTGTGAACTGTGTACCATCTCTGCTGCTTTGCTCGAATGAACTAAGTCACCACTGAAGTCATCAAATGGAAAGGAGATCTCAGTCCTGGCAAGGAAATGCTCTGCATATGCTACTGGATAAAGGCTCTGAATGGCTCATGCTGGAAATGATGATCCATGCTGCATTCCCATCAATATTTTTGGCTCAGAGAAAAAGAGAAAATCTGTATACTGCATCATAGTTGCCCAATGACAACATATTTGTGATAACATTTAGGTTTTTTGCCATTAGAGTAGGCTTTGCCTCCTTTATATAACATTAGTATGGACCTAGGGTTAGTTACCCCCCACCTATCACTTAATTTTTTGGTTTTTTTTTGAAGAAAACTTGGGAAAAAAGGTGGGTGCGTTTTTTTTGCCTGGAAGTGAGCTTCTTGAAAGCGCTCTCGTATGGGAGCGTTTAGGAAACATGCTTTCCCAACAGTTCCTGGACGCTTCCTTCAAAAGCGAGCTTCGGGAGTAGAGGCGAAGGGGGGGCAGGGTGCTCCCACGTAACATAGCATGAGAGTGACCCCCCAAGTGTTGTACTAAGTGTACTATAGCAACAAATGGTTGAAAGGGTTTTGTAGGGGTGGTTTTGGGTATGCCTAGAGGGATTCCAAGATACTTGAGGGTACGTGGAAGATGAAATCCATGAACATATTTTGTATGATGCAGTACTACTCACTAGATACTTACATAGGTGTACAAGTGTATTCAAATGGGTGATCCCACTTGTATTCCTTGTGTGTATGCTTCCCCGCCAAAGAATGAACCTATTATGTTTGTGGAAGTTGACTTTGCATTAGAGGAATTTTGAGGTCCAAAATGGGCATCCAAAAGAAAATAATAAAATAAGAGATAATTTTTTAAGGAGAGGAAAAAAACTACTTTTTTCTATCGTATTTTCAACTTATCTCCTTGTAGGTTTATTCAAATTTTGAGTGAATATTCATTGAATGTGGAATTATATTTTGCATCCAATGAGTACCCACTCAGCGTACTTTTGATAGAACCTGAGTAGGAAAAAACTTGAAATACTTTTTAAAAATGTATTTCCAACGAGTACCCACTTGGCATACTTTTGACAGAAAAAAACTTGAAATAATGATTAAAAAATGCATTTCCTAGGAAATGTGTTTTTTTAATTTTTTTTTGGTTTATATTTTTTTTAAATGTATTTTGAGTTTTCCTTTCGGTGGTTTGTCAAAAGTATGCCAAGTGGGTACTTGTTGGAAATACATTTTTTAATGTATTTCAAGTTTTTTTTCTACCAGGGGTCTATTAAAAGTATGCTGAGTGGGTACTCGTTGGATTTGAGATTTAATTTTGCATCCAACAAGTGCTCACACTTGAAATTTGAGTAAACCCACAAGGAGGTAAGTTGAAAATACCATAAAAAAATAGTTTTTCCCTTTTTCCTCCAAAACTAATTACCCTTGTGGTTGACATCCACATCTTGAATCCTAGTGGTTGTTATAAAGTTGATTTTGATAGTACATTTTTGGTTTTGAGGCCCATTTTTATTTCAAAGTTCCTTTAATGAAAACTATTTTCTTGCCTCGCTCTCTTCATTTGACAAACATCTCGATTTGCTTTAGACAAGTTAGACTGATGTTTCTACCTTTACTATGGTAGAACTAGAGGATGTCAAGAACAGTGGCATAGATGTAGGTTCTAAATCATAGGAAGCCACATGTGCTTGTTATTGTTGTATTGAACCAAAGAGAGCATACCTTATTTTCATATAGGCTTGAGTTTGAATGCACCAATAATATTGTTTCATATGATGCGTTAATATTAAGACTCAAAAGGATCCCTAACCTAAACAATAAATGATTAACATTATTTGTAGATTCTAAAATCATTGTGAGGTAGGTAAGTAATTCCATTCACTGTCAATCACCTCATAAAAGGTTACCAAGAAGAGGTATGGAAACATATTTTTAAGTTTGAAGCTTTTAATATAAATTATATTCCTTATAAAGAGAATGTGGATGTTGATGCATAAGCGAACTCCACTCTTTGTTTAGCCCCATTGGAAGATTTCTGAACTAACATTTTCTTTATTGAACTTGTTTTTAGATGTTCAATACAAGGTAATGTTACAAGTTGGAGTGTGTTCAATGAAGATTAGTGAATCATTAAATTTTGGACCAATGTGGCCACATTTAAGGACATGGTGATCAATGATGAACATGTGAGTGAAATATTTGGATTACTGCAAAGATGAGATGATCAATTTAAAGACAAAAATGATGCCCATGAATATAGTAACATTGGAGAAGTCATTGGAGCTACAAGACCTATTCAAGAAAGTTTCAAATGTTAAGACAAACAACTCCTTCATGCAATATGAGGTTGTGAATCTTGTGACCAAAGAGGATCCGAAAACTATCAATTTCAGTCTTTGTTGCTCATAAGATAAAATAAGAGTTTATTTCAAGTGGTACCAAGTTACCAACATATATTTGGTTGGAAATATCAAGGCTTGAAGGTGTATGATACAAGAATTATTCAACACGTGATAGCCTTGAAGCCAAAGATTAAGCTCTTTTACAAACAATTGTATAAGATTTATCCATCATTGTAAATTTGCAACCATTGATACAAAAGGAGTTGAACAAGTTGCTAGATCAATATATTATCTTTCCAGAGTGTCACTTGTCATGGATTGGGATCCTTATTCCTATTAGGAAGAAGAGTGGCAAAATAAGATTTCGTGTGGATTTTAGAAACCTTGCTCGAGCATTAGAGAAGGATAACTGCCCTAACCCAAATATGGAGCAAATTTTGCATCTTATAATAGGTTCTGAAAGGTTCTCACTCTTGGTACAACCAAGTTCCTATTACATATGAAGATAGATTGAAAACTACTTTCAAGACCAAATAGGGCCATTTGGATTTGATGAATGTAAGTACCACTTTCCAATATGAGATGGATATACATTTCAGAGGCCTTAGAAATCAGAGTGTGGTTGTCCACATGGATGATATCGCCGTTTACTCAAAGAGACACTTTGATTAGTTGCAACATTTGAAGTATACTTTTGATATATGGGAGAAATATGTGATCTTATTGAATACCAAAAAGAGCCATTTTCGTTGTTGCTTAAGGAATGTTACTTAGGCATTTTATTTTGAAAGATGGGATATTGGTATATCTAGATAGAATGAATGCCGTCATGCAAATCCCATTGCCACACAATAAGAAATCAATGTAAATCTTTTTTGGAAAGATCAATTTCATCATGAGATTTATTTTCGACTTTGTTGAAATCATCAAACTCTTACAAAAGATGATTAAGAAGGGTAAAATCTTTCAGTGGACCAAGGTTGAGAAGGAAACCTTTGAAGAAACTAAAGGCGGCCATCATTTCTATTCTAGTTTTGAGGAATCAAAATTTTGATAAATATTTTTACATCTATATGTTTTCATTCGATCACTCCCTTGGTGCCATGCTCTCACTCAAAAGCCTTGAAGACGGTAGTGAATTTCCATATTATTTATGAGCGTAGTACTATAAGGTGCTGAAATAATTTATCTAGTGGTTGAAAAATAAGCATATCACATAGTCAAAGCCATCAAAACAATTAAAACTTTATATATTGAAGTGCCACACTATGGCCATTGTTATGCATTTAGTTGTAAAATCTATATCTATCTAAAAGGAACTTAGTTAAAGGCATGTGAACTAGATGATTGGTATTCACAAATATGATTTAGATATTAAGACTGCAACCATTGTTCATCAACAAGGATTTGCATACTAGCAATTGATGCATAGGATCAAGTTGATGCTAACGAAGTGGGTTGGGAGAATAAGGTATCATGGTATGCAGTTGATGTCATCTTTATACCTGTAGAACAAAGTCATGGTATTATGATTTAAAATACTATTTAAACGTGGATGTAGTCCAAGTCATCTAGATGCAAAGAACAGAAAAGCATCAAGACCAAACTCTGCTGAATACCAAACTGTCAATGAAAATCTTTTTAGGAAGAATTACAACAACATATTATTGAGATGTTTGGAGAAGATTGACATTGAGAAAGTATGGACCAACTTACACATTGTTCCAACAAATGGATATTTCTCTTGAAATACCACCACACACAAGTACAACAACATATTATTGAGATGTTTGGAGAAGATTGACATTGAGAAAGTATGGACCAACTTACACATTGTTCCAACAAATGGATATTTCTCTTGAAATGCCACCACACACAAGGTTTTAAAAGCTGGATACTATTGGCCAACACTATTCAAAGATGCACATGCACAGTTGAGAAAGTGTCGAATTTTCTAAACACGCACATGCAAGGAGAAGAAAACAACGATACCTTGACAACCTGTCATTATTGACAAATCTTTTGAATAGTGTGGATTGAACATGATAGGTGAGATTAAAATCCTAACTCCCCAAAGTAACATAAGTACATCTCAACAAGCAAATACTACTTTATGCAGTGGTTAAATTTTTTATGTTGACAAATGTGAATGATACGGCAACAATCCAGTTTTTGTAACAGCATATCATCGCTAGGTTTTGTAGAAAATCTGAGTTTACTGCTTGCTGGTTTAAATGCACATTTAGTGTTTTTCACTTCAGCCGGTTTTGCATAGGCTTGAAGCTACTTACAAAAAATTTTCTGAACAATTTTAAACACACAGAAAACTACTAACAGGCAGAAATAAACATTTGGACAGTCACACCATAAAATATTTAACTCAGATATTTTTGGCTAATCAGCCCTGGAAAAACCCACAAGGGGAAAACCAGTCAGAGAGAGAGATATTTATTATTTCCTTCAGCAAAGTACAGGACAGAAAAATGGTGAAAAATACAACTTATCTCCACCAGCAAACTTTATCCCAAAGTCTGGAAACTTGTGCCCAGCAAAGCAGCCATACACCCTTCTCGATTTCTGTGCCTATTAAATGCTGACCGTACAGCAATAAATGACAGCCGTACCTCCTCGTAAACTGTGCCAAACAAATGCTGTCCGTACCCTCGAAAACTGTGCCAAATAAATGCAGCCGTACCTCGATTTCTGTGCAGCAATTAAATGCTGGCCGTACCTCGATTTTCGTGCCACATTAAATGCAGGCCGTACTACAGGCCGTACCCTCGATAACTGTGCAGACCGTATAGCATTAAATGCAAACTGTCCTGTGCAATAAATGCAGTCCGTACCTTCTCGGGTTTCGTGCAAAGGCAATAAAGGTTGTCTCGATTCTCGTGCCCACCAAAATCTCTTCAGCAAACAATCCGGAAAATCGTGCCCTTCTCCCAGTCTCGACCTCCTCTCTCAGCTCTTCTCTTCTCCTGAAAAAAAAGTGTATATCCTTTTGCCTCCCTCATGCTTTTTGTTTGACCTAAGTGGGCATCTTAATCCAACGGAGGAAAAAGATCCAATCCAATGGATGAGATTGAGTGAGAG
>LPNX010061995.1:342549-362346 GCA_001517045.1 Pseudotsuga menziesii
AACCGTACACCCTTCTCGATTTCTGTGCCTATTAAATGCTGACCGTACAGCAATAAATGACAGCCATACCTCCTCGTAAACTGTGCCAAACAAATGCTGTCCGTACCCTCGAAAACTGTGCCAAATAAATGCAGCAGTACCTCGATTTTTGTGTAGCAATTAAATGCTGGCCGTACCTCGATTTTCGTGCCACATTAAATGCAGGCCGTACTACAGGCCGTACCCTCGATAACTGTGCAGACCGTACAACATTAAATGCAAACTGTCCTGTGCAATAAATGCAGTCCGTACCTTCTCGAGTTTTGTGCAAAGGCAATAAAGGCTGTCTCGATTCTCGTGCCCACCAAAATCTCTTCAGCAAACAATCTGGAAAATCGTGCCCTTCTCCCAGTCTCGACCTCCTCTCTCAGCTCTTCTCTTCTCCTGAAAAAAAAGTGTATATCCTTTTGCCTCCCTCATGCTTTTTGTTTGACCTAAGTGGGCATTTTAATCCAACGGAGGAAAAAGATCCAATCCAATGGATGAGATTGAGTGAGAGTAAAAATCACTTTTATTTAATTCACATAAATAAAATTACTCACCCACTTAAATTTATCAAAAAGTGACTTTATGATCATAAAGTCTTATTAAGTGACATTTAATGTGAGGGTCACCTTTTTCCCTCTTAAAGTGACTTAAGCAAAATAAAGTCACCTAGGGAACATCTGCCTAGGTACAAAAACTAACAGGTTTGGTGTCCCATCTATGCTAGTGTTTGACAATGCATCATATTTTCTCTATGGATATCACTGAGTTTGCTATTGAAAATGAATTATCTTACGTTATTAAGCTAACTACTATCCCCACAGGAATTATCAAGAAGATCATGGTTGACCATCACTACAAGTGGCACAATGTAGTCTCTAATGCATTATAGGTTGATTGAGTTACATCTAATCTAGCAACTTTCACTTCTATGGGAACGAAGCAATGTTGTCATCTAACATCTTGTTATCTTAATAATGTTAAAACTTCTTAAATTGAACTGTGTAAGTGGTGACTGTTAAATTTAGGGTTAGGTTAAGATTTAACATAAGTAAATATACTTCAATTCATAAAAAATATCTAAAATAAAGCTAGATCCAGAAGAAAATAAATTCTAACATAATTTTCATCTTTCTACTTTGACACTCTGCTGGTCATTGCGTTAAAGTTGGTCCTTGAGATGAATTAATATTCCCTATATACAGAATATAAACAGTGTCAAAATTACACAGTAATTAAAGAACAAATGCTAAATAGATCTGATTTGAATCTACACAGTATTTAAAAAAGAAATGCTAAACAGATCTGATTTGAATCTGCCTTATTCTCAGACATACTATGTCATCGCTTGTCACTGTAAAGACAAGCTGTTGTAAGTCTTACTTTGAGAGAGAGAAGGTTAAAGTATTATAGGTTTAGGTTAGTAACAAATCTCAGTCACCAATAGGGAAGATCTCATTAGTAGCAGCAATGAAAACTCAGACCTAATCACAAATAGGCACCCTGAAAAATCACAGCTCCTTCTATTAGACCTACTGACTTATAGTCTAGGGTTTAACAAAGTCAAAGTTCAACTAGGGTAGGGCACCACAGTCCATATACGAGTTTAGGAGAAGTAAAGTCAAGACCCAGTCAAAAACACAGGCACATAAGAACTCATCCAAACAGTTACGGTTCAGTTGAGGGTTAACACGACCTAGTAAACATCTCAGTCACGGAAACTCATCCAAACAGTCACGATTCAGCTGATGGTTAACACGGCTGAGTTAAGGTTGAGCCAAACAGCCCACGGCCTAGCAGAAAGTGGTCACGGTTGAGCTAGAGATGGATCAAGCAGCCCACAGTCAGAAGAAGGTGGTCACGACTCACGGCTGTGCTAGGAAGCTCACGGTTGAGCTGAGATGAATCAAACAGTCCACGGTACAGTGTAAGAGAGTCACCGGTCAAGCTGAAAAAGGTCACGCCCAGTCAAGGAACATTCAAACAGTTAAGATCTGATCAGAAGAAGGTGGCCTCAGTCCTCATGGAGAAAGGAGCAATGAAGAAAAAATAAAGCAGCAGAAACCCTAGACGTCAAAACCAGCTAAGGATCAGATCTGAACTTCCTCTCATGTCAAGATGCATTTTTGAAATGGAGAAGTGAAACTTATTTATAATCTTGACAAGCCTTCTAGAAAGTGTTGAATTTTAGCATTAGCATATAACTTAAAAAATTTGCAGATAAGCTTAAACAAATAAGCAGTGCAGTGAAAACACATTCATCACATTAGCACAATGGACACAAGATTTTTCACTGGGGAAATCTTCGAAGGACAAAAACTCCCAAAGCATTAGTAGTTCATCTCGTAAATGAGATGACTTAGGAAATTCTTCAAAAAGTTCCTCAAACCCCAATCTGGGTTTGACCACAATTTACAGTCAAATTTTCTTAGCAAAATCAGAGCAATAATATCAGGCCCTAACTGTAGAAATTTCCAGATCTTTTTGGAAGGGACTGTAACAAAATCAGTTTGTCCAAAAATCAAATTTTCAGATCTGCCCAATAAAATATCAGATCTGTAAAAACAAATATAAGAATCTGCAAATGAAATATCAGATCTGTAAAAGCAAATATCAGATCTACCCAGGAGAAAGATAGGGCTGCTCGGAAACAAGAATTGACTGTCTAGAAAAATAAGACCGTCAAAAATCAGTCTGTCAAAAACACTCAGGTCTGCTCAAAGTACAAAAACAGGCTGCCCAAAAATTTGTGACAGGCTGCCCGAAAATATTTACTTGCTGCCTAGAATTTTTCTTACCTGCCCAGCTATCTTCCTTCTCTGCCCAGCCTGCCCAGATCTGGAAAAATTCACTGCCCAAAAAATGACAGGTAGCCCGAAAACATTCTTACCTGCCCGAAAATTTTGTTTGCTTCTGAGCCTGCCCTAAAATGTAGATCTAGTCTGCCTGAATGCTGTAGCAGGCTGCCTGGATTTTCTTGGGCAGCCCTGACCCTTCTCTTGCTGCTGTGGTAGTGGGCAGACCACGGTCTGCTAGGCCGAGGGCTTAAACCCTGCCCGTAAGCCTTCCGGGTCTGCTATCTAGCAGCCCGAGGCCTATAGCAGGCAACCCAAGTCTACTGGGTGCAGCCCGGAGCCCTGTGGTGACTCCCGGGCCCAATGTGGGTGCCTAGGTATACTCTCGGGCCTAGCTGAGAAGCTAGCAGGGCTGCCCAAGAAGTAACCTAGCAGCCCGTGAAAAGAACTAGCTGCCAGAAGAGAAGAAAACAGGCTGTCGTGGAGGAGAGAGAAAAAAATAAAAGGACTGTAAGCTTGCCCGTAACATCATTCAGCTGCCTGAGATCTGAAGATGATTTTGCTGATAAAACCCTAGCTGAGGGTTAGCTGAGATGGATGCCCTAGCTGAGGCAAAAACACAAAAACAATTTTCTTCAGTAATGGCAGCTTCACCTGTGAGAGCAAACTTGTGTGTAACAATGAGAAGACTTGGTTTATAGTCTTCATTCACCTGTAAGTGGACCAAAATTAGAAAAGATAAAATAATAATATTTTAATCTTTTCCTAATTTCACTTTTACCTTCTTACCAAAAATGTCTTTTTATTTATCTTTGACTTTTACCAAAAGTCCTTATTTATTTTGACTTTCACCTGTGGTCCTTTTCCTGTGGTACAAAAGTCTTTATTTATTTTTGACTTTTGACTTTAGCGTTTTTTCAGGTGCCCCTGTGGTCTTTTTGATTCCAAAAGTACATCATCATAAACCAAGAGCGTTACTAATGCTTTTATCTCACTTTGTGTGACACCTAGATCTGGAACTACGGTAACTTAACCAAGGGTAGCTAATCCTTGGAGAAGTACACCAAGCCCATAGATCAAGGGTCAAAGTGCCACACACGCCTAGACCCAGTCTAGGGCTTACAATGCCTTCTTGGTAATAGACCAGGTGCCTCCATTCTCCAAGAGAATGGCTACTCAGAACTAGGCTGAGTCTACTAGTACTAGAATGGTCTACATCGTGGTCCCGAACCAGATGTCTACCATTCAACATAATGGTCACTCAACACTGTGTTGAGTCTACCCAAGGCAGAGCTGGGTCTACATCATGGTCCTAGACCAGATATCTACCATTCAACAGAATGGTCACTCAACATTGGGTTGAGTCTTCACCGTGGTCCAGGACCAGGTGGTCCCATTCTCCTAAGAGAAGGGCTCTCGATGTTGCCCAGAAAAATCAACAGAAAGGTCTCCCTAAGATTTAGGGTAGTTACTAAAGAAACATAAAAATAAAAAATAGGTTGACTTAGGATAGGTACTAGAGGTCCAAAGGTAAAAATAATAAAAATAAAATGGTACAAAAATAAAACCATAAAGATAAAATGGTCTAATGGTCTTTACAAAATAAAACCATAAAATAAAAGTTGACTTAGGATAGTGTACCAATAGTCCAAAAAATAAAAACCATAAGATAAAAATCATCATGCCCAAGGGTACACACAATAAGGGTACTAGGACCAAGTAAAAGGACCATAAGTCAACCAAAGGGGTCACAATAAGAAGTTAAGGCAACCCTTACCCATAAGACCAAGGTGTACCGTAAGGGTGGAGAAACAACCCCCTTTTACCCAAAGGACCAACAAGACTAGGGACTTTAATCTTTTCTCTCTTTCAAGGTATAAGTATATATTTTTATCGTCACTGTATAAGGAAAAGACCCAAACTGAGGATGTGATCCTTTGGTCCTCAATACTGCTCCTAAGAGTTGTTAGGTGACATTATCAAGAGGTGGCTAGTCCCTTGAGAAATAACCTAGCAAAAATTGATTAGGAGAGAGGACATCACACATCATTATCTTGGTCAACTTGACCAATATTCACCTGGTTAACTGACCAGGAATGCTCTTGCAGAAATTGCTTGGTCCCAGACCAAGAATCTGCTTTGTCCCAGACCAGGAAGTCTTTGTCTCAACCTGCAGGATTTGCTTGGACATCATGTCCAAGAACCTGTTTGGTCCCAGACCAGAATACCCTAGATACATATAGGGGCACTAACCACATGTTAGGGACTTTGCCATGGCATCAACCTGCTTGGTCCCAGACCAAGAACTCTAGGAGACTACTGGGGGCCCTAGGGTACCTTCTAGGGTTTTACTCTGCCCTAGTTAACTGACTAGGGTACCATCCTCCCTAAGAATGGGTCTCGCAGCTGCACTAACTTTAACAGTGAGAGCTCCTTGGAAATACAAAATAGAACTGACGCTCTATTGAAGTTAAAAAAGGAGAGAGATTAGGCCAAGCAAAAGTCTGCAGCTCACCAAATTTTTTTCGAGCTCCAGCTTAATGAACATGTGCCGAATGACGGACTTTTAAGTCAGTGATCTTGTCTTTATGTAGGACAAATTGAGTGAGCCAAAGAAAATACATGAGAAATTCCAAAATTTTTGGTTAGGACCTTACCAAGTGGTAGAAGAGATTGAGCTTGGCACATATTGTTTCCAAAATATGGAAGGAAACAAAGGTCTCCTTCCTAGACATGATCAAATTATGAGGTTGTACTTCAATCAGTCTTCCCTTAAGGAATCTAGCTTGTTCAAATCGTATTGTATTTCTTTCAATTTATGCTTTGTTGTTTCCAATCAATCTTGTTTTTTGATTTCTTTCAAAGAGTTTGCTTGCATTTATGGTAGAAGTTGCATTTTACTTTATGTCATTGAGTTCCATTTACATGAACATTGGTGTTGGTGTGTTAGTGCTTTAACATGACCCTATGCTTTGAATGCATTGATGCTTGGGGCATGGAAGTCAAGCCTGAAATACTTCACATGGTTCTGTTTGGTCATGGTGTTTAAGAAAGAGGATTTTAAAGCAAATCATGGAGATTGTGAGAATGCTTTAAATAGTGGTTGGAGCTAAAACATTTTGAGTCATTAACTCTGATCGTTTTCGCACTCCATCCACATACATTAAATCCATTAATTGAGGCTTAATGTAGATATATTGAAAACCCAAACTAACTATTAATTCAACTTGATAAAATGAAACAAAAAATAACGCATTATGAAGGACGAGAAGGGAGTTGAACCCCTCGAATAGATTTCCGTCTATCCATTATCCAAAATCATTTTGAACAACTCACAACTGACTCTGGTATTATATTAGAGATTTTATTGCTCAATTCAAATAAGAGGGGAAAGTCCAAAACACAAAACATAAACCATTTAGGCTTCTATCCATAGATTCCCTGAAAACACCTACCCTTTTTACCTTGTCATAACAAACTGATATCTTATTAATAAAATACATTGTCCTAATAAACCGAAGCTAATGAAACAGGTTCAAAGGTCGTATTGAAATGCTGTCTCGATCAATTTATGTGATTTATGTTTTATTTACATTATGAATGCCGTGCTTCTTTTCTTGAGCTCTAACGGTTAGAACGAAGTTGTTAGTCGATGGTCTTATTTTAAGAGAATCAAATGTACCACTGGATATGGGCAGCTTTATGCCTCTAACCATATTAAGATGGATTATTTTGGATGGTTTATAGATTTTTCTAACATCTTTTAAATTTTCTCTCTTTTACATGTGTATGCAGCAGGGAAAAGGTCTTTCATTAGGGAGTTATTTTTGAAAACGAGTGACAGGGAAGGCAATGACGGAACAGCTGCTGCTATTTGGAGATAAAGACACCGCTGATATAAAATTACGGTTGATCGGTTCAGATGGAGAAGACTATGGAGGAAATCCTGTTTATCTTCATTCTCAAGTTTTGGGAAAATCCGAATTTTATAAAACCATGCTTTCTGAACGCTGGTCGTCTTCGGATAAGCGGTCTGTCAAAGTCGAGGGAACAAATTCCCATAGTGTAGACAATAAGCAGCCTCTTGAAGTCGAGGTAACAAGTTCTCACAGTATGGATGACTATATCAAATGTATTAAGCTTATGTATTCTTCTGAAACAAGCAAAAGCATTCGTTTCTCCTCTGTGGATGAAGCCTTGGCTATTTTACCAGTTGCTTCAGAATTGTTGTTTCATGACTGCATTGAGGAATGTATGCAATATTTGGATGCTGTTCGTTGGAGCCATGAGCAAGAAAATCTACTTCTGGCTCTACTATCATCTCTGCAAATAAATATTTTGCCCAGTTTAGCTGCAAGACTTGGTATGAGTCCATGCAAGTCTCAATGTGAACATTTACAGGCCCTGGAGGAGTTTCTGCCACATCTGTTAATAGTAATTATGAATGGGAAAGAAAACCGCTACGGTCTGACTCGTGACGGAGTAGAGAGGTATATTGTAGGCTATTTTAAAGTAAATACATCCCCAGCAATAGCAGAGAAGTGCAAGTCTGTGCTCTTGAAAGACTTAAGAGACAACATAGAACGTATTAAATCTAACAATAACGACAAGGATAAAAAGAACAAAGCTTGTTCTGCGCTGCTGTGGCTAATTGGAGTGATTCGGCAATGCGATGGAAAATTGTTTGAAAAGGTGCTCTATTTGTTTTGTGAAGATGCAGACCTTCATAAAGCACTAACAAGTATTGAGTCTGAAAACCATAAACTGGAACTGGCTACTGTGAATACTTTGATGAATAGCTTTTTAGAAGCTATGTGTAATGGGGAGGTAGTTACTCCTTCTTCATTTAGAGTTTCTTTTCTTAAGAATTGGGTTGGCACGATGCTCACGCTGATTTCCGTTCTCTCCCGTCATGATCGTAACAAATATTTGGAGATGTTGGCCGCATTGGACACAGGAATCGCTCATTTAGCTGAAACACTCTCATTTGGTGACCAGAAACTTATTTACCACATTTGGATGAAGGCTTTCATTAAACACCCCATGCACCGATGTACTGCGATTCAATGGTGGGCCGTGAAATTGCAGGATGCCATCAGACGCCATCATTAGGCAAAAGAAAACTCATTCGATTGTTATCACATTTTGAAACAACTCATTCATCAACAGGATTGCTGCACTGGAGGTGATAAGGGTATCTTTTCTCTTATTATATCTTCCTTAATTGCATAACAGGTTTACCAAGTTACAATCTTTCTTCATTGCATTTAACAGTTTGATCAAGTTGGTGTTTATATTTTAGAAGTGCATAACATCTTTACGGAGTTGTAATCTTTCTTCAATTATATTTAACAGGTTTATCAAGTCACACAGTTAGGTGTTTGTATTTTAGAATTTTGGGTGGTGTTACCGGTTGAAATGGCGGTCCAAGCCACTGGTAAGCATGTGAGGATGAAGTGACTACTGTCACCTTAGTCAACTTCTCCCAACTACTTCAGAAGCCTAAGAGGCGTTCAGAAGCCTAAGCCTCTTAGGGGAGAACCCTATTATAACTCCAGAAAGATACTAAAACACAAAAAGATACCTCTATGGAGGATATTAGTCACCGGTGTCTTATAGGAGTCAAATAATTTAATAAATATACGAGTGTAGTTATTGAATCTAATGACAAAATGAATGACAAGTATCGTTTCCTGAATGAATATTCAATGTCACACAAGCGCGTAGTGATGCCAATTCAGTGACCTAGTACTTGCAAAGTGTTAGATGGATGCTATTCCCAAGTATTCAGTCTTTATCATATATCAAGCAGCAGTATACATCAGTTATTAGTAGCAAAATCAGAAACAGTACGTTGAAGTAAAAGTACTAGTTATGAACACCAATAATCACGATATCATTAGTACTTTGGCATTTACATATGTACAACCATAACCATCACCAACAAGTACCAAACCTAACCCTTATGTGTACGTTGTATTACCAGTAAGATCACAACTAGTATGCAGTAAAGATAATATTTTGGAGCACTTCAAATATCAGACATGCATGTACAGCAGTGTGTATCAGTCATCACCCATAGAAGTATTCATAGCAGCATCAGTCATGTGAAAATGATGAGCAGCAATAAGTATTCCAGTCCTCTATTCAAGTATTACAACAACGACCATGTTTAACACATTGTTATATCATTAGCATTGAAATCATAAATAATATGCAGCAGTATAGATATCAGTGTCAACATATTAGCACAAGCAAGTATTCACTGTAGTACGTGTAACAAGGCATAAATGGTTTCATCCACTTTAAGTCCTGTATGTGCAATTTGTGTGCAAACTGTGTGCATTCAATAAGTACGGCAATATGGCAATGTTATAGTGCTTTACATAAAGTCAAAACATACACATTATCCTAGCAATATTCGTACTAACAGTATTCGATGCAAGTAACAAGGATGCAAACAGACCACTTTAAATGTTAGCCCAAACTAAAGATTCACACCAGCACTTGACTAACCTCTTATTTGTCTATGTGTAGGCCAAGGGAGGGGTAAAGGGGAAAGTGCAGCAGGCTGTAAAAGGAGAAGGATGTCACTAGAAGGGCAGCCTGTGAGGTGAAGAGAGACGACTAGGGCAGCAGCAAGGGTAAAAGGCAGCTAGGGCTTTTATGGCAGAATTAGGACTGGTTTAGGGTTTTTTAGGGCATATTTTGAGATTTTTGCAATTTTTGGATTTTTAGGGTTCCCTATAATTCTGCCTTAGGGTTTTTAGGGCTATATAGGCCAGGGCGAATTTATAGGGAAGGTGGCTGGAATTTTAGGGAGGCCAAAAAATGCAAATTTTTTTTTGTTGGCTTTTTGGGGTTTTCAACATAAAAATGCAGACCTAACTATAACCCTAATTTTACCATGAGAATGCAAATTTACAAATGCAAAATGCAATCTATCTAACCCTATTGACTAGGTTTTGGAAAAGAGGGAGTTTTGAGACCTAGGGAGCAAAACCCTAGCACAATCCTACCCTAACCTAGGGCATCCAAGGAGTGAATAACTAGCCTCTAGAGAAGATTAACCTAGGTTTACAACTAACCCCTAGAATGCTGTAAAATCCCTCAATGCCCTCCTCAAAGCATGAAAACGGCTTGGCATGGAGGATGTCTTCCTCTAAGGAGATAAGACCAGGGAGAGCAACAACCCATTGACTGAAGGGCCAAGATGGTGTCCTAAATGGCTGTGAAGGGAGACAAATGTCTCACAGCTGAAGCAAAGGCCACCAGAGCACATAAATAGGATATGGAGCCATGTGACCCAGTGGTCAACCCTTAGGGGTGCCAAACACCAACCTTGAGGTTAAAAACCCCAATAAAGGGTAGTCATCAGCGCCATTTAGCCATAGTACCCCTAAAGGATGACCAATGGGCCCAACCATGACCACCATTGCTCGAGAACGCCTCTCCTGGTTGAAAAAATTGGCCCTCTCTCCCTGGGGTACACCTAAAGGTGCACTGGGTACAGGTGCAGCGTAACACTGGGTCCAACTGTGGGACTAGTGCTCTTCCCAGGAGTGCTTGAGAACCTGTGAATCTACTGGTACCTGTAGACCTACACACATCAAATGTCCAAAGGGATTAAAGGAATCTAGAGGCAAACACTTCCGTCTTGCCTTGTTTGCAAAATGAGGGAAACAAACTCAGAACAATGAAAACTTTTTGAATTTTAGGATGTGCATATATTCTTTAATTTTGCAGATTGTAAGATAGATAACAACAAGACAAGTGCAGTAGATAATCAAGCATTAACACACATGAACACCAAATGTTTTCACGGGGAAACCTTTAACGGACAAAACCCCCAAAAGCATTAGTAATTCATCCCTTGAATGTGATGATTGAGTCTGTAGCATCAATAAAAATCTCAGAATTCTGAGATGAATGTTTTTCACAAAATTGTCAAACCCTAAGAGGCTTCAACAATCTAAAACCCTAACAGATATGGACCAAAACTGGCCACGTGGAGGAAGAGGACCAACTATCCAAAGATTTGCAGACTAGGGTCTGCTGCCCAAATTCTTATCTTTGCTTCCCGAGAGTCTTTTCTTGCTACCCGAACTGCCCTAGACAACCTGGTGCTGCTCGAATATTCTAATGAGCTGCCCGAACTGTTTTGGGCTGCCTAGATTCCTACTGAGAGCTGGCTGAACCTGTTATTGGCTGCCCAAATCTTCTTTCCTCCTGTCTGGACTGTTCTGTGACTGCCCGAGCCGCCTTTCTTCCTGCTCGGACCTGTTAGGTGGCTTCTCGAGCCTGCAGTGGGCTGCCCAGATCTGTTATGGGCTACTTGGATGTTGCCTGAACCTCTTTTCTGCTGCTCGAGCTCGAATTAGGGCTGCTCGGATGTCGCCCGAACCTCTTTTTTGCTGCCCAAGCTCGAATTAGGGATGCCCGAGATATGCTGGGATATCCCTGTGTCTACTCGTGAAGAGAAACAACCTACTCGTGAGGAGAACAAGATGCTCGTGAAGAGAGGAGACTGTCCTCATGTACTTTTGTGGCTTCCTGGAAGGAGAAAGGGACTTCTTGGATGAAGAGAGGGTTGCCCTAGTTATGTTCAGTGCTGCTGCAGCTGCCGTGTGGAGTGAGGAGAAGAGCTCTAGCTCATGGGTGTAGATAGGATGATGCCCTAGCTAGCTAAGCCGCCATGCTAGGGCATAAAACTAAGAATTAACCACACACTTGAGAAACCAACGAGAATCTCAGACTTCAATGGAGCAACCAAGTTGGAAATGAAGTGTGTCAAACGATTTGCAAGTGAACTTTATTTATAGTCTTTCAGGCACTTGAAGTGGCCCCTTACAAATAAGAATATAATAATAGGGTTTTATTCTTTTTCATGTTTACCCTTTGAATTGATCTTTTAGCGGTACTAGAGGCCTTCTTTGTATTTTGACTTTAGCCTCTTGGTCTTCCTCATGGACCAAGGCTTAGGGAAAGACGTTCCTTCACGTGTTTTGTGGTCAAGGCAAGTGGTCATAAGGGTCCTTCATGCCCACTCAAAGTACATCATCATAAATAGGGAGAAATACTAACGCTTCTATCTTGAGCTCCTCGTGCCACCAAGATTAGGTACTAGGTGTCTTAACCAAGGATAGCTAATCCATGGAAAAGATCACACAACCCATAGATCAAGGATAGGAGTGCATCACATGCAAAGACACGGTCTAGGGCTTATAGTGATAACCTAGTAACTGACCAGGTGCCTCTGCCCTAGGCTGCATCAAGTGACTCAATGTCAAATACTTGGTAACTGACCAAGCGCCTCCATTCTCCCGGAGAATGGCCCTCATCCCTAGGCCGAGTCCCCCAGCCGTAGATTGGTTCAAATTCCTGGTAACTGACCAGGTGCCTCCATTCAAAGAATGGCCACTTAGCTCTAGGCTGAGTCCCCTAGTACTAGGCTGGTACAAGTTCCTGGTAATTGACCAGGTGCTTCCATTCAAAGAATGAGCCCTCAGCTCTAGGTTGAGTTCTACAGTCCTAAACGGGTTCAATATTCCTGGTAACTGACTAGGTGACTCCATTCAAAGAATGGCCCACTCAGCTCTAGGTCGTGTCCCCCAATACTAGACTGGTACAAGTTCCTGGTAACTGACCAGGTGCCTCCATTCTCCAAGAGAATGGCTCTTGATTCTGCTTAGGAAAAATCAACACTCCCTCTCAGCGAGAGAGGTATTCTCTGCCATGCCAAGCTTGTCACGAAAATACACAAACTTTGTTGTTGTCAGAGGCTTGGTCAAAATATTTGCAATCTGTTCATCTGTACGGATGTATTGCAACTTCAGAGTGCCTCTTTGTACTAGGTATCTGATGAAATGGTACTTCATTTCAATGTGTTTCGATCTATCGTGAAACACTAGATTTTTCGAAAGGTTAATGCAACTCTGATTATCACAATGGATAATCGTTGAGTCAAGCTTTCCATCGAATAAGTCAGAGAGAAGTTTCCTAAGCCAAATTGATTATATTGCAGGCGTGACCAGCAACAATATAATCAACTTCAGTTGTACTATGAGCGATGGAACTCTGTTTCTTGCTAGACGAGGTGATCATTGCCGATCCCATACTGAAACAGTAACCTGAAGTGCTTTTCCGGTTGACTGTAATACGAGCCCAATCGGAGTCGGCATATCCGATTAACATTACTCCACCGCTGGAAGTATACCTGAGCCCATAAGTGATAGTACCACACACATATCTGAGTACATGTTTAGCAACTACCCAGTGTATATGCTATGGATCGGACATGAACTGACTCAATGCATTTACTGTGTAACATATATATGGTCTCGTGTGCACAAGATACATCAGAGATCCAATGAGCTGTCGATACAGAGTAGAGTCCACAACTTGTGAACTAGTGGCTGAGTCACACAACTTCTTCAAGTTTGTTGTCAAGGGCATGCTCATGGACTTACAATCCTGCATCCCAAATCTCTGCAAGATATCGACTGCATACTTTCCTTGTGTCAGGAAGATCTTGCCTGGTTTTTTCCAGACCTCTAAGCCAATAAAATAATGCATCAAACCACGATCTTTCATTTCAAATTTAGAGGTGAGCTCCCTCTTACATTGAGCTATGAATTGTTCCTCTCCAGTAAGGAACAAGTCATCCACATACAAGACTAGGATCAAGATATGGTTATGAACAACCTTAAAGTACATGTTAGAGTCAGCAGTACTTTTGGAGAACCCTAAGCTGTGAAGGTAGCCATCAATCCTTGCATACCAAACTCTCGAGGCCCGTTTGAGCCCATACAAGGCTTTCTTCAGTTTACACACATGGGACTTATCCCCATGAGTCACAAAGTCTTCTGGTTGTTCAATGTAGACTTCCTCATCAGAATTTCCATTGAGGAATGCTAATTTTTTACATCCATCTGATGGAGTTTCCATCCGAACACAACAACAAGAGAGATGATGGTTCTGATAGTGGTATATATGGCGACAAGAGCAAAAGTCTCATCATTGTCTATGCCTTCCTTTTGAGTGAAGCCACGAGCTACAAATTTGGCCTTGTACTTCTTAATCCCGCCATCAACAACATGCTTGATTTTGTAGAGCCACCTCGATGTTACGACTGACTTTCCTGTTGGTCTGGGAACAACTTCCCGCACATCATTTTTATGATTGAACTGTATTATTTTATCATAGCATCATTTCGTACTTGTTGGCTTACTGCTTCTTTGTACGTGGAGGGTTCTGCATTTATGAGCTTATGCTTTCTCTAAAAGTTCTTGAAGGAGCTTTATGCTTCTCAGCTTCTTGCACAGTTTCTCGGTACCAGGCAGGTCTCCTTTTGAAAGGAGGGACCTCAAGTAGTTCTTCAGCCGAACTTTCAGATTCTTTAGGCACATATGGAATTTGAGGCTCAAATTCTTCTTCCTCCCTTTGAACTTCTGAATTTGGGATCTCAGAAGTGGATTTTTTGACATCCTTTGGAAGCTCTTTTGTTTGAAGAAACACAACTTCCTCATGGAAAATTACGTCTCTACTGACTTCAATGTACCTTTGTCCAGGGATATAGATGCGGTAAGCTTTTGAGCTTTCAGTGTAACCAACAAATATGCCTTTCTTTCTGGAGGGCTCAAGCTTAGCCCTCTTTTCTTTTGGTACATGAATATACACAGGAGTGCCAAAAATCCTCATGTGATCAACTGCATGTTTCTTGTTGGTAAAAACTTCTTCTGGAGTCTTTTCCCCCTAAATGGCGTGAGGGATTCTATTTTGAATGTACACAACAATACATGCAGCTTCAACCCATAGAGATAAAGGAAGATCAAGGTTAGTCAGCATAGCTTTAACAACTTCACAAATCGTTCTATTTTTCCTTTCTGGAACCCCATTCTGTTGAGGGTTGTAAGGCACTGTCAACTCCCTCTTAATTCCTGCTTCTCGGCAAAAATCAACAAACTCTTTAGACTCATATTCACCTCCGTTATTTCACCTCAGGATACAGATGTGTCTTCCTGTCTGATTTTCATTCAGAGCCTTGAATTCTTTGAACTTGCCAAAAGTTTCACTCTTGACTTTGAGAAAGTAAATCCAAGACTTTCGTGAGTGATCATCTATGAACAAGACATAGTACAAGCACCCACTCAAGGAGGGTGAAGACATAGGCCCACATATGTCATAGTGAATCAAATCCAAGATTCCTTTATATCTATTCTTGCTTATGGAAAAGGATTTCTTAGTGTTCTTACCTAGAGCACAACCTTTGCAAACACCATCTTGTTTAATAGAAAACTCTGGCAGACCTGTAACCATCTTTTGAAGTCCTGGAAGAGCTGTATAGTGAAGGTGTCCAAACCTCCGATGCCACAACTCACATGGGTCAGCTGTGTTTGAACCAAAGCTTGTGTGGAATTCTCAGAAGCTTTGTAAAGGCCTCCCTCTCGAATTCCAATTAGTACAGCTGAGCTTAGCTTCTCATTCTTTGCCCATAGTAAGACCTTCTTGTCCATGAAGAGGATCTTGTAGCCCTTATCTTCTAAGGAGGGTTTTCAGGGACATATAATATGTCTTCAATATGCAAAATTGTACCTGATTCAGGTTGAAGTGATGTTGATCCAACTCCTTCAATCTTGTAAGTGGTGTCATCCTCAAGTTCTACTTGAGTAGTGAACTTCTTCTTTCTATAGGCGGTGAGTGCTTCACAGAAACTTGTCATATGTCTGGAAGCACCACTATCTACTAACCAAGAGTTAGCACTGTTAGTGATAGATCCAAAAAGAGCATAGATCAGGTAGTATTCCCTCCTTGGTTCATCTTATTTGGTAGTCTTAGCATTCTTCTTAAAAGCAATTTTGCCATCATTAGATGTTGGTTCTTCTATGGTATTAACAACCAGGTCATCAAGGTCATTTTCTTCCAGGGTGACCATGAGCCTATATTTCCAAGAGTTGTAGTTGGCTGATCCCTCAAGTCTCTCTTTTGGTCTTAAAGTGTTGGTGGCCATCTCTGATTCACAAGTTTGTTATTTAGGTTTGCAAAATGTCCGAAGGTCTAGGAAGATTACAATAATCTGCTCTCTTATTGGAATCTTCACATGCAATGCTCTGATACTATGTTAAATTTTAGCATGTGCATATATTCTTTAATTTTGCAGATTGTAAGATGTTAAATTTTCATATGCTAAGCTAGATCATTAATATTTCATTTCGAATTCATAACAAAAGCATATAAACAGGATCATTGAAAGATAGACAAGCACAACCATACAAAAGGAACACAAAGATTTATCCTGGGAAAACCCTAAAGGGAAAAAACCCAGCAAAAGCTTCCTCAATATAGATGCCCCAAAAAGATAAGAGGTAAAACCAACAAGGAGATCAAAGCCTGATTCTCCTCCTTCTCCAGCTACTCTTCTCTTCTCCACTAATGCGCTTACACAAGTGAGAGTGTGTGTGTGTTCCAAATGAGGAGCACTACACCTCTATTTATATTCATCCGTTCACTTAAGTTAACTCATTTGACATGTAGGCTCGANATGGGGAAACCTTTAAAGGAAAAAAACCCCAAAAGCTTTAGTAATTCATCCCTTGAATGAGATGACTGAGTTTGTAGCAGCAATAAAAATATTAGAATTATGAGATGAATGTTTTTTCACAAAATTGTCAAACCCTAGGACGCTTGAACAATCTCAAACCCCAACAGATATGGACCAAAATTGGCCACATGGAGGAAGAGGACCAACTGTCCAAAGATTTGCAGACTAGGGTCTGCTGCCCGAGAGTCTTTTCTTGCTGTTCGAATTGCCCGAGACAACCTGCTACTGCCCAGATCTTCTAGTGAGTTGCCTGAACTGTTCTGGGCTGCCTGAACCTGTTATTGGTTTTCCTGAACTCTTTTGTAGCTGCCCGAATCTTCTTTTCTCCTGCTTGGACTATTCTGTGACTGCACAAGCCTACAATGTGATTCCCAGACCTGTTTTGGGCTGCTCAAACCGCTTTTCTGTTGCTCGAGCTCGAATTAGGGCTTCCCGAGATCTGTAGTGGGCTGCCCGAATATGTTCTAGGCTGCCTGGATGCTTCCCGAACCTCTTTTCTGTTGCCCGATATCTGCTGGGATATCCCTGTGTTTGCCCGTGAAGAGAAACAACTTGCCCGTGAGGAGAACCAGTTGCCCGTGAAGAGAAGAGGCTGCCTGAATGTACTTCTGTGGCTGCCCGGAAGGAGAAAGGGACTGCTCAGATGAGGAGAGGGATGCCCTAGTTTTGTTCAGTGCTACTGCTGCTGTCGTGTGGAGTGAGGAGAATAGCTCTAGATCATGAGTGTAGATAGGATGATTCCCTAGCTAGCTAAGTCGCCATGCTAGGGCATAAAACTAAGAATAAACAACACACTTGAAAAACCAGCGAGAATCTTAGTCTTCAATGAAGCAGCCAAGTTGGAGATGAAGTGTGTTCAAATGATCTGCAAGTGAACTTTATTTATAGTCTTTCAGGCACTTGAAGTGGTCCCTTACAAATAGGAATATAATAATAGGGTTTTATTATTTTTCATGTTTACCCTTTGACTTTATCTTTTAGTGGTACTAGAGGCCTTCTTTGTATTTTGACTTTAGCCTCTTAGTCTTCCTCATGGACCAAGGCTTAGGGAAAGAGGTTCCTTCATGTGTTCTGTGGTCAAGGCAAGTGGTCATAAGGGTCCTTCATGTCCACTCAAAGTATATCATCATAAATAAGGAGAAATACTAATGCTTTTATCTTGAGCTCCTCGTGCCACCAAGATCGGGTACTAGGTGTCTTAACCAAGGGTCGCTAATTCCTGGAGAAGATCACACGACCCATAGATCAAGGATAAGAGTGCATCACATGCCCAGACCCGGTCTAGGGCTTTCAGTGATAACCTGGTAACTGACCAGGTGCCTCAGCCCTAGGCTTCATCAAATGACTCAATTTTAAATACTTGGTAACTGACCAAGCGCCTCCATTCTCCTGGAGAATGACCCTCAACTCTAGGTTGAGTCCCCTAGTACTAGACTGGTACAAGTTCTTGCTAATTGACCAGGTGCCTCCATTCAAAGAATGAACCCTCAACTCTAGGATGAGTCCCCCAGCCCTAGACCGATTCAATATTCTTGGTAACTGACGAGGTGCCTCCATTCAAAGAATGGCCACTTAGCTCTAGGCTGAGTCCCCTAGTACTAGACTGGTACATGTTCTTGGTAACTGACTAGGTGCCTCCATTCTCCAAGAGAATGGTTATCGATGTTGCTTAGGAAAAATCAACAAAACTAACTAAACAATGAAAATACATCAAACGCAATGCACAGAAATATGCCTAATGCAACTAACCCTACTTAACCTAAACATGTCAATCAAAGTAGGTTAGGTGAAATCATACCACCAATGTAACCATTTGAGTAAGCAATTCATTTTTTGATATCTTACCTTTGTCCTTTAGTATAATCCATGACAATACCTCATTGATGATATGTTGAGTTTGTACTCGGATCTTCATTTGGATGACTGCAAGAAATTGAACCTTTGATGCAAACACGAACCAGAGTACTGTATTCAAACTTCCCAATTGAAAAAGTAAACCGGTTCGAATCAGCCCTCCCTGGAATAGTTAGGTTCTAAATTAGAAGAACCTCTAAACTTCGCTGTCCACTAAGTCCTTCCTTGCAATCTGCCTCCGCAAGATTCCCTCCGAAATGCGTCTTCCACAATACCTTTCCTCGCAAACAAGTTTCCGCAACTCAAGATCCTGCAACTCCGTTTCTCGCAAATCTGATCCCGCAACTCAAATTTTCTGGAAGTTGGACTCCCGCACTTTCTCTCTCGCAACTACGAGCCCGCAATAACCTATCCCGCATGTGGGATGCAGGATGCGGGTTACGTGTTCGCATTTCCGGATTTTTAACACCCACAAATCTTCTCCCGCAGTCTTCTATCCGCATTGTCGATCTCTTGCAGGACGAATTTGGATTGTCGATTCGTTTTCTTTTATAGATCTAGCTTCTAACCGTCAGATCACTGCGGATCAAATTACCATCGTCGATCTGAGTTTCCTTTTGGCCATTAACCCTGCAAACATCAAACTTCGATTTTTTTCTCAATCCTGCATTGATCAATCTGCTCATTTATGAATCTCACAATAAGATTTCTTCACTGCACATTCATGAAATCCTTCAGTTGGATTGATCATCTAATTCTCCCGTGCGATTGATCAGAGAATCGATCAATTAGTTTCTGTTCTTCCCGCTTTCAAAAACGCTGAACTCATACACAGGTTTGTAAGTCTTTTACAGAAATTTAAACAAGCATCTAGTTCACAATTTCATACATTCAAACAGAGCGCCAATTACACACAGACATTTATGTCGAAATAGGCTTTTCTTCATCCACGCAATGAAACTATACATTTATATTTGCTCAGAGGCTGCGTTCTGATTTCCTGGTCTGGTACAATCATGACCAGATCTCCTTTATGGCCAGATATACATTGTTAGGCCACGTTCCTATGGCTCCTACAAGCCTTACAGACCTAACTCTGTCTTCTATTCCCTATCTACTCTACTCTACCTCTATGCCTCGCAGGCTTACAGATATATATACAAACAAAGATATATATACAAACAAAGATCTGAAACCAATTCTTGTTCATATCCAATGAACACTCAACAATATGTTTAATTAACTCAACTATCAAACCTATCCTATGATGCACTACCCTTATTGAGGGATTTGATATATGATTCATCAATTACTCATCACTCACCTAGTGACTCACCTAATTGACTCACCATTATCTAAAATCAAATAAAACATAGGTTTATTTACAAAGTAATGGTTCAAGGCCATCAGTTCAAAACTTACATTAGAGGAATTTTGGGGTCTAAAATGGGCCTCCTAAAGAAAATAATAAAATAATATTGATTAATTTTGGAGGAAGAAAGAAAAAAACTACTTTTTGTGTTC
>LPNX010061995.1:362499-428405 GCA_001517045.1 Pseudotsuga menziesii
CAAATATCCTCTAATGAGACCCCTCCTAGGCCTGATAAAAAATTTAACACTTGGATTTGAATTGAGAGCAGGATGCTCTTGCATCAGAGTCCCCGAGAAGAAAGAAATATGACCTCCTGGTCATAACTTCCCATCTTCAGTATGCCTGGATCCCAAACCTTGTGCTGTAGTTGATCATCCATTTTATCATGTTGCTCTGTCTTTGACATCTTCAGTTCTCCTAGTTTCCAAATTTTATGCTGCAATGCTCCACTAGCTTTGCTTTTACATTCTTCCTCTGTCATCTATTTTCTGTCATTGTTCTGTCTATTTTCTTTGCTGATGCAAATCTTCATTCTTTCCTTGTGCCTTCTTTGAGACATCTTCACCATCAACAACCTTAGTCCTTCAATCTCCATATCCAGTCTATCCTTTGGCTGGTACACCTGCATCTTCTTTTCTTTCTGAAACTGCTGCTGTCCTCTTGACTTTTTTCTGTAGTTCTTACTTTTATCTGTTGTCTGCTCTTTTCCAATGCTGCAATCAAACATTAAACAATCATGTTTATCAACCCTTGGATTATTCAACCAATCTTCTAACATTTTTAATTCCTCATCATATTTTTTGAAGTTAGAATTTTTTTTTTCTTTTTCAGTAGTCAACCTTGCAACAACAAATTCACTTAGGGACTGATCACCCCTTTGAGACAATATAGTCTCTTCTTATGTCATGACAAATTTCCCCTCTGTCAGCAACACATCTATCCAAATATGCAAGTGTTCTTTCTGGTTTACTTTCATGAGACCATGTCATCTCATCCTTCAATTCCAAAACAAAATTCTAGCTTTAACCCATGTCAAGAGTACATGGATACTTTTCTTCTTCCTTTACACCTGGGGTAACCTCACAAGGTTTATCAAATGTTACCCCTGCAGATATACACAATTCATTAATTCCCAAAATATTGAAATTTTCATCACTCATCAGCACATTCTTTTGCTGATATGAACTCTCCCAAGAGTTTACGAGACTTCTAGCTAGTTCCTCTTCTGCATCATCTTCATTATCTCGAAATTCATTTTCAACCAAGAACTTTTTTATCTCAGTCATCTCTTCTAGCAGCTTCATTTTTCCACTGAACTCTATCTCTCTTATAGTCTGAGCTACATGCTGTATACAACTTTTATCCTCTTTCACAACAAGATTATGTTCTGTTGTCATGCTTTTAAAAAGCATTTCTCCTTTTCCTTCATTATCTCTGACAACCCACGATAATTGTTCAGTTTCTCCTTACATAATCACATCACTCAAGAGTTCTTCAACACCTGCAAACATACACCGATAATTAGTTTCAAAAACAAGAGACTGCGAAGTCCCTGTTGATATCTCCTTTGGCATCCTCTTTTTGTGTTGGTCTGAACATAACATCAACTCCATACCATCTATAACAGATTATACTTTGTTATCATGCTTTTGAAAAGTACATTTTCTTCTTCTTCAGACTTCATGACAGTCCAAGGTGACTGTTCAACTTCTTCCTTGATCAGAATACAATTCTGATCCTGCCTTGTAGAAATGTCTTTGCACATTTCTTCTTCTGCCTACATCTTCAGATCATCTTTAATTGACTGTGTTCCTCCATCAAGCAACTCATCAATGAGTTCCTTTTGTTGCAATACTTTAGACCTTTCTTCATTTGAAAGACTATCTTCATCATATTTGACTTCATCAAATTTTAATACAGTTTCAAAGGACTGTCCATTATTTGCAACAAAACCTGCAATCACAAACAAATCATCAGTCTAAAAAACATAAGACCTCTTGGTCTCATTTGACTTCATAGTCATCTCCTCCATAAATAGATCTGTACTCTTTATAGAATTCATGAGACTCTCAATTGGTCTCTCTTTTTTTGCTTCATCATCCTCTCCAAGCAAAGGACCCTGTTCAGGTTCACAATATGAAACCTCCATCTTAGATTCAACTTCTTTGAGTTCTTTCTTCAAATCAACAAACATCTTTTGCTGTAGCTTCACCTGTAGTGAATGCCATCTTACCTTCCTTTTCATGATCCAACCATAACTCTGGTTCTCTTCTTTAGCAACATGCATTTGCTTCTCCAAGCATAAAATGTCTTTTGCTAACTCTAACAATTCTCTGTCATCTTCCTTTTGTCTTTCTTTCTTCTTTCTTTTGCTGTGGCTTTTCTCTGAACCCCTGCAATGGCCTTCAATAGTCATTGTTTCTATCCCCCTCTCTTCTTTTGTGAACTTCATCATGTTCACTTGTGGACTGCTTTCCTAAGCCCCCCTCAACAAGTCTCCACACTTGTCTATTATACCTCAATAAGCTATCTCTCCTTGAGCTTGTCCTTTTGGTATGTCAAGTTCTTCTCATCTAGAACCTTTTGAGCATCTCCTTTGCTCTTCTGGGCTTCTGTAGGTCCACTTTTTTGAGAACATGCACTAGTCCTCTCTTTCCCAACCTCTGTTGGATTTAGGGGTTCCGCCATTGCTTCCTCAAGAACTTCTCTGTTCTTCTAAGAGTTTACAAACTCTTCATCAAGAATACAATTATCCTTGATACGTCTCCTGCCATTGCTGCTCTCAAACCTTTCTTGTTTGTTTCAAACAATTCTTATAACCAGAGTTAAATAAAACATCAATCAGTCCATACCTTTTAAGACTATCAACACTCTTCTTCCACTCGTACAGTTGGATGAAACATCTCTCTTACTATCTTCAAAGATCCTCTTCTTGATCTTGTCTTCCTTGTTGAATCCTCCAAAGGATTTCTTCTACACTTTCTTCTGTGGCTAGAATCAAACTTCAATCTAAACCACACCTTCTCTGTCTGCAGTCAATCTTGAATAACCTCTCACTTGACTAACCTTTTCACACAATCGTTAGTCTTCAATTTTAAAATAAATATTGAAAATTAGAGATTGATTTACCTTTCACGCATATTACTTGTTCTTCCTTTTCAACAGACAAGAAATCTTTAACCTTTTCAACACGCAAGAAATCTTTTTTTCTTTAGTTAATTATAACCATCTCGGAAAACAAAAAGATCATTACATCATTCCAAGAGCTAATTGTGCTCTGATACCAAATGATGTCAACATGAACCAGAGTATTGTATTCAAACTTCCCAATTGAACCAGTAAACCGATTCGAATCTACCCTCCTAGGAATAGTTAGGTTCTAAATTAGAAGAACCTCTAAACTTAGTTGTCCGCTAAGTCCTTCCCCGCAATCTGCCTCCGCAAGATTCCCTTCGAAATGCGTCTTCCGCAATGCCTTTCCTCGCAAACAAGTTTCCGCAACTCAGGATCCCGCAACTCCGCTTCCCGCAACAGAGTTCCTGCAAATTTGATCCCGCAACTCCGTTTCCGCAATTTGCGGGATGCGGGATGCAGACTCAACTTTTCCGGAAGTTGGACTCCCGCACTTTCTCTCCCGCAACCACGAGCCCACAATAACTTATCCCGCATGCAGGATTTAGGATGCGGGTTGCGTGTTCGCATTTCCGGATTTTTAACGCCTGCAAATCTTCTCCCGTAGTCTTCTGTGCGCACTGTCGATCTTCTGCAGGACGAATTTGGACCGTCGACTCGTTTTCTTTTGCAGATCTAGCTTCTAACCGTCAGATCACTGCGGATCAAATCTCCATCGTCGATCTGGGTTTCCTTTTGGCCATTAACCTTGCAAACTTCGAACTTCTATTTTTTTGTCAATCCTGCATTGATCGATTTGCTCATTTTTGAATCTCACAATAAGATTTCTTCACTGTGCATTCACGAAAACCTTCAGCTGGATTGATCATCTAATTCTCCCGTGCGATTAATCAGAGAATCGATCAATCGGTTTTTGTTCTTCCTGCTTTTAGAAACGCTGAACTCATACACAGGTTTGTAAGTCTTTCACAGAAATTTAAACAAGCATCTAGTTCACGATTTCATACATTCAAACAGAGCACAAGTTACACAGACATTTATGCTGAAATAGGCTTTTCTTCATCCACACAATGAAACTGTACATTCATATTTTCTCAGAGGTTGCGTTTTGATTTTCTGGTCTAGTACAATCACGACCAGATCTCTTTTATGGCCAGATATACATTGTTAGGCCACGTTCCTCTGGCTCCTACAGGCCTTACAGACCTAACCCTGTCTTCTATTTCCTTGTCTACCTATTTCCTGTCTACTCTACTTTACCTCTATGCCTCACAGGCTTACAAAAATATATACAAACAGAGATTTGAAACCAATTCTGGTTAAGATCCAATGACCACTCAACAATATGCTTAACGAACTCAACTATCAAACCTATCCTATGAATCACTGCCCTTATTGAGGGATTTGATACATGATTCATCAATTACTCATCACTCACCTAATTGACTCACCATTATCTAAAATCAAATAAAACATAGGTTTATTTACAAAGTAATGGTTCAAGACCATCAGTTCAGAACTTAAGATCCCTCCTAGGCCAGATCAAACATTTAACACTTGGATTTGAATTGAGAGCAGGATGCTCCTGCATCAACCTTCTTAAGAACCTGGAATACTTGAAATCGATGACACAGAGAAGCATTGCTTTGACAAGCTTCGTTTATCCATGCCTCTAGTGGACTTACGTATGGGACACCTTCATCATATATGTCTTCTAAGAAAAAATTCTTCCCGAAACTCGCCCTTAAATCCTGAACTTGGGAGGCTATTCGTTGAGTTGGACCTCACAAATCTTCATATGTGAGCTGCAACCTATCTTTGCATTTACTTCTCTGAGCATACAAATGCATTGTTTATCTTTTTCACAATCATGATAGTAACCCCAATAATCCTTGAACTTTTGAAATTGTCAACAATATAATTCATTCCTTTCATACTTCAAATGAAAAGATAAACAATAAATATTATGAAAGAGAGGGATGAAAGTCATACCTGTCCACCTACCTTCCTCGGTCTTGTTGAGATGTATGATTATGGGCTTACCGATATAGGGTAGAGTGGGCTGAACAACCTCTTCAATGCTTCTTGAGGAGCACAACTGAGAGTGATAAGCTAGGCTCATCATATGTTGAACATGTGCAAAAGAATCCTCTATGCAACATGCTTCCCTGTTGCAGAATGAGTATGATGGAGACATCACGGAAGAATCACCAGAGATACAGTGTTCTAAATCTTTGAACTTTTCATCATAATGGGTCATCTACATATAACAATTATCTGCAAAGTCTGACGATGTTTCATCTTCAATTATAGTGGAAAAAGGGTTGAGCCATTCTTCATCATTAGCCTCATAAGGAGAATGAACAATCATATCTGGTTCCATAGGGTCTTCATAAATCATGTCCTCATCATCCTTTCTTAAGGTGACTGAAAGCTCTTCATCCCAAATGGTGTCAAATTCTGGCTCAACATGAGTAACTTCATCATGTTGTTCTTTCTCGCTGCAACGTATGGAGACAATGCTACTTGGCCTTTAGGAATCATAGAAAGGTGGACCCATAAATGTCCAATAACCATCGTCCTCAGAATGCTCGTCATTATGTTCCCAGAGATCTGATAGGTCATAAGGAGTTTCTGCATGTTGGAAGGGAGAACTCATCCTATCTTTCTATTCTTCAACTCCTTCAACTCCTTCAACTAGGACTTCTGGATCTTCGTATGTAGGACCATCATCATATTCACTTGCTTGTGGAGCTTCATCTATCGTGCTTGAGATATCATCAGTTACACCTTGGACAATGGCTGCTTTGACCTGACCCTTGTTTTGGGCTTCCTTACTGAACAAGTCCCTTGCATGCTTGGCATGAAGTATCCATTTGTCACGTTGCTTTGAATCCCAGTGGCTACAAAATGTTTCCACCAATTCTGCAAAGGATGATATCGTTCCTTTATCTAGGTCCACAAACCAAGCAAGATCCTTTCCTCCCAGGTGAAGGACAAATGATCGCATGCAAACTTCTTCTTCTTCTTTAATACCATATTCTGAAGCCAAAGTCACGAACCATTATACATGATGCACGACACTATCATGGTCACCCTTGAAGGCATGCCAGAATACCTCTGGTAACTCATCTAAATATCCTGGGAAGTCTGATAAATCAAGAGGAGTGAAACCTATTTCCATTTCAGTAGTAGCCGGATTATCAGGATCTTTGAATTCAAATGGAGTATTATCATTGATTTCGTTGCTTGAATCACCTTGTGTCTGGCTTCTTTCTAGTGTTTATTCCCATATTCGGTCGATCATGGCCTTTCTTTCTTGTTCCTCGACACCGTAATCCCAATTCATGTTAAATGCATTGATGAATTTCTTGAGTGAAGAAAAAATTTTGCGAGGAAAACCCTCATACCAATTTCTAATAGATAAGTTGTCTTCTAGGTGAGGAGATAGCAGAAATAGCCTCATCCTGATGTCTTCGTGCACAATGTTTCTTTCCCGAATGAATTGCATGAATGCCTGCACATGTGTTGTTGCATGGTACTTATACTGTTGAAACAACGGGAAAAGTTCCTTCCCGCCTTCTTGAATGACATACTTGTGTGGAAATCCCGGAATGCACGAAAAATCCAATATATCCATCCACAGTTTGTAATTAGATGCCATCTCGTCAAGCTTCCTTATCATTAGAGGAAATTTGAGGTCTAAAATGGGCTTCCTAAGGAAAATAATAAAATAATAGTTAAAATAATAAAATAATAGCTATTAATTTTGGAGGAAGAATGAAAAAAATACTTTTTTTGTTCGTATTTTCGACATATCTCCTTTTGTTTTTACTCAAATTCCAAGCGAGAGAGCTCGTTGGATACATAATTTAATTCTGCATCTAACGAGTACCCACACTGCATACTTTTGACAGACCCTGCTACCCCAAAAACAATAAATACTTGAAAAACGTGATGATGTTGTCATCATCACGATTTTTCAGGTATTTATTATTTTTGGGGTAGCGAAATCTTTCAAAAGTATGCAGTGTGGGTACTTGTTGGATGCAGAATTAAATTTCGTATCAAACGAGCTCTCCTGCTCATAATTTGAGTAAAAACACACGGAGATATGTCGAAAATACAAACAAAAAAATAGTTTTCTTTTATGACAAATATGTCAATTCAACCATTATGGTTGACTCATTTTATTGAAATTCTATTGGTTCTTGAGTTCCAACTCACAATTTATTGTTGGTGCGTTTTCTTATAAGGCCCATTTTAGACCCCAAATTTCCTCTAATGTTTTGAATAGCACTTCTTTATTTTTCTTTGATTGGAGTCGCCAGGCGAGATCTGCCACGTTAGTTAAACAAATCTAACCGAAGTACTAAACAAAACGAGGGCGTACTTGATTGATGGGGTAGGCTGAATTCTTTGTGGAGTCGCTAGGTAAGCCTACAGGTTAGTCCTTTAAAAAATGTATGCAATCATATACAATTAGGACTTAAAGACTTACCGAAGTTTTGTTCTTGCCTGGGTAAGTCACCTCAAACAAATTTGAGGTTCCTCGGCAACGACGCCAAAATGTTAAGCCTTGTCGGGCTTCTTCTTTGTGGAGTTGGCAGGTAAGATCTACAAGATTATTCTTTGACAATAATCTTTTCAAATACCTAGAAAGACACCTCAGTTTTCTTACAGAATGTCGTTCTTGCTAGGGTGTGAATGACTCCGGATCAAGCGCTTCAAATTTTGAAATGGTCCCCAGCAACGACGCCAAAATGTTATCGGTTGAAATGGCGGTCCAAGCCACCGGTAAGCATGTGAGGATGAAGTGACCAATGTCACCTTAGTCAACTTCTCCCAACTGCTTCAGAAGCCTAAGCCTCTTAGGGAAGAGCCCTATTATAACTCTAGACTCTGAAACACCAAAAGATACCTCTATGGAGGATATTAGTCACCAGTGCCTTATAGGAGTCAAATAAATATACAAGTGTAGTTATCAAAACTAATGACAAATGAACGGCAAATATCGTTTTCTGAATGAATATTCAACGTCACACAAGTGCGTAGTGATGCCAATTTAGTGACCTAGTACTTGCAATGTGCCAGATGGATGCTATTCCCAAGTATTTAGTCTTTATCATATATCAAGCAGCATTATACATCAGTGATTAGTAGCAAAATCAGAAACATTATGTTGAAGTAAAGGTACTAGTTATGCACACCAATAATCATGATATCATTAGTAGTTTGGCATTTACATTAATACAACCATAACCATCACCAACAAGTACGAAACCTAACCCTTATGTGTACATTGTATTACCAGTAAGATCACAACTAGCATGCAGTAAAGATGATATTTTGCAGGTTACAAATATCAGACATGCATGTACAACAATGTGTATCAGTGATCACCCATAGAAGTATTCATAGCAGCATTAGTCATGTGAAAATGATGAGCAACAATAAGTATTCCAGTCCTCTATTCAAGTATTACGACAAGGACCATGTTTAACACATTGTTATATCATTAGCATTGAAATCATAAATAATATGCAGCAGTATAGATATCTGTGTCAACATATTAGCACAAGCAAGTATTCGTTGTAGTACGTGTAATAAGGCATAAATTGTTTCATCCACTTTAAGTCCTATATGTGCAATTTGTGTGCAAACCACGTGCATTCAACAGGTACAACAATATGGCAATGTTATAGTGCTTTATATTAAGTCAAAACATACACATTATCCTAGCAATATTCGTACTAATAGTATTCGATGCAAGTGACAAGGATGCCATCATACCACTTTAAATGGTAGCCCAAACTGACGATTCACACCAGTACTTGACTAACCTCTTATTTGTCTATGTGTAGGCAAAGGGAGGGGTAAAGGGGAAAGTGCAACAGGTTGTAAAAGGAGAAGGATGCCACTATAAGGGTAGCTCGGGAGGTGAAGAGAGAGAGAGGACTAGGGCAGCAGCAAGGGTAAAAGACAACTAGGGATTTTAGGGAAAATTTAGGACTGTTTTAGGGCCTTTTAAGCTAGATTTTGAGTTTTTTTTGTGATTTTTTGTTTTTTGGGTTCCCTATAATTTTGCCTTAGGGTTTTTAGGGATTAGAGGTTAGGGCAAATTTATAGGGAAGGTGACTGAAATTTTAGGGTGGCCAAAAAATACAATTTTTATTTTATTTTTAGGGTTTTCAACATAAAAATGCAGACCTAATTATAACCCTAATTTTACCATGAGAATGCAAATTTACAGATGCAAAATGCAATCTATCTAACCCTATTGACTAGGTTTTGGAAAAGAGGGAGGTTTGAGACATAGGTGCAAAATCGTAACACAATCCTACCCTAACTTAGGGAATCTAAGGAGTGAATAACTAGCCTCTAGAGAAGATTAACCTAGGTTTACAACTAACCCATAGAATGCTATAAAATCCTTCAACACCCTCCTCAAAGCATGAAAATGACCTGACATGGAGGTTGTCTTCTTCTAAGGAGGTAAAGCCAGGAAGAGCAAGAACCCATTGATTGAAGGGCCAGGAGGGTGTCCTAAGTGGATGTGAAGGGAGACAAATGTCTCACAGCTGAAGCAAAGGCCACCAGAGCACATAAATATGATATGGAGCCATGCGACCCAATGGTCAAACCTTAGGGGCCTCATACACCAACCTCGAGGTTAAAAACCCTAATAAAGGGCAGCGAACAGTGTCATTAAGCCATAATACCCCTAAAGGATGACCAAAGGGCCCAATCATGACCACCATTGCTTGAGAATGCTTCTCCTAGTCGAAAAAATTATCCCTCTCTCCCTGGGGTACACCCAAAGGTGCGTTGGGTACAGGTGCAGCGTAATAGGTGGAATAACAAGTATGCTTTTCTTAGATTCCACAAGGATGAGACAAACTTATTGTGAAAATTTTGATTTTATGTGCATCGTTCCAAATTATGTATGTATGGATCACTATTATCTAGCTGATGCATGGATAACGAAGAATGACAACCTATTTAACTAGAAGAAGGTGGGTGATAATAGGTAGCTGAGGCATAGACAACTAGTGATGAGAACTTCCAAATTATGTATGTATGGATCACTATTATCTAGCTGATGCATGGATAACGAAGAATGACAACCTATTTAACTAGAAGAAGGTGGGTGATAATAGGTAGCTGAGGCATAGACAACTAGTGATGAGAACTACACATGGTTAACAAGTATATCAATCAAGCATGTGGGTGGATATCTTGGGGAGATGTCATTTAATGTTATAGTTAAGCATTGAATATTATAAAAGGTTATAAAGTTTTTTTTTTTTCCATGTTTGATGTTGTAGCCAATGATTGAATATGATAAAAGTTATAAAATGGAGATCTGGGAAGAGATGTCATTTGATGTTGGAGTCAATGTCAATGATTGAATATAATAAAAATGTTATAAAGTTTGGAATGATTGAATATAATAAAAATGTTATAAAGTTTGGTATTCGTTGACATTTAATGATATAAATGTTATAAAGTTTGGTTTTGGTTGACATTTACTGGTATAGTCGAGTATTGAATATAAATAATAAAAAGTTATAAAGTTTATATAATAAAAAGTTATAAAGTTTGGTTTTTGTTAACATTGATGTGAGATAGTTGGGAGTTTAGGAGTTTACCCTCGTGCGTGTGTCTATATATATATTAAGAAATAAAAGTTTTCAATCGTGTGTGTCTATATATATATATTAAGAAATAAAAGTTTAATGAAAATTTGAAAGTGAAAAAAAGCTTTGAAATTACATAATTTAAACTACATATATATAAAAAGAAATAAAAGTTTAATGAAAACTTGAAAGTTAAATTTAAAATAAGAAATAAGAAAAAAAACATTGAAATTACATAACTTAAACAAGCTAGTGAATGAACCAGCATCAAGCTAAACAAACATACAACACACAAAAAAAAGTCCCTTTATTAAATTTTGTTAGAATGTCTTTTAAAAATTTCTATATACATATATTTCCCCAAATTCAAAAGTTCTAAAAGTTTGTTAGAATGTCTTTTAAAAATTTGTATATACATATATTTTTCCTCAAAGTCAAAAGTTCTAAATAACCATGTCTTATTCTATTATTAAATCATCTTGCACATACTACCAGCATAGATCCATGTAAAAGAGGATCCACCAAGCACTGAGAGGGATCAATATATCAAAGTAAATATATCAAGGTGTAAACCTTTTTTTAGAGTGCGAGTGTTGAAGAAATGTGTAATCCAATGTTTATGGTTTTTGTTTATCTAATTTATATTGTTATATATATATGCAATTCTAAATAATTTAAATTTAATTTAAGCTCACATGTTATTTTTAATAATATTTTATTATTTTTTATAAAAGACATGTGTCAACTTCAGGATGAGCACGGAAGGAGTTACACTTCTTTCCCATATTGTGCAGGGATGATTTTAAGGAACCATACTTATTTAAAAGTGTATAAATGTTGTGAATATTACCAATTCTTAAAACCCCAACTATAAAATGATTGGCGATATTTTTTAAAAAATATTTTAATTTCCAAGGGTTTTATATCGTTTATGTAATAATTTGGCGATTTTTTAGGGTGAACAAAATTTACCCCATCAAAATTGGGCAGAACAGGCCTTCAAAAAATGCAAAATGGCAAATCTTTTTTGGGAGAAAAACATGGAAAAATAGCCCACTGGGCTAAAATTCGCCCCTAAAATTATCTCTGATACTGTGCTGTAGAATGCACCTCTTCAGTGCAATCAATGGAGTATCTCGAGAGAGATTTCATTTGGTGTTTTAGTGAAGGATCCATATTCATAGGTAAATTTTTTTGTTAATCATTGATTTGAGATAATAATATTTCCTAAAATTCTAAAAATTTAAATAACAATGTCTTATTCTATTATTATATCTTCTTGCATATAATATCAATGAAGTGACTATATTGGGAGAGACTTCATTTGGTGTTTTAGTGAAGGATCCATATTCATAGATAGAAAGATACATGTTTGGTTTTTTGTTAAGTCATTGATTTGAGATAATCATGAGTACTTTTAGAAGTGTTATTGTATTCTTTTGTTTGAAGTGTTACCAAGTATTTTTTATTTTATAATATTTTTATATTCTTTTATAAATAAATGTTCAATTAGAATGTTGAAGCTAAATTTAAAATAAGAAAAAGTAGGGCATCGAAATAAAATAACTTGAACATATATTTAATGAGAGAGTAAGCATATGCAGCAAAACCTAATGATTTGTCGCTTCAAAAAGAAAATAATTATAGTCATGAGTTTTGATTCTTTTTATTTTTGTAGGGTTCGTATTTTTATTACAATATTTAAAGAGATTGTACATAGTAGAGTTCAGGTATCCTTGAATAAAATAGGATCGATTATTAGAAGAATGCCAAGCCATATGTAAATGAAAATGTATATGAATAAAGTCTGGGCTCCTAATTGTTAACTGGGATTGGATATTATATCTAGGATTTTCATAAGTTTTTCAAAATCCCCCCCATAGGCTGGGGGTTATGACCAACATAAACCAAAATTTGGGAACTTCATTTAGACTCCAAAGAATAACAATATCAGATAAACTAAAACAAGCTTAAATTGTCATCAGAAATAATGATATAAGATGGACCAACACCTTAATTTTCCTTCTTGGTCGCTCTCTTGACTATCTAAGGACAACATTTGAAAACCAGGTGCGTTGTCGAAGGGTTAACAAGAGGTGTCTGGCTGAACTTCTTCCTCGTAAGCTCACGATCAAGGGAAAAGCGTTGTGTCCCTTCCTTTTATTGTTGAACCCGTCCATAATAGACAAAGCATCCATGTCCTTCAATGCAATGCCCCTTTGATTTTCCTCAAGAGCTAACCTGAAGAGCACTTTCATGGACCAGAAAAGCCCCAAAGTTTTGGTGTGACAAGTCTCTCGAGTGTGAGAAGACCTCGAATCCTCAATCATATCACCAAATTCCTCCCCAAGCTCCTGAGCACTGGGTTGCTGGATTTCTCAGGGAATTATTCTTTCCAGCTGAGTTGGTTGCTCCTTAGCATGTCGACCCACTTTGCTGGCAAATAATCCCTTCCTGTTCTCCATGTCCATGAGGGCCCTGGGCATGTGAGAGTGCTTTGAGCCATTAGAAATATTTTTGGCAGTAACCTTAATGCAAACCATGTTGCAATTTCCCAAGCCAAAGGGCTAGGCCAGGTACAACCAACTCCACGCATAGAGATTGAGAGGGAATTGCATGAAAACAAGTCGAGTGTCAAGTCTAGAGGGGCAACTTGACTTGACAAGGAAGATGTAGGTAGAACGCCAACAACATCGCACTCCAAATAGAAACCTTCTACCATCTCATCTAGCTTGCCCATCATGAGAGAGGCTAGCATGAGGTGCCATGAAAGTTCACACAAAGGAATGAGTAGGAGGGTGTACGAAAGACTCGATTCAGAGCAGGGGGTTGCATTTTCCCCTTAAATGTGCAATCATACCCATAACAAATGTACTAGGGACTCCCACAGCGTGGTAACCATACGTCATTGAGCATGCAATCACGCATGTGTCAAACTCAATTATGCACATCACTAAGGTTGGTGTTAGCATGGTGGTGGCAGCCCTCGTGGGGACCATGAATTTCAATTCTTATTCTAGTTCAAATAAGCAATTAAATATTAATGAATATGGACATCAAATCATTAATAAAAATATGCTCACATCCAATCACACCATATAAAAGCAACATACAATACAACACCTATCTACATAAATCCATACTATCTTTATTGAATTTTGTTAGAATGTCTTTTAAAAAATGCATGATAATGCTTTTCCCCGTAATTTCAAGATTCCTTTATTCCTTCTTGTCCATACATTTATACAAAAGATAATTGGCCCAAAACCATTAAACTAAGATTTTCTAACCTTTAGTTTGTCCTTCCACATGTTTCTCATGTGGGTCAAATGGTCCCTTAGGAAGACTACATTCCCATGAATGGACCAAACATTGTTCAAAATACCTAAAATTATCTAAATCATTTTTCAGCCTTGGTGATGAATTCAAAAGCATTTTTTTAGTGGCATGCTCATCAACATAAAGTCTAATGGAACCTTGGTTCATATCTTATTGATCTCACACTTTTTTAGTGGCATGCTCATCAACATAAAGTCTAATGGAACCTTGGTTCATATCTTATTGATCTTGCACCTATTGTCTAACTCTAGCTTCAAGTACTTTTGTTTGAAATAAATTTCTCGATTGGGAGAAACACCTTGTCAACTTTGAAGGCTGAAAGGCCACAATATTATGAAACCTTTGAGGAATCAATGAATAATCCTTCTATATCCGCTTGTTGATCTTCTAAAGAATAAATGGCCCTTTTCATACTCTTTGGCATGATGGATTCTAGCCCCATATCTATCCATTTTTTTGGGATATAAGATTCAAATATTTGTAAGAAAGACTTTAAACACCTGTGTCCAAATTAGTTCTTTTCATGGTTATGTCTCCAAATCTCCAAGCTAGTTGAGTCTTTATAAACACGACCTCTTCCTAGAATATTTTTATGTCAAAAATAGTTTTTGAAAACTTTATTTCTTTTGGCATGGCCTTGTACTAAGCTTCAATGCATAAGCTATGAATTCTTAGAGGTGGCTAATATTCCACTTGATTTTTCACACTATCGATCTCTTCTTTCCTACAAAGGTTTTCTTCCATTTCAATAACCTTAGTCTCTGTGACTTGGGCCACAATCACCCCAACACTAGTCACTGCAATAGGATGTGTTTCATTTTGATCAACAATCATAGGCTCAATTGTTTCAATTATGAAATCGTTGGTACTTGTCCATATGTTCTTATAGGTTTGTTTCTTGAATATTCTTCTCTGTTTCTCATAAGCAAAAGTCCCTAGGAAAATTGAGGATCCTCTTCCAATGTAGGGGGCGTTTCCCTCATGAATTACTAAAACTAGAATCTCTTGGTTCTTATTTGGCTAGATCTGATGGCCAAACCCATTTAAGTAGTTGCAACGCCATTGGAACTTCCTACCATTTGTGCCTTCATATGTAATGGTTTTTTAGTTTGTTCCTCTATACTTTAGTTAATACTAGACTAATCATTCCCATGATTAGACCATCCTAGCACTTCCCAGGGCTAGAGCTTCCCAAGTTGTTCCCTTCAATAGAAACAACATGATCTAAAATTTCACTCCCACTCACTTGGTTTCAACACTTCCTAGGTTATTGTTGACTAGATTCTCTTTACTACTGATATTTGACTTTACTACTTCATGTCATGGGGTAGAAAGATTATTCTTTTGGAGAGAAACTTTATCTTCTCCAAAATTAAATCTATCTATTTCTCTGACTTGTAAAGCTCATGGAGAGTGGTTTGATTTTAAATCCACTTCATTCTTAGGTTAAAAGAACACACAACATACACTGGAAGGGTGAACATGTCACAAACATAATTTAGACCCAAGTGTGAAGGATAACATTTCTTCCTCTCAACCGATAGAGGTAGACTTAATTGACATGTGCTTAGTATTTTTCTATATACAACATATACATTAAAAACACAACATCTATTACAAGGGGCTTTAGACAAGTGGTGGTTACAAAATGGCATATCAAGGTTCTACCATCCTCCCATTACATCACCCATTTCATGTTCTATATAAAAACTATCTTTCTTCTCCTCGATTAGGTTCCATTCATGATGCACACACACACACACACATATCACTAAGAGAGTTGGTTGCATAATAACCAATACACATGGTTGAATCAACATACCTTTGTTTATCATCCACATTGGTTGAATTAACATGCTTTTGTTTGTCATCCACATCTACTCTTTCAATTAACAATTGAATCACATCCTAACAAGACATAACCTTTGCTCATGATGCAACATTGTAAGATTATACCTTCAAACCATGCAACTCATGCATAACTCATCAACCTTACCAATAGACACCCAAACTTATGTGATTTATGTAAAGTCACACCCAAAATATCAAATCCAACCCAATAAATGAATTAGCACAAGTGCTTGTAAAATATTCAAAGTGAATCGATGTCACCAATTTCTTTTAAAATTGCACAACATAAATCTTTCCTTACTACAATTGGGGATCGCAAGAAGTTTCTTCCCCTTTTCATTGCAATGAGAATATGTTCTTCTAAGAATGTGCATGCGTTTATTGTTAGCTTATGGCTTACATTCACAATCACAAAGTTAATATTGACACCTTTATTTGTGTTTATTATTTAATATATTAGTAATTTATCATAAATGATGACTAGCCCAGTCACCATGCAATGTCTTAGGATCTAGAGCATTTCTCCCTAGGAGGTGCTATTCTTGATTGTACTATAAATTGGTACTATTTGTGTGAATACAATTGATTAAGGTTTTTACCTTTTTCGTCATAGTATGCTCATGCATATTTTTCATTCATTTTTAGACAAAATGCACACCCCTCGCTCTCTTGAACCTCCTCACAACCATATGCCACATTCAATAAAAGTTCCACATCATATTTTAAAATTAAAAGAATGCGTGTATGTTCTTGAAAGTATGCATGTACTTCGTTCTAATTCACTAGGAACACATGTTCCTCTATGTATCCACAAACAAAAAAATAGGGCCATTTACTATTTTTATTTGACTCTCCCGATTTGATGATGGATTTTGTGCAAGAAGGTAACATGAGCACATTCTAGGATGATCTAGAGTCATCCATTATTGTTGGGGAGCATTTGCAGGTAATCTTTATTTGTCTTACCATTTTTATAATTTTTTACATTTTTGAAATGTTTATATTTAAAAAAAAATATTATTGCTGAATTGCAATTCTTATTCCACAAAGAAGGTGGAAAATCATAATCTAAACACCAACCAATTCGAATATAATCCAAAATCGTAACCCCTCAAAAGGTCCATATAGTAAACTAAATCAAAGTTTAGATGACATTAGAAACTTAATTGGGGAGTTGAGGAACATAAGAGAATCATCATGACTATCACTAGCCATTTCCTTGATACCAAAGCTTTCAGTAGCCATCCCGGTGGCTAATTATTTGATATAATCCAAATAAAGGATGGGGATGAGAGATTTTTACACTAGTGTAATTAGTAAGGACGAGGTAAAAATATTGAATATAACAAAAGAATCCATTTTTTAGTTGTTCATTGACCCTAGAACCAACGAACAACCTGATTTGAGAAAGAGATGCCTTTGCATGGATTGGTGCAAATTCTTGCCATGGAGAGACCACTAGATGGATCAATTGTTTATGATATTTGATAAACACCCTTACAATGATAAGGAGGTTCCCTTGTATTTTCTTCAAGAATTATGAGTTGAGTTCATTCTTGGATATCGTGTCAATTATCTTGACATTAGTGAATTCCAGGTGATTGGTCTTGGATTAGATTAGGATTGATAAACTTTCATGTGTAATCCACTATGAGGCCACCTACTCCTGTGTGTATTCCCAACGGCCCTCCTCCCCCCCTCCCAAGCCACCTCAATGCGGTGATATGAATCAAGCTAAAAGTACTATGATATCATCCTTGGCACACAATCTAGTCTAGCACAATGCATTTATAAAGGCTTCTTGTCGAGAGACATTATTTTATGATGTTAGGCCACCTAGTCTTAGGCCTTCATATGGCTAGGATGACCACTATGGTTTCGAGCCAATTTCTCCTCATTAATGCTCACATTGTAGAGATACTTGTCATGGCTCAAGAGAGAGGATCATGTTTAGGATAGTTTATTGGTCGAGTTTAGTATAACAAATATTTATATTTTCACTGCTTATGTATTTAGTGTTTCATTTGAATTTTTTTGGTAGACATAAGTTTAAATTCTTTGTAACTATATTTTTATTTGGCATGTGCATCTCGTGCGAGTTGACACCCTTGCATCCATGTGGTAGGACACCTCATCTCCCAGACTTGATGCAAGGTTTATTGTATCTTGTTCCCTTGAGGATCATTATACATGGGAATTTAGATGACTTTACAAGCTCCCCCACTATGTGTGTCTATCAGACCTACAATTTTATATAACTTTCTTAGTAGCATAGTACATTATAAAATATATTATATAAAAATAGTAATGTGCACATGAATCTCGACTAGCCACCTAAATCACCTACATAATAATGGAATTCCAAAGCAAAGGGATTGCAAAAGGAATGACATCCTTTGTGGAAACTCGCTCCTAGATTACTGTATTAACTCTACACTTTCGATGCATATGCTTGAAAATCATTGAACAACCATTTACTAAACTTAAAATGCATTGTCTATCTTTAACTACTAGGATTTAATTGATCATCGACAATCCAAGCCCTTGCCATGAGTGGACGAGTAAGATTTTAACATATCTCGACACTTCTTAACACATTTGGATTCAACATCTTGTATGACCAATCTTGTTATGCATATATGTATTGGAGCACTTTATTATGTAGTAGAGAAAGGAAAAGCTGAATTTGTGATGTGTTTATTAGAGGGGAAAACGTCCATAACACTATTTTCAATGCTAGTAGAGAAATTGTAAGAGTTTTAAGTTTATCTTCCTAAGAATTTAGATCCAATTGCAAACTACTCGAATATAAACTTTGAAGCCAAAGAGTGTTTATGTACCAACATAGAGTAAATTGCAATGCAATGCTTAGAAACAAGCACCACATTTTAAAATTGGGATTATTATTTGCCATTCATTTAAAATACAACAAAAACACAGTATTCACATAAAATATTAAAGAATTACGTAGTTAAAAATTCTTGGCACATGAATGTTGAACTCTGAGTATCATTTTAAGGTCGAAATTCCTAAAGAATGAGAAAAGCATACATAAGATGAAAACTATTGTATCTTAAATATATAAACAATTACTAGTGAAGGGTAACCATATAGTATGTGTAGGAGTCTTATTGATTATCACTACAAAAAAGAAGGCCTTTGGTGACGTGCAAGAGATGTCACCATAGCTTCATTGGTGACGTTCAAAAGGGACTTTGTCACCAAAAGTAAAGGAGATATGGCGATGACCACTTTCATCTCCAATAATCATTATTAGTGATGGTTAGTGATGACTGCCAACATTTCTTCTTAACAATAGTGATTTTTGGTGACATGCCTTAAGGTCCTCACTGTTAATGTAGATATGATGATAATCAATGATCATCACCAATTCTTATGAACGACAATGATTTTGTGTAACGAGCCTTTGATGATCCTTACAAAAGAATGAATTTGCTGACATGCAAAAAATGTCACCATAACATCATTGGTGATGGTTTGAAGGGCCTCCTGCCAAAATTCAAATGTCACAAAAAGTAAAGGAGATATGTGGACGAATCACGTTCATCACCAATAATCATTATTAGTGATGGTTAGTGATTGTCACCATTCCCTTTTAATAGTAGTGATGTTTGGTGACACATCTTTAATGACCCTCACTATCAATGCATGTACGATGACAATCAATGATCATCACCAATTATTGTGAACAACAATGATTTTTTTATTAGAATTTGGTGGCCCTTACTATTGATGAATATATAGGGATGGTTTATGAGCTTCACTATTTCCTATGTATGGCTTGTTAATGACACTCACGACACACAATTAAGGACCATCACCATTTCTATTCAACATGAAAAAATGTTACAATCCTTAAATGACATTATTAAATATTTCATTAATGGTGATAGTCACACAATTAAATGTCACTATTAATTTTTACAATAGTGAGATGCACAAAATTAAATGTTATAATTAATTTCTACAATGGTGACGTGCATATTTAATTTCCATAGTGGTGATGGTATTTAGCATGTATTCTTACCCATGGAAATGGAGATCAATGCATTGACATGTATAAGAGCAAAGAAAGATAAAAAAATAAGAAGGAAAAAAGGAGGAAACAAAACAAACAACAATCAAAACGATAATGATGCAAAATGGAAGATGATCCATTAGCTATGAAAAGTTAAAGAAAATGACTTGACGTTAAGGAGGGTATCACCCCTATGTGTGTATTGGCTCATAGGTAGGGAAAGTGTTTTACTACCCACCCTATGCCAAGCACAATATTTGATCTACATAATATCCCCATGTGGGCCTATTATGATAAGCAAGAACACAAAATGAAAGTGACGAGGCATGGAACAATGATTGATAAGGGAGGATGCTAAATATAGAAGTAAATGCGATAATATAAAGAGCGAAAACTTGAAGGCTCAATCCTTTCACTTACTTGAGTGAAAGAAATGATGGATATGCTTTATTTATTAACATTTGACCATATTCCTTCACAATATGAATGAACATAATCCACATCCACATCCACATCTACATCAACTCTATTTTCTTCATCTATGCATTTTGTTCCCTGAAAGTCTACAATTGTTGACAAATCTGCATACTCGGGCTAATATGTTATATTTTTTTTTCAATTTCTTTGGAGGACATGTTAACATTACATGTGAATTAGTGTCAACTTGATCTTGTACATATAATAATTGTTTTCCTTGAAATGCTAGAATAAATGGATAATATCGCTAATGATTTTGGCTTAAATATTTCTTCACATTCACCACTGTAGAACCCAAATAATCAATTTTAGTCCCTCTCTTATTTTATACATAAACCCAAACACATTTGAAAAATGTGTACTCCATACAAAAATAGTCCAATGTAATTATTTCCTTTATCACTTTTATAAAATTTTGTTTTTGGGAGAAGAGTATTTACATCTTTGGAACTTTATCTCATAATTGTTTTATCTTCCATACACACAATGACATCGAGCTAGGGAAAATATTCCTAATTTTGTTGCTTATTTTCCTGTAGCTGCTGGTCAAAACATGGCATATAACATTCACTAAGTCCATCATAACATGAAAATTCATTATTCTCCATATGATGCTTTTCTTGAGTTTTCTCCAAGTCCAAAACAAGGATGAAATTTCCGTTTAATTCCGATGTCAAAGGAAGATGTCCTTCAACACTTCTTCTATATAAGACTTCAATAAGGAAACCTTCCATAATATACACACTTACTAATTAGCAATCCACATGCTTATGCATACACATAAATCATATTTGGAAATGCATTAACATTATGTAGTTCATTACTGCGTGAATGTGGAACATTTTAGGGAATTAAAAATACCTAACAAAATGACCAAAACAACCTTCTTTTTCCTATAGCACCCAATCCTAAAGCCATCAAACTCAAAACCAATAGCCTATGTGCAGTATTGGGAAATCTATTTCTCATTCTCTAGCCTTCATTTGGAGTTTGAATGGATTCCATAAGCTCCAATAGTTTATCCCATCTTGCAGAGGTGTTCTTTCTAGTTCTTTTGATTGAATTTAAAACTGATAACAATCCAAGAATTAGCTTGTTATTGTCCATAAGTCTTATTCGTAGATCTCAGTGATCTAAGCATATGAGAAAGCTAGAAAATTATTATAATCAATGGATTCTTAGGCATGTGAACATCAACATAAACCTATTACTAGAAGACATGAACCCATGTGCCATCATTCATGAAAACAAACAAGTATTTCTAAGTATGCCATGAGTAAGTGGCATGAGAGTGCAATATGCCATCATTACCAAATCATCCATATCTCTATAAACAATGTAACCAGAACTAAAATTATGAAAAAAATCACAAGTGGACATCCATGCAAAAATGGGGGTAACATTGACAACTAGAATCATAATGCTATAATGAAAGAGGATTGGTTGTCGTACTATGTTAATTCAGAGTTGAATCCTTAGCTCTTTGATTTATCCATGTATGAATTTGGTCACTGGAATAATTGAGAAATGGATGGAGAAGCTAATTACAAGCCATGTTGAATGGAAACATCGTAAAGGAAAACTCAACAATTGTCGGCTTTTTCCATTAACAAGTACAACAAATGATCCAACCCAAGGATTCACACTTTGTAAATTTATTGTTAAGAAAAAAGAGAAATGACTTGGTGTTGTTGAAACAACATCAGGTGAGCCTACATAATGATTCATTCTCATTGTAAATATATTTTCATTATCTTGACAATACCAAGTCATTGTTATGCTTACATAATGGTAGATGTAGAATTATAAACAAAGCACCGACTTGATGTTGTTGAGAAAGTTAGTTTGACTAGCTATACAATGTCTGTTGATAATCTTAGGTGTAGTGTACACCATTTATCCATAGAAAAGATTGATACAAGAATTGAACTTTAGGACCTAACACCAATTGATGTGGACTTTAGATGGAACAAGATGAAAACATCTAAACAAAAATAAAAAGTGTCAACATAGACATAATAAGTTGCACAAAAAACACTAATTCAATTTGTTTTTTTATTTCAGATTTAGGCTCAAATATAACAATGGAAAGAATGAGAAGTCACTTGCAAGAGTAGAAATAATAGAAGTCCTTTACAAGAGGAGGACAGTCCTAGGATAATTGTATTTTATGTAGACTAAGAAGGATATTTGAGTTACAAATTATAAGTGTCACCTAGATGTAGAATTTACAAATAAAATAGATTTCAAATTCTACAAGAAACAAAGGACAAACTCATTACACGATCAAATACTAAAGGAAACAATTAATATTTACAACATAATACATGAGGGGAACTAAAAGTGCCTATCACTTATGCACACAAGATGTGGCACTTGTTGCTAAATGCACTGTGATTCAGTCCTCTTCAACAAATATACACATTGGAAAGTGTGTCTAAAAAGCTAAATTATAGTAAGAAATCCCATGTCTCTTGATTCAAAAGTGATTCATTTTTTCAAACATTGTTTACAATGCTTAGCCTTTTCTTGTCAAAGATCTCTTCTATTGAAAACGATATCTAAAAGGACAACAATGGTATTTGAAGAAACACACTTGAAACTTGTAAGCACTATATAATTGTATGGACTTGAAGTTTGGTAGCTTATGGAATGTCAGATATTTAATGTTATTTTTTGGTTTATCTTGGTTCTATCTTAGTTATAGAGGATTTATCATGATTTATGGCCCCAAATGGCTTATCACATCCATTATCCCACTATAGAGCCCATGAATGTTTGGTGTGTTTTCTCAAATGTAGTCTATATGAACTACAAAGCTCTAAATGCATGAAATGTTAATCCTTAGCAATATATATACAATTGAATGGACTACGATTCATGAGGCACATCTTGGCAAACATTGCAGGTAGGTTAGTTATTGAGGTGATAAAGGTTATGTGTCTTGTGGATACTTCACCTCAACTAACATGGAAAGGTGTATGGACAAGATGAGATGAGATTTTATGGATTGGACACATAAGTGTTAAGTGCATAATTACATTAGGGTGCACTTTTTTATAATAAAATCTTGGGAGTGCATGAGGTTAAGTGGGACAAACCACATATATAAAGAGCACACAATAAGAGACATTGTCTTCCCATGTTAAGACTAGATATTTTGAGTTATTACTACCTTCCTTGTATGTGGTAGTCATTTCTTAGGTTTCCTCTCTAAAATCGAATTCCAATTCTTCATCACCCATCATTACCATGGCATGCTTGTATCCTACCATTAAAATCAATGAAGAAATAAATTTGAATGAAAAGTCACTAGCGCAAGGATCTTGGTATCCATTCAGTTATCAAGATTCATGGAAGAGGAGAGAAAGTCTACACCAATATTTTATGTAATAAATTTATCCATTTCAAAGAGTCAAGACTTGGTGCATGTATTGGTTCTAGAATTACCATGGGTATCAAAGTAGTAAGTTGGTACCATAAAAGAAATTATAACTAATTTAACGAGCCACCCATAGTTTTATAGTTTGATTTAGTCCGTAGTTAGACATGAATGGATTAATATTTGAGACACTCATATGACCAGTGGCATGACCAACCAGGTAGTCTCCCTTAGTTACCTAGAACTTTAGGTCATCACAAGCCTCTATAAATGTTGGGGAACCTCTCAACCTTGAACAATTTAACATAATGAAAAGAAAAGAAGGGAACGCTATTCCAAGATAAGAGGTGGTGTCTAAAGACACCATTGAAACACTTAAGTAGAAAGCATCATATGATTAGAACATCACAATGCATAATAAGTATGGAATACATCTCAAATTGAAATTTCCATATTAGAAAACCCAAAGGTCACATATTTATGTTATATTTTTATCATTTAAGCAATATGATATCAGGATCTTATCTGAGAGAATAACATGCACATCAATCAATCACAAGAGACAATAGACACATAGATTTTCCTCGAGGAAACCATAAAGGAGAAAACCTCGCAACTACCTAAGGGATAGAATGAGCACCAATGGTAGCTATAAAACCCAAAGACAAAAAATGATCTCCAACAGTTGTTCTCTCTCTCACTTAAGCGAGCTTCTCCTCTCTCACCGATGCGCTATAGATGGGTGAGTGTGTGTATCAAATAGAGAGGCTCACTCTCTATTTATACTAGTTTCCAACTTGACAATTGCTTACCAGGGCCGAATTCTCTAGGAGAGTCTAATAACCCTAGTTCCCCACAACTGCGGGGAATTCCCCCCCTGATCAACAAGGATGGTTAACCTCTATGAATTTACATGACTTGATTACATTAATGATTCTCTTGATAGGAACATTGGGGACCAATAAAATATAATATATGAAATATACAAGTGAATATTTTCCGAATTTACAAATACATCAACACTCCCTCTTAACTAGGAAGGTATCCTTTAGACATAATTCATCAGCACAAGTCTTCGTCACTGGATCATCACTGGATCATCATCAAAGCTGGATCATTACTGGATCATCATCATCACTACTTCCGCTATCTCAATCAAATGGTGCTATCTCTCAATTCTACTCATCACAGGAAGTTCTACAGAGCCAACCCTTTTATATGCTGGTTGTAGGACTAGCCTCCATGTAGGTCTTCATATTCTTCAGCACTTATATCTGACCATGGGAGGAACACATCCAACATCAATGTCAAAAAGGCACGCCCAACACTCACATCTGACCATGGGAGGCCCAGCCTGTCACCATGTCACCATGTCATAAATGAACAACACTTACATCCATCAGCATGGTAGGACACACCATCTACCATCCGAGGAAAGGCTCTGCACTTACATCCACCGGCATGGTAAGACACACCATCTACCATCTGAGGAAAGGCTCTACACTTGCATCCACCGGCATGGTAGGACACACCATCTACCATCCGGGAAAAGGCTTTGCGCTTACATCCACCGGCATGGTAGGACACGCCATCTACCATCTGAGAAAAGGATCTGCACTTACATCCACCAGCATGGTAGGACACGCCATCTACCATCCGAGGAAAAGCTCTGCACTTACATCCACCCGCATGGTAGGAAACACCATCTACCATCCGAGGAAAGGCTCTGCGCTTACATCTGATCATGGGAGGCCCAGCCTGCCACCATGTCAGAAAGGCTCATCACTTACATCCGGCCATGGGAGGTCTGACTTGCACCATGTCAGAAAGGCTCAACACTTACATCTGACCATGGGAGGAACCAATCCTACCACCATGTCAGAAGGGCACATGCACTCATCACTTCCCCTTGGAAGGAACCTCGATTTGGAGAACACCCAGCTTCTCCCTGAAGTACTCAAACTTCACTCTGGCTAATGGCTTGGTCAACACATCATCTATCTACTCGTCCGTCGCAACATATTGGAGCTTCACTGCTCCTCTCTACACCATATCACTGATATAGTTATATTTGATCTCGATATGCTTTGACTTGTCATGGAACATCGGGTTCTCCGATAACTTCACACAACTCTGGTTGTTGCAATATATACAAGTAGCATCCAACTAGAGATCAAACAAATCAGATAGTAGCTTTCTCAACCACACTGCCTCACAACTAGCCGAACAAGCTGCAACATACTTTGCTTCAGCTGTACTCAATGCCACACAGGATTGCTTCCTGCTAAACCAAGAGATCACACCTGAACCCATACTGAAGTAGCACCCTGAAGTGCTCTTCCTATCAATGGCACTTCCTGCCCAATCCGAATCCACATAACCTTCCAAGTTAATCTTTTGATTCGCCCCATACTTGAGCCCATAATCAAATGTACCCTTCAGGTACCTCAGAATATGCTTTGCAGCAATCAGGTGAACATGTCTCGGATTTGTCAGGAACTAGCTCAATGTGTTCACAACAAAGCAAATATACGGTCTCGTATTCGTCAGGTACATCAAGGACCCAATCATCTGACGATACATTGTAGCATCAACCGACTCTGATGAAGCATCACTCAATAGCTTCAGGTTCGATGCCATAGGTGTGGTCATGGTGTGGCCATAGGTTCAGGATCTCTACTGCATACTTCCCTTGTCCCAAGGAGATTCCATCTGTATTCTGCCACTCGTCCATGCCTAGAAAGTAGTGCATCATACCCAAGTCCTTCATCTCGAACTTAGCAGAAAGCTTCCTCTTCGTATCAGCAATCAACCCATCCTCACCTGTTACAAACAAGTCATCTACATATAGTAGGAGTATCACAGGGTTCCCTTCCTCAACCTTATAATAAAGGTTGGAATCCACTTTACTCTTGGTAAATCCTAATCCAGTCAGGAAGCTGTCAATTCTGTCGTACCATGTCTTGGGTGCTTGTTTCAAACCATACATGGATTTCTTCAGTTTACACACCTGAGTTTCCCTGTCATGTGTCTCAAAATTGAGTGGCTGCTCCACATACACTTCCTCTTCCACTATACCATTCAAGAAAGCAGTCTTGACATCCATATGGTGTATCTTCCATTTCATTAATGCAGCCAGATCAAGTACTGATCTGATGGAAGTGTATCTGGCTACAGGTGCAAAAGTTTCTTCATAATCTATTCCTTCTTTCTGGGAGAAGCCACGAGCCACAAATCTTTCTTTATATTTCTCTATGCCGCCATCTGCAGCATGCTTAATCTTGTAGATCCACTTGGAAGTCACAACAGACTTCCCCTCTGGTCTTGGGACAACTAGCCAGATATCATTCTTCATGATCGACTGGTACTCCTCGATCATAGCATCCTTCCATTATTTCTTCTCTGCCGCTTCTTCATAGTTGGAAGGTTCTTTATCTGTGTATTTATTCTAGGAGCTAGTTCTCTTCCTTTATCTGTGTATTTATTCTGGAGCCCCATATCTTTCTGCACCTTGGATAACCTCGCGTACCCATACAGGTTTCCTCTTGTGAGGACTCTTCTCCTGGGGTGGATCTACAGGTTCTTGGGGTTCTTCTATTTCTCAATCTTCATCTTGAGTTTCATCATTCATAGTTGTATATTGAATTCTTGGTGCTTCCGCTTCTTCAGGGTCTTCAACAAATCTCTTTCTGGATTTGTTGTAAGCCGAGTCTTCGTCAAATATTACGTCTCTGTTGATGTCAATCTTCTTGAATCCTGGGAAGTATATTCTGTAAGCCTTCGAGCTTTCACTATATCCCACAAATATACCCTTCTTTCCTGAAGGATCTAACTTTGTCCTCTTTTCTTTTGGAATGTGTATGTACACTGGACAACCAAATATTCTGAGATGACTAACTTTTGGTTTCTTGTCGGAGAAGACTTATTCAGGTGTCTTGTTCTCAAGTACTCTATGTGGAGTATGGTTCTGCACATACACAATTGTCCTAGCAGCTTCTTCCCATAGATGCATGGGAGGATCTTGATCATGAAGAATTGCCCTTGCGGCTTCCATAATTGTTTGATTCTTCCGTTCTACAAGCCCATTCTATTGTGTATTATATGGAGTATTCAACTCCCTCTTAATCCCTGAATCTTTGCATAATTCTTTGAATTCATTTGATGTGAATTTTTCGCCATTGTCTGATCGAAAGGTCTTGATTTTATTTTTTGTGTGTTTCTCGGTCAAGGTTTTGAATTATTTGAACTTGCTAAATAATTCATCTTTGTTTTTCAAGAAGTATATCCATGTCTTCCTAGAAAAATCATCAATGAAAGAAACATAGTGTACACACCCACTTAATGAACTGGATGACATCGGACTGCATACATCGGAGTGGATGATTTCCAAGATTCCTTTCCTTTCTCTCTCTACTTGGAAATGTCTTCTTTGTGTTCTGGTTGGCCCTTTAGCTTGTATAAGCCTCCCTCTTGTTCTCCAATCACTACTGCATCATCTATAGTCTTTCCCTTTGGCCACATAAGGACTTGGACATCTACAAATGCAACCCTTATGCCTTTTGCATCCAATGCAGATATGGAGAGGAGATTCTTCTATAGTCCTGGTACAAACAAGATATCCTTCATCTTCATAGACTTTCTAGAGTCTAGCTTATAGGAGGATTCACCACTACCTTTTATTGGATACTGGTAGTCATCCCCAAGTTTTACTTTATGGGGTGATTCGTGTTCGAATAGTTTCAATAGAGATTCCTTGAATCCCATCATGTGTTTGGAAGCTCCACTGTCTATAAGCCAATCATTGCTTCCATGTGTGACAGTTCCCGTGAGGGCAGAAATCAAAACATATTCTTCATCACTAGAAGAATCTTCACTTTCTTGTTTGACTCTCTTCCTGGGAGGATCATCATCCTCTGCAGTGTGAGCATGATGTTTTCTTTTGTCCTTCTTCTTATGAGAGTTACTCTTATTTCTAGGACAATCTCTAGCAATGTGTCCTCTCTCATCACAAGTACAACATCTGAGTTTAGATAGATCTCTGTTAGATCTTCTAGGGTTATCTTTCTGGTGAGAATGATTACCTTTGGGATGATGATAGTCCCTTCTACTTTTCTTGGAGTGTACTATGAGAGCTTTATCTTCACTTCCCATATTTTCTTCTTGGGATACTATTCGAGCTTCTTCTTGTGAGAATTCCTCCCACAATCTACTGAAGGTGACTAGCTTTCTTCTAGCACAAATCTCTTGAATGAAAGAGTCCCATGACCTAGGGAGACCATTCAAGGCGGTCATCACAATTTCTGCATTCTCTACTTCTTCATCTATTGCTTCAAGTTGTTCTTTGATCTGGGAAACCCTTGTAAAGTATAATTGTATGGTCTCCACATTCTGGATCTTCACATTCTTCGATTGATTTCTCAAAGTCATCTTCCGATTTATGTTCTTCCCTTCAAATAGCTTGGTCAGGGCATCAAACATCTCTTTAGGTGTCTTTAGGGAGGAAACCTGTGGTATGACACGATCCTTGATTGAATCAACAATAATCCTCTTGGCCTTTATCAAGTTCTTCTTGTTTAAGGCCTTAGCCTCATCTCCCTCTGGAACTAGAACCTCTTAACTAATGTAGGAGTCCAATTCATTTTCTTCAAGAACTAGTGATATCCTATACTTCCATGCTTGGAAGTTATCAGATCCCTCAAGCTTTTCGTCAAGCTTGGTGTGATGAGACATCTTAACTAATAACCTTAAATGGAAATACAAAAGATTTAGATATTACCAATTTGAGAAGCTGAAAACTAGATCTGAAGCTGATCTTCTGCAATGCTGGTTTTCTGGTTCCAGGGCAAATTAGGATTTGACTTTCCCGGAGTTCTACTTAGCCAAAAAATTTGATCTTGGTCTCTAAACTTTGATTTTGAGGAGGAGAGTAAACCTATGCTGGGCTCACTCAAAAATTCCACTTCTGTGAAAAGCCCTAACTTCCCGATGCAGTGGTAGGTCAAAAAATGAAAAAGTTCAGAATCAGATTCTGCTTCGATAGAAAGATGTGCCCTTCAATGGAGAGTCAACCTAGCCTCCTTTTGCTGATGGATTGTGGGGATAGACCCAAAAAGTAAGAAGCCCTAGCTTCTGCAGCTGCATAGTGTCTTCTTCTCAGGTTAGCTCTGATACCATGTTATATTTTTATCATTTAAGAAATATGTTCTTAGGATCTTATCTGAGAGAATAACATGCACATCGATCAATCATAAGAGACAATAAATACAAAGATTTTCCTCGGGGAAACCATAAAGGAGAAAACCCCGCAACTTCCTCAGGGACAGAATGAGCACCGATGGCAGCAGTAAAACCAAAAGACAAAAATATGATCTCTAATAGTTGTTCTCTCTCTCTCTCACTTGAGCAAGTTTCTCCTCTCTCACATATGCGCTATAGATGGGTGTGTGTGTGTATCAAATAGAGTGGCTCACTCTCTATTTATACTAGTTTTCGACTTAACAATTACTTACCAGGGTCGACTTCTCTAGGAGAGTCTAATAACCATAGTGCCCCACAACTGCAGGGACTTTTCCCCTGATCAACAAGGGGGGTTAACCTCCATGACTTTACATGACTTGATTACATTAATGATTCTCCTGATAGGAACATCAAGGACTAATGAAATACAATATATGAAATATACAAGTGAATACATTCCGAATTTAAAAATACATCAACAATCTATAGTTTCTATATCTAATCGACTTCCAGGAAGTAAGGATGATATCGTCCACAAATAGGGGTCATTGGGCTTAACCGTTTCCATAAAATATGCAACATCCCAAAAGTTTAGACGGATGTTGTAGTCGCATCAACCACAGTCGTGCCGACCATTCAGTTGTATGTTCAATTGAATGTTCAATCGCTCTATTGACTCCAGTCGACTAATTTTCTAGTCACTTGTCGTCTAACGACTAATTGTCTCCAAAATATCCATAGGTTTAATGAACCACCTAGGCCTTAGGTTCCAACACTCCCCCATCAACACAAGGCGTTGGATATTCTAGAGGTGAAATTACTTGTTTTGAATACCTCCCTATAATTGCAGCTTCCTGAAGCCTGATCATAGCCCAAAGTTTCACAGACTTAGCTTCTGGTAAAGGCTTCGTAAAGATATCAACGACTTGATAATTTGTTCTACAATAAATAAGTAAGACAACATTCATCTGTATCAATTATCTCAAATAATGAACATGAAGTTTAACATGCTTCATCTTGCTATGAAAAACAATATTATCAACAACTTGAATACCACCTTGATTTCACAGTGAATACAATAGAGGCCTAAATAACAATAGCTGGCAGATCCATACTTCCTCTGTTCCTACATTCAAACAGTGACAGTGTACTCGACTTCTATATTCAAAAGAGAGACCATCTAATGCTTTTTACAAGACCAGACCAAGGTTCTAGAGCTCAAATGAAACATATATCTAGAATTAGACTTTCGGTTGTCAATGATTCCAGCCTAGTAATAATCAATGTATACAACTATTGGGTATGTACTGTTATAATACTTAATGCCATATTGATAAGTTTCTTTAATAAGAACAATTTACTTTGCATCCTTCCACTAAATTTTGTGAGGATCCTACATGAACCTATAAAGGCATTAGGCCTCTCACATTATTCAATGATGATACTCCAGTATACAATAATATTTATGTCAATGTGGGTAGTCACAAGGGAGTGGCGACTCCTACTAACATGATTCTTTTGAAAGGGGCATTAGGCCTATCACATTATTCAATGATGATACTCCAGTATACAATGATCTTTATGTCAATGTGGGTAGCCACAAAGGAATGGTACCTCCTACTAACATAATGGTTGATTGGTTGTGGTGTGATTACACTTGTTGCTTGGCCTTCCCCATCCCTCTATGCAAAAAAAATGCTCACTGGCAGCCCTCCATAGTGCCCTTTTTAGATACCTCCCTAAAAAACGCCCATTACTAAATTGAATACGCCTAATGTTTGTGCCTCATGGGATTGTTTCTACCACATAAAAACCTCTTTATACAAAATATAAGTATCCCACATTGATTAACAAAAGTGATCCATGACTACATATAGGTTCCAATATACCACAATCTGAGGGCAGCCACAAGAGAATGGTACCTCCTAGTAACACAATGATTGGTTGGCTGAGGTGTGGGTATGATTGTTGTTGGGCCTTTCCTCCTCTCTATGCAAAAATAAAAAATCTCACTACTAGTGCTTCACAAAACCCCTTTCACATGCTTGGAATTATGTTTACAACATCGAGCAAACATTCTCCCATATTGGTCAAGCTGATTTGACCAAGGGGGAATGATACATTCACTCATAGGGCATGTTGATTTGGCTAGTGGTGAATGGACCAAGTGCAATCATTCTCCTATTAGTCATGCTGATTTGACTAGGAGTGAAAAGGCTCGAGATGCTCTCACATTGCTTGCTCCAGGACGGAGTGATCTATTTTATATATGAGCAAGTTTGACCTGTTTACAAGTCTAGTCTAATGTTGAATTGACGTAGACTCTAAGAAGTGTCCAAGGCTTCTTAGTGGGTCTATTCATTATTAGATATCTATATTAATAGACGTGCATGTGAGGAGATTCTCATCATCAACAAGTCTCATCGAAAACCTTTCTAGTGAAAAAGAAATTTCTAGAAGACAAGCCAAAGACCATTGAATCATTGAAGATGCCTCGGAAAATACTAGAAGTCAAAAGTAAAGGTCAGCCCTACAAATGAAAATTAAAGTTGACTTGGATGTGTATAAATAAGAGCTCAAACATTTCATTTTTCATCATCCAGGTTTCCTCTCTCCTCTATAGTGCAAGTTCAAGGAGTCGCATATGTGGCTAGGGTTCCCTCATGAAGAAGGTTGCAAATAAAAGATAAGTATTTTGGGGTTCCTCTTTTTTATTTTTCTTCATGATGACTTCGTACTTGTAATATTGAAAATTTCTTCTTAGTAAAGGTTGATGGGTTCTCTCCCAAGTTTGGGTTTCCTAGGATAAAAAATATTGTGTCTATTGTGCATGGCTATCTTTTTATGCTCTTATTGTTTCCACTGCATTTTCAATTTAAATTTTCAGTGTAATTATTTTATGATAATAGTGGCATGAAATTTTGTTTTGGAATCTTAAGGAAATAATTATCAGATATGGAAATAGAAAAATCAACACCCCCGATGGCTAGGGTTTATCCTAAATGAAGCCTGCAATCAACACCGTCTTTGGTAGCCAAAGTTGTCCACCTCATTTTCTACTACAGCCTAAAAAAGCTGAGGTTGAGATTTCCTTGGTGTTTTCAGTATGGATGATCCTTCTAAATCTAAGGCAGAGGTGTTCCTTTCTTTGCTCAGATCCTCAAAGTCAACCAATGTGAAGTACCCAATGTAGAACTGGTTCGTAAAGAGGGCAGAAGCCATTCCCAAGCTAGGCATTTTGTCTTCAAAGGAAAAGAGAAAAGCCCTTATTATGCATGAGTGAACTCTAATAGGAAATTTTATAGGCCTTTGGCCTAGTCCTCTAGCAGTTCAAGCATGGATTCTGTAGAATTAGGCTCCCAAGAGTCAAGGTAATGTATTTGATGTTGCTTGTGGTTGATATTTTTTTTATTTTTATTTCATAGCAAGGAGGAGAGAGACTTGAGCTTTAGAACTCATAGGTTCCAAGGGAATGTTCCTCACCCATTGGACCCTAGGATTTGATCCAGATATGGAGATCTCTATAGCCCCTACGTGGGTCAAGCTTCCATACCTCCCCATAATCTTTTGGGATGAATCAACTCTCAAAGACATTAGAAACAAGTAGGGTCATTTTATTGACTGAGCTGATCCAAAAGGAGGTAACTATTCCTGTGCTAGAATGTGTGTGGAAATAGATCTGGAGAAGGGCTTTCTGAAATAGTGAAAAAACTTATGGGGAACCAGAGAAACCAAGTAATAGCGGGTGTACTCCATAATGTGGACAGTCATTTTTTTTCATAGGAAAAAAATAAACCAGAGAAACCTTGTATTTAAAGTTTATTAAAAAGAATGGAATTTACTAACGTGTGAATGGGATTTCGACTACAAATTCAACTCCAATGCTCCAGAATTCTATGCATGCCTCTTCAAATCCTCCAAGTTTGCTCCAATGCCCTTCTATCCATGGCAGCAATTGAAAATATATAGCCAATTTTTCAAACCCTTCAACCGGTGTCTCAATTTCAATTTGCATGGCCTAATAGATGCCCAAAGATGCCTCTCAGACCTAATTCATCCTCTCACAACCAACCAACCACTTGCTCGTACCAAAGGGAAATATTTGGGACCGAATATTGATTTGGCGGGGTGCTTGAATTGGTGTAGGGTTGCAAAATATGCCCACCATTAATCATTGGCGCTACCTGGATAGTTCAGGGTATGCAAGGTCTATTGTTATTAATCATTTTCCCATTTGGAGGTCGAAGAATTAATCAGCATGGTTAGTCGATAATGTAGGAGTATTTAGTACCAAATTTGTTCGATATTGTGAATGGAGCTAGTTACAATATTATGTTTAGATGTATAATATAGTTTTTTTATAATATTGTATAGTTTGTTACAATATATTGTTATTATTATTATATTGGGATAATATTGTTTTGTATTAAATGTATTTTTTATTATATATATGTGTTATAAAAAAAATGTTTTGTATTAATTTATTTTGTATGTAATATTTATAGGTTTTTAATATAAAAAATATTATGTTTAGATGTATAATATAGTTTTTTTACAATATTGTATAGTTTGTTACAATATATTGGTGTTATTATTATATTGGTATAATATTGTTTTGTATTAAATGTATTTTTTATTATATATATATATGTGTGTGTGTGTGTGTGTGTTATAAAAAAATGTTTTGTATTAATTTATTTTGTATGTAATATTTATAGGTTTTTAATATAAAAAATTTATATGGTAAACTAATTTATATATTAACTTTAATGAGTTTATATATTTATATTATTTTAATAAACAATACATAGATGAGTACAAAATGTCTATGGAGTCGATGGTTGACATAGCATGGTCAACATGTTTTTGTTATCCACAAATGTCTTGTAGGTTATATTAATGCTAGGATTGAGTTCATTATGTGAATTGAGTATTATGTGAATTGAGTCCATTTTGAGTGCATAATATGATGATGAAAATGTTTATCGCTTCCATATTATATGAGTTGATCTTCTAAGGTCTAGATAATATAATTTTTTCTATAATGACCGCTGGTCCAAATAGAAAAATACCGTTTAACTGACATGGATTCCACCGATTTATTTAGCCAAGGTACCAAGATCGTGTCCAAACTAGCCTATAAAAACTATAATTATATGTCAAGGTCATGCAAATTAGCCTTATAATTAACATTATATGCCAAGGTTTAGTGGGTTTCATTATATGCCAAGGTCATGTCCAAATTAACATATAGTTGGGTTGCATTAATTCAATTTTGTTAATATAGGGACGTGTAAATATATATTATATATATGTTAGAATTTAGTAAAATGTAAAAATTCATTGTCAAATTTGTAATTTTTTTCATTGTCAGAGTGACAACTAAAAATGACCAAATAAATGACCAATTGTTATGTGGTCATTTTTAGTCTAGATATCTCGTGACCAAATTTGGTCATTTATCTTGGTTTTTTTAGTTAGCTCACTTAAATTTATCAATTTTGGTCATTTATCCCTTGAAAAAAATTGTGGTCTCCTGGTCACTAATCTCTCATTTTCCACTAGTGGATTAAAACTTTCTAGTTATAGGTAGCCTTTTCCATTTCTGCATTTGTCACCCAAAAAGCAGCTCCAAACAACCACCTACAACCATAATGTAGCAGCTCCAAACAACCACCTGCATCCATAATGTTGATGCTAAGAAATAGACGACACAAATGCAAGTTACTTGAACAAGTAAGAACTCACTTGGAGAAAAGAAAGTTCAAATACAAAGAAACTGTGAAGGTGATCTATCTATGGTTTATTTTGATCAGAGTTGAGGTGCCGCTGATGTTTGAACTTTATTAATTCTTAGAACCTAGAAAATGAAGCATGGGTTTCATGGATTAGGGCTGTTGCTATGGAAACAATTCATATGACTGCACTCTTAGTGGGAAAAAATCCAATTTCAGCTTTCATAATCAACCCTTAATTGCTTCTTATGCACCCAGAATTGAGAAAGGGTTGTTGCTTGATGGTTTTGGGATGGTCAAGAATTCCATTTCAGGGCTATTTTGGGGATGAGATATGATGACATGAATTCTATAGGCTAGCAAATTTAAACCCAGTAAACTAAACTCATCCATTATTAGCTTCAAAAGTAGACATAAATTCATCAAGATAAATATGAGTTTAGAAGAAGACATAAATTCATCAAGATAAATATGAGTTTAGAAGACAAAAACAGAGATAAATTAGCTGGGTATTGTGATGTCTAAAAGAAAAATAGTCTTAGTCATGAAGACAAAACAAAGATGAATTTTCATGTTGAATATGTGACAGATAACTCTCCATTTTTTCTACTCCGATTCCTACTATTGCAAATTGAAAATATAGACTAGGATAGAGTTTGATGAGTAGCAACATGTGGGAACAACATACAGTGACACACTTTTGAGGTGAAACTTATGCACTATGATACCTATGTGTAATGCAGATGTTGGGCTATAAAATAAAAGGATTTGATGAGTTGAACATAGTTTTGTAAAAAGAATTGGAAGGCTAAAGCTTGTCTTGAGGACAATAAAAGTGTGAAATGATTCCATGAATTGAAATTTGTTGATACTTGAATATGATTTCCAGTAATCAAATGCTACAATAAATTTTTGTTTAAACATCATTCATAGTGACCTTGCTATAAATTATCAATCAGTTAAGAGCCGACACAAACACCAACTTTCCTTTCATAATTTTCCTTTGGGATTAGCCCGCCTTCACGTGTAGTTGACAGACGATTCTTAATCTGAAACAAAATCTGATATGCCCAACAATTCTAGAAGAGGGAGGGAGAAGTCTAGAGGAGGGAGGGAGGGAAGAATATTCATGTGTAACACCTCGGTTTTGACCTCGTTTGCATTTAAATAAATGATGTAAATAATCATGCTATGTAGTTCCGGGAAAAAGCCCCACCATTGATTTAGTGTTTATGTTTTGGTAATTAAGGTTGGGATGAGGGTATTTTATGCTAGCTGAACGTTGTAAGTTCACACATCATGTTAAAATTTTATTTTTAATTAAAAACCTACATCCATCTATGTCAATGCAGCTAAATGAGATGGGGGCATGATTTTTCCTAAGGATAAGGGAGTGGGGGATTGGAAGAGTGGGGAGAAATTCAAAATGGGAAGAAAACCATTTCTAGATTAACGGTTTTAAATTTTCTGAGGAAAGAGAACACCAAAAATATCTACTTTTCCTTCACACAGGGGCGTTTCACCTTCCCCTCATGATTTGGACAGTGGGTAACATTTTGGAAACGCATTCTGCATTCACGCAACAAGCAAAACCACTCGGAGTCTGGACCCTTGGGGATTCTCTCTGTTTTTTGCGATTTGTCTCCCCTTCACGAATTTCTCTTGTTTGGCAATTTGTTTCCTTTCACGACTTTTCTTGTCTGCTAGTTTTTCCCTGAACACGTTTGCCAGAAACTGAATTGTGTCTTTGATTTGAATAATCAACAAACATTTTCATTTTGGGTATTTTGTGATAGCCGTTTTGGCTCTAGCAATGCTCAGAATTCGTAATTACTGTGTGTGTATGTAATCCCTGGCGTCTGCTATGATTTGATAATCCCAGTACCAAGATAACTGTGTGTACATCCTTGTTTGGAATTTGAACTGATTTGAGGAATGGAAATGGAGTCTAGACTTGCTTGATAAACCTAATGTGTGAAGGAACCTCATAGACCAATCTATAAGGTTGGTTTTCTTCTTTGCATACCATGAACAGCGCTGGAAGGGAAGGCATGTCCAGAGGGACTGTGTAGCAAAGAAGGGAATGCTTCCTTATGTTGGTTGTGTAATTGTCTAGAAGTTAGGCTAGATCCATTGTTGGTTTTCATAGCTCTGAGGTTGAGCTCACTAGCTTAGCAGTCAGTCTTTCCACCTCCTTGAAAGGATGATAAACCCAACTAGTAGGATGGATTGGCTAGTAGCCTAATAAAACCATCTATTAACTTGGCTGTGTCTCATGTGAACTTGGCTAATTGTAAACCACTTCCTATGTAAGTCTGATAAACCCAACTATGTTGGCTTGACTGAATTTTATTGTATCCTTGGCTATGGGTGAAGTATGCTAGTGTTCCTTATTCCTTGGGGGAAATCACACCCAGCTCAGGGGTGGCAGTGTTGCTGGGAGATTAAATAGCACACTGGCCTATGGTTGGGTGGAACGTTGGAGTGACATAGTTGGTTACAAGACAAGCTTCTTTCAAGATAATTATTCCTTTGTATTTCATTTCCACAACTGTATTTTATTTATGACTTAATATGAACATGCTGAATGCTTGAATGTATGATTCTACTTCCACTGTATGGTAATAACGTATGCATCTATGTATCTTTAAGCTCATGCATTTTTTATATTATGTTCTTGGGGCTTAGACTGCCCGGGTTGATAGATGTTAGTCACATCCTCTCCATCGAGTAGAGCGGCAGGGACATGAACATGTGGTATCAGAGCTCAAGGTTGTAGTTTTGGGCCTCAATGGGCCTCTGTGTTCAACAGGAGGAAGGGGTAGAGCGTAACATCAAAGGAGACTGAAATTGGAGCATAACACTAATCTGTATTGAATAAGTGTACAATAGCCAACCTTATGAAGTAATAGGTTGTTGGAATATATAATTACATGAGAGATTCAGATGCATAAGGATGCCATTCGAAAAGGTAAAAAAGTAGGCTTACAAAATCTATTCAAATCCCCCATAGGTGCATAAAGCAATTTCCAAATCTACCAAGAGGCTCAAAAATTTTCTAAGTCAAGTAGGAAATCTAATGAGGGATGGAAAGACAACTCATACATGCTGTTATTAGGTCCTTCTGGCATGGGTCGTGGGCCTTCCTGGTGGCCAATGTGTTACCCTTTACCAGTAAGCCCTACTGTAAAAAGTTTAAACTCGTTCCCTCTTTGTGTGTGGATGTTGTGACTGAGCGTGAAGCTTGTCGTTGGATGAGTGCTTGGTTTTGGGTTTAAATGGTTGCGCTTGGAAAAAGGATTGTCTGCAATTTCTTGTAAAGCATCCAGAGATGCATTTATCATTCGGGGTTTTTGGTTGGGTTGACACCTTCGAGCTGAGACTGTTTGGAATCCATCTATGTAAATGAATACTCTATTTGATTAATGTTGGTCATGGTGAATATTACAGACTCTATGTTTTTGGTTAATGTGTTGGGTTTGATAGAATGGTGACAGCACCATTGCTTGCAATGGTACATGGCCTTGGATATATGACTGTGTAAAATTTTATATTATTTTATAGTAGTTATTTTGTACATCACTAGCTTACTGTGTGTATGTCGTGGTTATGTTTGTAATTGGAAATTATGTCAATTCATGTTCATTTTTTATTTGAATATTTACAGTGTTGCTTGGCTTGAGAGCCATGCCATTACTTGGCAACAACACTCTTTCCATGTAGCGTAGTGACTATATTGTTTTAAATTTGTTCGGGATGTTTATTTGGCAATGGTCGTAACTCTTTGGGTTTGACATTGTGAATGGAATGCCGTTGCTATGACTTAGCGTTGATAGGGTTTTAACTTAATTTATGTTAAGGGTTTAGCGTTTGTATAACTGATCGTGAGCCATGAAATGGTTACGTCGTGTAAAACAATTTGGGGTTTTAATTTCTATCTAGAGATATGCTGAAATTTTTTACGGCCTGTGTATTCCATTTTATAGCGTAGACTGTGTAGTTTTTATAAATTTTCAATGATACGGTGTTGTTAGACTAATCAACACATAGTTACCTACCTTAGACATTAATTAAATCAATTTTTGTCTTATTACCTAGTCTCCTAGATTCCACTCTATGTTAGTTGCCTTCTACATTACTTAGAAGTCAACACTTGCTAAAACTGAGTCCTGGAGCGCTTGGGAAACCTCCTAGAAACCAGATTTAGCATGTCTACTTTATTCCAGATCCTCCGAAGCGCATATCTGTTTTTTCTAAAAAGCTTCCAGTTTTATTGAGAATTAAGGCAAAAGGAAAAGCTAGACTAAGTGTAGTTGACTTGTTTTTTTCACACATCATCCTCCCTCCTTTTCTCCTAATAAAAGCATGTGAAACACAAATATATTAATATAGAAAAGTATTGCATTGATGTTGTATATGGATTTTTATAAGGTGCGGAGCTCTTTCTCGACAATGGAGGGAAAATAATATAATAAGTAAGAATAGAAACAAAAAATCCAAGGGGTGAGGGCATACAGGCACACTCAATCGACCCACTATAAGGTGGGGAGTTATAGGGTTTAAGAATAGGCCGTAAGGAACCCTGTAATTATAGGCCGAAACCAATGGCTGGCACAGGGGAGCTCAGAACAGCCAATAAAGAAAGGGATAAGAATGGTGAGTTGTCTTTCCATATCTCATTAGCTTGCCTACTTGACTTAGCCAATTCGTGAGTATCTTGGTGGATTTTGAAACTGCTTTATGCACCTATGGGGGATTTGACTAGATTTAGTAAGCCTACTTTTTGACCTTTTCAAATGGCATCCTTATGCATTCGAATCTCTCATGTAATTATATATTGCAGCAGCCTATTACTTCATAAGGTTCGCTATTGTAGACTTATTCAATACAGATTAGTGTTATGCTCCAATTTTAGTCTCCTTTGATGCTAATATTGCATGCTTGATTAGCAATTCTGTGAGTGTAATTGTTCTATCCCTTGGGTTCAATTTTCACATGGTATCAGATCCTTTGTAGATTGATTTCTCTCCTTCCATATTACTATTGCGGGTTCAACATCTTGACTAGGAGCATATTCTGCTAACTGAAGGCCAGAGTTTCTGAGCTATGGACCAATCTCAGAAGATCATCTTGACTCCATTCAATTTCTTTGAGTGGAAATCTGAGATGGAGATATTCTTGAGAGCGAAAGGTCTCTACAAGGTTACTATGGAAACTGAGGCAGAGTCCAATGCAGCATGCAGGGAAGATCAAATGGCACAACAGAAGGGATGAGGCCTATGGTCTTTTCTGTCTAAGCATTCCAAGAGACCTCCTCTTCCATATTGATGGATTGACATCACTGAATGAAGTGTGGGAGAAGCTTGTAGAGATTTTTGGTAAGATAGATGAGATGAGAGGACATAAAATCAAGAATGAGCTGATCTCCTTGAGTCCCAGTAGCTTCAAATCCTTGCAACTCTATTTTTCCATGTTTAAAGCCCTTGTTTTGTAGCTAAAACAGTGTGGGATCGAAAAGAAGGAAGATAAACTAGTTTTGGCCATACTATCGAATCTTGGACCTGACTATTTAGTGTTTGTTTCGACCTTCCATGCCACCAAGTTGACTGCTCGAGCCTAGAAGATTCCTAAGCTTGTAGAGTTCATGGAATCCCTCACACATGAAGAAGATAACTTGGTGATGATGGGCACCATCAAACCTTCCAAAGACCAAGCTTTGGTTTCTAGAGATTCAAGGGTGGATTCAAAAAGCAAGAAAAAAGCTAAAAAGCCACTTGAGCAAAAGAGAGACAAGAACAAGTCTCAAGAGGAGCCCCAAGGTTCCAAGAAGAACTTATAGAAGAAGAAGAACAAAGGAGAAATGAGCAAGTGTGCATACTGTAGTAAGGGATATCATCATGAGAGCTCTTGTATGAAGAAGCAAATTGACATGTTGACCCAAATCCTAGAGAAGAATAACATCTCCCTTCCTGATTACTCAAAGAAGAGGGAAGGAGGATGAAATTCAAACAACAGAGAGAGATTACATGCCTTGGTTGCTATCACATCAAGCTCACCTAGCTTCATCATAGACTCTGGAGCTTATAGACATATGTTTTCGACAAAAGAGGCATTCTCCTCTCTTAACATGTCGAAAGGTCCACCAATAGTTTTGGGAAATGACTCTCTCACTGACAGCTTGGGGAAAGGAAGGATTGATCTTGACCATGGTAAGTTCAATAATGTGTTGTATGTTCCAGGTCTTGCCTCTAATCTCTTGTCAATGTATCAGATGACTCACACTGGGTCTCCAAAGAAGGTCGTCTTCTCCCCTGATGATGTTGAAATCACTAAGATTTCAAATGGCAAAGTCATAGAAAAAGGTGTTGTTGATCACACTTTGAAGGTATACATGTGTTGTGGTAGGATGGAATTATGGGAAGACAAACCAGACAAATTTTAACCAACAGTGATCTTTGGGACTATATTAGGGCCTAGGGTGTGCAACGTTTGAGAGTTTATAGATTAGGTGTCAAAGGGATATTGGTAGGCTAGTGTAGGGTCAAATGAGATAAGGAAGTATGGTGATGGTTTCCTCCTTTATGAATCTACAGTTAAGAGTTTATGGAGGGCTGGGAGGTATGAAGATGGCTGATTAAGGAGCCTAGAGCCCTTGCATTGAATGTTTATGGCCTTGGGATCATGGAGGAAAGCATCCAATCCAATGTGAGTGTAACACATGCCATTAGGTTCTATAGGCCAAATCAGTGATGCAAATGGCCTTGCATTGAGGGATAAGTTGGCTAGGGCTGAAGGGGATGGTAGCTAGACTAGTTTAGGATGATACGGGTGTAACCTAGGGATTCCTAACAATGTTTTTACAATGTTTTTACGTTCCTTTGAAGTGTATGATCACTATGGTCAAACAAAGCAACAAGTCTATATTCAAAAGATAATGGTGTGTTCACCAGATCCTCCATTCTCTCATCAATGGGTGACTAGTACAGCTGGAAGGGTTTGTTTCACAGGGGTGCAATTTATCATTTTGCATTAAGAGAACAGGGCGGTAAACAAGCATTTATATAATCAATAAGTCTTAGAGTCCCAATCAGACCTTCAAAACACAACATTGCAGTCACAGTGGGAGAGAACACAACATTACACTCATAGTGGGAGAGTCTATTAGATGATAGAATTCTTATATAGCCATTGGAAGTGTTTCTCTTTGGGAGTGGACTCTCTACTTCAACTAGTTTGCAGTATGAATCATACAATGATTCACCCAGTTTTAACTTTTAGCTAAAAAGAAAGTCCCTGGTTCAACATCTTCGCTCCAAAACAAATTTAGTGTTGGATGTTGCGATATTTTAGTTCTTTCCCACGTGGTATCCTCCAATGGAAAATACTTCCATTGAATGAGGTATTCTAACAGTACCTTAGTCCTCAACTTATTTTCTACAGTTACCAAAAATTACCTTAGAATCAGAAGAATATGTTGTTTATCATTTAGGGGAGGTAAAACATTGAATTTTTAATAAAATTTCATACCACTTTTTTCAAGTATGAGACATGAATGGTTATGCACTCATGACCCTGATGGCAGCTCAAGTATATGCAACTTGTCCCACCCTTTATAGAAACTTATAAGGCACATGGTATTTAGGTCCAAGTTTCTCCACCCCTTTACTTTGAGAGACCTCTGCTTATAAAGGTGTAGCCTCAAGAAAACACAATCTCCCTCTTCAAATTCATACTCACTGTGGTGCTGGTCCTGCTGGGATTTTATACTATCATGGGCTTGTCAGAGAATATACTTAACCTGCTAAAATATATGTTGTCTTTTCTCCAAGAAATCCTCAACAACTAGCATTTAATTTAAAGAATATTGACATAAAGATAATGGAAAGAAGAAAGTACAGGCACCGTATGTACCTATAAAGGTCACTAATCTAGAAGTGGTTGTGTAGGAATAGCAGGAGACCCTAAAACTTATATGATTGTATAAGGATGGGGATCTACTTCCAGCTAGAGGGATCACCAGTTCCCATGTGCCACCCCAGAATACAACCAATTGCAGAGGTAAGAATTTGTACTAAATATTGCAAGCACAAAAGAGGAGGATCCTTGGGAGTTGTTCAAAGATGATCATATATCCGAACTAGGATTGGAACCTGAAGAAGAAAATAATTACAATCTTGTGACTGGTTTGGTTTTTCTATGAGTCTGCTATGTATTTGTTTTCAACATTCAGAAAAAAGACAAATCAATATCATCAACCTCAACCTCTCCTAGACTCGGAAAAAATACTGAAAATTAATAAATATAAGCTATCGCCATATTAATATTACTAGGGTGATAGTTTCAACAGGAAAAAATTATAAGCAGAATTGATCAGCTTTCATATATTTTCTAAACAAACCCGCTATGCCAAATGAAGTTTGGAATTATATACTATTCTCTCTTCATCTTCCTTTCCAAAACATCGCTGAAAACTGTTCTTTTCCATTTGAGCCTCCACTTAGTTATGTGTTCGTTGATGTTGAAGATCCTTCTGAAGAACTGCAGCCTGAAATGGGACTTGTTGGTTGTTCAGGAAATTTGTCATTTGTAGAAATGTTGTCTTACTTGCCAAATGATCTGTGAGATGAACGCTTGCTGGACTTTCTTGTGTCCCTACTCCCTTGATATTTTTGACTGCTGTAACCAGAATTCCTTGATTTTGTTGATTTAGAATCAAAACCTTTCATTGTTGGTGATGACCCAACCTGGAGTCGTGACATAAAATATGTGAGAATCTCCTCCTTGTGAGAAAAAGTGAAGTCAATATGAGCATATTCAAACTCATTGTATGAGACTTGGACTCCATCTTCTTTCATCATCTGATAGTGCTTCATTAGCATGGAACAAGGTATGAGTCTATCCTTTAGACCAGCAACTACATCAATTGGAATATCAATGACACCATATTTTGCCCCATTGTCTAATGGGTAAGGCATACCATAGGTTTCCATATTAGTAGATGAACTCCCAAAATCATACATAAGAAATTTCTTTGCATGTTTCATCTGTGCTAAGTGTACTGCAACCCGATAGGAGACTCCTATCATGTCATTCATATTATAGTGTGGTTTACCTATCACACCTACCCAATTTGAGCTGTCACCACCAAAAACATAGGTGAACAAGGTCTATACAAGTCCTCCTATTGTAGGATAATTTTGAAAATCCTGAGCTAATTTGTGGAAAAGCATCCGAAAAAATTTGGTAGGTATATATAACCTAGGTACCAAGGGAGCTAAAATTGGAGCAAAAGCAGGAAGAAAATACTCAAATAATTTGAAGATCATAGCAACATCCTCATGAAATCCTGCAGGTGATAATAGAGTTAGCCTTGAAAGTCGATGTGGAAGGCCTTTTAGGCACCTGGTCACCAAATACATCAACATGGAAGCCCCACCAAGACTGTGAGAAACAACACAAATTGAATAAGGAAGATTGTTTGTTGCATCAGAAGATTCCTCATTAGCTTTCAACTGTCTTAGCTCAAACATCTTTATCTCATGGATTTTTTCAATCATTGCAGAGATGTCTTGTGTTCCATGTTCATTGATTGAATACATCCAGTACCTGGAAAATTGATATATCACATGAATACATCAGCTAAGAATACAAAGCAAGCTAAAATACCACAGTTATCAAGGCACTCATTGCATTCCAAACTATAGAAATAGAAACATAGTATAATGCAGAATACAATTCAAAGCAATAACTCTGCTATTGATATGAAGTACACAAGCATCAATTCAATTCAGTCATATATTCAATGAAAAACCTAGTAATTTAAGTTATTAATAATTTACACCTGTGAGGGATGTCAAGAAGCACAATATAGTTTTTGAAAATGTTTTTTGTGGCAATCCATCTTTCTACCTAACAGATTTAAAGATAATGTGTACTGCCAAAATTGCACCATGCTTGGAAAACCAAGGTCTTTTAACCAAATTTGTCTATACCAGTACATGTTGGTCGAGGGAAAAGATATTTAAATGATATATGTGAATAACCAACAACAATCAATAGAACTCAAAGTTAATTCAATTGGCGTATACCACAGAAATGCATGCCAATGTAAGGGATTTCCAAGAGGGGCTAACAAAACAATAAAGAAAAATATATGCCAAGATGTTCTTTAACTATATAGCAAAATTCTATAGCTCTAAGTGTCTAACGATTTTCATCAAATTACCATAATCAACGGAACATAGTACATACTGAAGAGCTTCATCTGGAGTTAGACACTAATGTTATGGGGTTTTATTTCTCAATCCAAGATGGCCACCTAGAGATATCTAACAAAGTGGCATTAGGCCTCTCAGAGTGAAAAAGTTGGTAATGATACCTTGATGAAGAATACCTCTTTCTTCCTCATCTTTAGAACTTTGTGAATTAGTCCAAGAAAGATTTAGAGAACTAAGTTATTTCAACCAAATTTGCCTAAACCAGTACATGGTGGTCCTAGGAAAAGAAGCCTTATTGATGTCTATGAATAACATATTGAAGGGTATCATCTGGAGTTAGAAACTAATCATTAATGTTATGGGGTTTAATGCTTAATACAAGGTGGTCACCTAGTGATGTTTCCGAAAGAGGCATTAGGCCTCTCACATTATTCAATGATGATACTCCAGTATACAATAATATTTATGTCAATGTGGGTAGTCACAAGGGAGTGGCAGCTCCTACTAACATGATACTTTTGAAAGGGGTATTAGGCCTATCACATTAGTCAATGATGATACTCCAGTATACAATGATCTTTATGTCAATGTGGGTAGCCACAAAGGAATGGTGCCTCCTACTAACATAATGGTTGATTGGTTGTGGTGTGATTATAGTTGTTGCTTGGCCTTCCCCATCCCTCTATGCAAAAAAAATGCTCACTGGCAGCCCTCCATAGTGCCCTTTTTAGATACCTCCCTAAAAAACGCCCATTACTAAATTGCATACACCTAATGTTTGTGCCTCATGGAATTGTTTCTACCACATAAAAACCTCTTTATACAAAATATAAGTATCCCACATTGATTAACAAAAGTGATCCATGACTACATATAGGTTCCAATATACCACAATCTGAGGGCAGCCACAAGAGAATGGTACCTCCTAGTAACACAATGATTGGTTGGCTGAGGTGTGGGTATGATTGTTGTTGGGCCTTTCCTCCTCTCTATGCAAAAATAACAAATCTCACTACTAGTGCTTCACAAAACCCCTTTCACATTCTTGGAATTATGTCTACAACATCGAGCAAACATTCTCCCATATTGGTCAAGCTGATTTGACCAAGGGGGAATGATACATTCACTCATAGGGCATGTTGATTTGGCTAGTGGTGAATGGACCAAGCACAATCCTTCTCCTATTATTCATGCTGATTTGACTAGGAGTGAAAAGGCTCGAGATGTTCTCACATTGCTTGCTCAAGGACGGAGTGATCTATTTTATATATGAGCAAGTTTGACCTGTTTACAAGTCTAGTCTAATGTTGAATTGACGTAGACTCTAAGAAGTGTCTAGGGCTTCTTAGTGGGTCTATTCAATATTAGAGCTCTATATTAATAGATGTGCATGTGAGGAGATTATCATCATCAACAAGTCTCATCGACAACCTTTCTAGTGAAAAAGAAATTTCTAGAAGACAAGCCAAAGACCATTGAATCATTGAAGATGCCTGGGAAAATACTAGAAGTCAAAAGTAAAGGTCGGCCCTACAAATGAAAATTAAAGTTGACTTGGACGTGTATAAATAAGAGCTCAAACATTTCATTTTTCATCATCCAAGTTTCCTCTCTCCTCTATAGTGCAAGTTCAAGGAGTCGCACATGTGGCTAGGGTTCCCTCATGAAGAAGGGTGCAAATAAAAGATAAGTATTTTGGGGTTCCTCTTTTTTATTTTTCTTCATGATGACTTCGTACTTGTAATATTGAAAATTTCTTCTTAAGAAGGGTTGACGGGTTCTCTCCCAAGTTTGGGTTTCCTAGGATAAAAAATATTGTGTCTATTGTGCATGGCTATCTTTTTATGCTCTTATTGTTTCCACTGCATTTTCAATTTAAATTTTCAGTGTAATTATTTTATGATAATAGTGGCATGAAATTTTGTTTTGGAATCTTAAGGAAATAATTATCAGATATGGAAATAGAAAAATCAACACCCCCGATGGCTAGGGTTTACCCTAAATGAAGCCTGCAATCACCACCGTCTTTCGTAGCCAAAGTTGTCCACCTCATTTTCTACTGCAGCCTGAAAAAGCTGATGTTGAGATTTCCTTGGTGTTTTCATTATGGATGATCCTTCTAAATCTAAGGCAAAGGTGTTCCTTTCTTTGCTTACATCCTCAAAGTCAACCAATGTGAAGTACCCAATGTAGAACTGGTTCGTAAAGAGGGCATAAGCCATTCCCAAGCTAGGCATTTTGTCTTCAAAGGCAAAGAGAAAATCCCTTATTATGCATGAGTGAAATCTAATAGGAAAGTTTATAGGCCTTTGGCCTAGTCCTCTAGTAGTTCAAGCATGGATTCTGTAGAATTAGGCTCCCAAGAGTCAAGGTAATGTATTTGATGTTGCTTGTGGTTGAGATTTTTTTTATTTTTATTTCATAGCAAGGAGGAGAGAGACCTGAGCTTTAGATCTCACAGGTTCCAAGGGAATGTTCCTCACCCATTGGACCCTAGGATTTGATCCAGATATGGAGATATTTATAGCCCCTGCGTGGGTCAAGCTTCCATACCTCCCCATAATCTTTTGGGATGAATCAACTCTCAAAGACATTAGAAACAAGTAGGGTCATTTTATTGACTGAGCTAAGCCAAAAGGAGGTAACTATTCCTGTGCTAGAATGTGTGTGGAAATAGATCTGGAGAAGGGCCTTCTGAAATAGTGAAAAAACTTATGGGGAACCAGAGAAACCAAGTAATAACGGGTGTACTCCATAATGTGGACCGTCATTTTTTTTCATAGGAAAAAAATAAACCAGAGAAACCTTGTATTTAAAGTTTATTAAAAAGAATGGAATTTACTAACCTGTGAATGGGATTTCGACTACAAATTCAACTCCAATGCTCCAGAATTCTATGCTTGCCTCTTCAAATCCTCCAGGTTTGCTCCAATGCCCTTCTATCCATGGCAGCAATTGAAAATATATAGCCAATTTTTCAAACCCTTCAACCGATGTCTCAATTTCAATTTGCATGGCCTAATAGATGCCCAAAGATGCCTCTTAGACCTAATTCATCCTCTCACAACCAACCAACCACTTGCTCCTACCAAAGGGAAATATTTGGGACCGAATATTGATTTGGTGGGGTGCTTGAATTGGTGTAGGGTTGCAAAATATGCCCACCATTAATCATTGGTGCTACTTGGATAGTTCAGGGTATGCAAGGTCTATTGTTATTAATCATTTTCCCTTTTGGAGGTCGAAGAATTAATCGACATGGTTAGTCCATAATGTAGGAGTATTTAGTACCAAATTTGTTCGATATTGTCGATGGAGCTAGTTACAATATTATGTTTAGATGTATAATATAGTTTTTTTATATTATTGTATAGTTTGTTACAATATATTGTTATTATTATTATATTGGTATAATATTGTTTTGTATTAAATGTATTTTTTATTATATATATATGTGTTATAAAAAAAATGTTTTGTATTAATTTATTTTGTATGTAATATTTATAGGTTTTTAATATAAAAAATTTATATGGTAAACTAATTTATATATTAACTTTAATGAGTTTATATATTTATCTTATTTTAATAAACAATACATAGATTACTACAAAATGTCTATGGAGTCGATGGTTGACATAGCATGGTCAACATGTTTTTGTTATCAACAAATGTCTTGTAGGTTATATTAATGCTAGGATTGAGTTCATTATGTGAATTGAGTTTATTATGTGAATTGAGTCCATTTTGAGTGCATAATATGATGATGAAAATGCTTATCGCTTACATATTATATGAGTTGATCTTCTAAGGTCTAGATAATATAATTTTTTATATAATGACCACTGGTCCAAATAGAAAAATACCCTTTAACTGACATGGATTCCACCGATTTAATTAGCCAAGGTACCAAGATCGTGTCCAAATTAGCCTATAAAAACTATAATTATATGTCAAGGTCATGCAAATTAGCCTTATAATTAACATTATACGCCAAGGTTTAGTGGGTTTCATTATATGCCAAGGTCATGTCCAAATTAACATATAGTTGGGTTGCATTAATTCAATTTTGTTAATATAGGGATGTGTAAATATATATTATATATATGTTAGAATTTAGTAAAATGTAAAAATTCATTGTCAAATTTGTAATTTTTTTCATTGTCAGAGTAACAACTAAAAATGACCAAATAAATGACCAATTGTTATGTGGTCATTTTTAGTCTAGATATCTCGTGACCAAATTTGGTCATTTATCTTGGTTGTTTTAAGTTGGTTTTTATCTCGTGACCAAAAGTGGTCATTTATCTTGGTCTTTTTTAGTTAGCTCACTTAAATTTATCAATTTTGGTCATTTATCCCTTGAAAAAAATTGTGGTCTCCTGGTCACTAATCTCTCATTTTCCACTAGTGGATTAAAACTTTCTAGTTATAGGTAGCCTTTTCCATTTCTGCATTTGTCACCCAAAAAGCAGCTCCAAACAACCACCTACAACCATAATGAAGCAGCTCCAAACAACCACCTGCATCCATAATGTTGATGCTAAGAAATAGACGACACAAATGCAAGTTACATGAACAAGTAAGAACTCACTTGGAGAAAAGAAAGTTCAAATACAAAGAAACTGTGAAGGTGATCTATCTATGGTTTATTTTGATCAGAGTTGAGGTGCCGCTGATGTTTGAAGGTTATTAATTCTCAGAACCTAGAAAATGAAGCATCGGTTTCATGGATTAGGGCTGTTGCTATGGAAACAATTCATATGATTGCACTCTTAGTGGGAAAAAATCCAATTTCAGCTTTCATAATCAACCCTTAATTGCTTCTTATGCACCCAGAATTGAGAAAGGGTTGTTGCTTGATGGTTTTGGGATGGTCAAGAATTCCATTTTAGGGCTATTTTGGGGATGAGATATGATGACATGAATTCTATAGGCTAGCAAATTTAAACCCAGTAAACTAAACTCATCCATTATTAGCTTCAAAAGTAGACATAAATTCATCAAGATAAATATGAGTTTAGAAGAAGACATAAATTCATCAAGATAAATATGAGTTTAGAAGACAAAACAGAGATAAATTAGCTGGGTATTGTGATGTCTAAAAGAAAAATAGTCTTAGTCATGAAGACAAAACAAAGATGAATTTTCATGTTGAATATGTGACAGATAACTCTCCATTTTTTCTACTCTGATTCCTACTATTGCAAATTAAAAATATAGACTAGGATAGAGTTTGATGAGTACCAACATGTGGGAACAACATACAGTGACACACTTTTGAGGTGAAACTTATGCACTATGATACCTATGTGTAATGCAGATGTTGGGCTATAAAATAAAAGGATTTGATGAGTTGAACATAGTTTTGTAAAAAGAATTGGAAGGCTAAAGCTTGTCTTGAGGAGGATAAAAGTGTGAAACGATTCCATGAATTGAAATTTGTCGATACTTGAATATGATTTCCAGTAATCAAATGCTACAATAAATTTTTGTTTAAACATCATTCATAGTGACCTTGGTATAAATTATCAATCAATTAAGAGTTGACACAAACACCAAATTTCCTTTCATAATTTTCCTTCGGGATTAGCCCGCCTTCACGTGTAGTTGACAGAGGATTCTTAATCTGAAACAAAATCTGATATGCCCAACAAATCTAGAAGAGGGAGGGAGAAGTCTAGAGGAGGGAGGGAGGGAAGAATATTCATGTGTAACACCCCGGTTTTGACCCTGTTTGCATTTAAATAAATGATGTAAATAATTATGCTGTGGAGTTCCGGGAAAAAGCCCCACCATTGATTTAGTGTTTATGTTTTGGTAATTAATGTTAGGATGATGGTATTTTATGCTAGCTGAACGTTGTAAGTTCACACATCATGTTAAAATTTTATTTTTAATTAAAAACCTACATCCATCTATGTCAATGCAACTAAATGAGATGGGGGCATGATTTTTCCCAAGGATAAGGGAGTGGGGGATTGGAAGAGTGGGGAGAAATTCGAAATGGGAAGAAAACCATTTCTAGATTAACGGTTTTAAATTTTCTGAGGAAAGAGAACACCAAAAATGGCTACTTTTCCTTCACACAGGGGCGTTTCACCTTCCCCTCATGATTTGGACTGTGGGTAACATTTTGGAAACGCATTCTGCATTCACGCAACAAGCAAAACCACTCGGAGTCTGGACCCTTGGGGATTCTCTCTGTTTTTTGCGATTTGTCTCCCCTTCACGAATTTCTCTTGTTTGGCAATTTGTTTCCTTTCACGACTTTTCTTGTCTGCTATTTTTTCCCTGAACACGTTTGCCAGAAACCGAATTGTGTCTTTGATTTGAATAATCAACAAACATTTTCATTTTGGGTATTTTGCGATAGCCGTTTTGGCTCTAGAAATGCTCAGAATTCGTAATTACTGTGTGTGTATGTAATCCCTGGCGTCTGCAATGATTTGATAATCCCAGTACCAAGATAACTGTGTGTACATCCTTGTTTGGAATTTGAACTGATTTGAGGAATGGAAATGGAGTCTAGACTTGCTTGATAAACCTAATGTGTGAAGGAACCTCACAAACCAATCTAGAAGGTTGGTTTTCTTCTTTGCATACCATGAATAGCGCTGGAAGGGAAGGCATGTCCAGAGGGACTGTGTAGAAAAGAAGGGAATGCTTCCTTATGTTGGTTGTGTAATTGTCTAGAAATCAGGCTAGATCCATTGTTGGTTTTCATAGCTCTGGGGTTGAGCTCACTAGCTTAGCAGTCAGTCTTTCCACATCCTTGAAAGCATGATAAACCCAACTATTAGAATGGCTTGGCTAGTAGCCTAATACAACCATCTATTAACTTGGCTGCGTCTCATGTGAATTTGGCTAATTGTACACCACTTCCTATGTAAGTCTTATAAACCCAATTGTGTTTGCTTGACTGAATTTTATTGTATCCTTGGCTATGGGTGAAGTATGCTAGTGTTCCTTATTCCTTGGGGGAAATCACACCCATCTCGGGGGTGGCAGTGTTGCTGGGAGATTAAACAGCACACTGGCCCATGGTTGGGTGGAACGTTGGAGTGACATAGCTGGTTATAGGACAAGCTTCTTTCAAGATAATTTTTCCTTTGTATTTCATTTCCACAACTGTATTTTATTTATGAATTAATATGAACATGCTGAATGCTTGAATGTATGATTCTACTTCCACTGTATGGTAATAACATATGCATCTATGTATCTTTAAGCTCATGCATTTTTTATATTATGTTCTTGGGGCTTAGACTGCCCGGGTTGATAGATGTTAGTCACATCCTCTCCATCGATTAGAGGGGCGGGGACGTGCACATGTGGTATCAGAGCTCAAGGTTGCAGTTTTGGGCCTCAATGGGCCTCTGTGTTCAACAGGAGGAAGGGGTAGAGCGTAACATCAAAGGAGACTGAAATTGGAGCATAACACTAATCTGTATTGAATAAGTGTACAATAGACAACCTTATGAAGTAATAGGTTGTTGGAATATATGATTACATGAGAGATTCAGATGCATAAGGATGCCATTCGAAAAGGTCAACAAGTAGGATTACAAAATCTATTCAAATCCCCCATAGGTGCATAAAGCAATTTCCAAATCTACCAAGATGCTCACAAATTGGCTAAGTCAAGTAGGAAATCTAATGAGGGACGGAAAGACAACTGATACATGCTATTATTAGGTCCTTCTGGCATGGGTCGTGGGCCTCCCTGGTGGCCAATGCGTTACCCTTTACCAGTAAGCCCTACTGTAACAAGTTTAAACTCATTCCCTCTTTGTGTGTGGATGTTGTGACTGAGCGTGAAGCTTGTCGCTGGATGAGTGCTTGGTTTTGGGTTTAAATGGTTGTGCTTGGAAAAAGGATTGTCTATAATTTCTTGTAAAGCATCCAGAGATGCATTTATCATTCGGGGTTTTTGGTTGGGTTGGCACCTTCGAGCTGAGACTGTTTGGAATCCATCTATGTAAATGAATACTCTATTTGATTAATGTTGGTCATGGTGAATATTACAGACTCTGTGTTTTTGGTTAATATGTTGGGTTTGATAGAATGGTGATAGCACCATTGCTTGCAATGGTACATGGCCTTGGATATATGACTGTGTAAAATTTTATATTATTTTATAGTAGTTATTTTGTACATCACTAGCTTACTGTGTGTATATCGTGGTTATGGTTTGTAATTGGCAATTCTGTCAATTCGTGTTCATTTTTTATTTGAATATTTACAGTGTTGCTTGGCTTGAGAGCCATGCCATTACTTGGTAACAACACTCTTTCCATGTAGTGTAGTGACTATATTGTTTTAAATTTGTTTGGGATGTTTATTTGGCAATGGTCGTAACTCTTTGGGTTTGGCATTGTGAATGGAATGCCGTTGCTATGACTTAGCGTTGATAGGGTTTTAACTTAATTTATGTTAAGGGTTTAGCGTTTGTATAACTGATCGTGAGCCATGAAACAGTTACGTCGTGTAAAACAATTTGGGGGTTTTAATTTCTATCTAGAGATATGCTGAAATGTTTTACGGCCTGTGTATTCCATTTTATAGCGTAGACTGTGTAGTTTTTATAAATTTTCAATGATACGGTGTTGTTAGACTAATCAACCCATAGTTACCTACCTTAGACATTAATTAAATCAATTTTTGTCTTATTACCTAGTCTCCTAGATTCCACTCTATGTTAGTTGCCTTCTACATGACTTAGAAGTCAACACTTGCTAAAACCGAGTCCTGGAGCGCTTGGGAAACCTCCTAGAAACCAGATTTAGCATGTCTGCTTTATTCCAGATCCTCCAAAGCGCATATTTGCTTTTTCTGAAAAGCTTCCAGTTTTATTGAGAATTAAGGCAAAGGGAAAAGCTAGACTAGGTGTAGTTGACTTGTTTTTTTCACACATCATCCTCCCTCCTTTTCTCCTAATAAAAGCATGTGCAACACAAATATATTAATATAGAAAAGTATTATATTAATGTTGTATATGGATTTTTATCAGGTGCAGAGCTGTTTCCCGACAATGGAGGGGAAAGAATATAATAAGTAAGAATAGAAACAAAAAATCCAAGGGGTGAGGGCATACAGGAACACTCAATCGACCCACTATAAGGTAGGGAGTTATAGGGTTTAAGAATAGGCCGTAAGGAACCCTGTAATTATAGGCCGAAACCAATGGCTGGCACAGGGGCGCTCAGAACAACCAATAAAGAAAGGGATAATAGCAGTGAGTTGTCTTTCCATCTCTCATTAGCTTGCGTACTTGACTTAGCCAATTCGTGAGTATCTTGGTGGATTTGGAAACTGCTTTATGCACCTATGGGGGATTTGACTAGATTTAGTAAGCCTACTTTTTGACCTTTTCGAATGGCATCCTTATGCATTCGAATATCTCATGTAATTATATATTGCAGCAGCCTATTACTTCATAAGGTTCGCTATTGTAGACTTATTCAATACAGATTAGTGTTATGCTCCAATTTTAGTCTCCTTTGATGCTAATATTGCATGCTTGATTAGCAATTCTGTGAGTGTAATTGTTCTATCCCTTGGGTTCAATTTTCACATGGTATTAGATCCTTTGTAGATTGATTTCTCTCCTTCCATATTACTATTGCGAGTTCAACATCTTGACTAGGAGCATATTCTGCTGACTGAAGGCCAGAGTTTCTAAGCTATGGACCAATCACAGAAGATCATCTTGACTCCATTCAATTTCTTTGAGTGGAAATATGAGATGGAGATATTCTTGAGAGAGAAAGGTCTCTACAAGGTTACTATGGAAACTGAGGCAGAGTCCAATGCAGCTGCAGGGAAAATCAAATGGCACAACAGAAGGGATGAGGCCTATGGTCTTTTGTGTCTAAGCATTTCAAGAGACCTCCTCTTCCATCTTGATGGATTGACATCATGGAATGAAGTGTGGGAGAAGCTTGTAGATATTTTTGGTAAGATAGATGAGATGAGAGGACATAAAATCAAGAATGAGCTGATCTCCTTGAGTCCCAGTAGCTTCAAATCCTTGCAACTCTATTTTTCCATGTTTAAAGCCCTTGTTTTGCAGCTAAAATAGTGTGGGATCGAAAAGAAGGAAGAGAAACTAGTTTTGTCCATACTATCGAATCTTGGACTTGACTATTTAGTGTTTGTTTCGACCTTCCATGCCACCAAGTTGACAGCTCGAGCCTAGAAGATTCCTAAGCTTGCAGAGTTCATGGAATACCTCACACATGAAGAAGATAAGTTGGTGATGATGGGCACCATCAAACCTTCCAAAGACCAAGCTTTGGTTTCTAGAGATTCAAGGGTGGATTCAAAAAGCAAGAAAAAAGATAAAAAGCCACTTGAGCAAAAGAGAGACAAGAACAAGTCTCAAGAGGAGCCCCAAGGTTCCAAGAAGAACTTCTAGAAGAAGAAGAACAAAGGAGAAATGAGCAAGTGCGCATACTGTAGTAAGGGATATCATCATGAGAGCTCTTGTATGAAGAAGAAAATTGACATGTTGACCCAACTCCTAGAGAAGAATAACATATCCCTTCCTGATTGCTCAAAGAAGAGGGAAGGAGGATGAAATTCAGACAACAGAGAGAGAGTACATGCCTTGGTTGCTATCACATCAAGCTCACCTAGCTTCATCATAGACTCTGGAGCTTATAGACATATGTTTTCGACAAAAGAGGCATTCTCCTCTCTTAACATGTCGAAAGGTCCACCAATAGTTTTGGGAAATGACTCTCTCACTGACGGCTTGGGGAAAGGAAGGATTTATCTTGACCATGGTAAGTTCAATAATGTGTTGTATGTTCCAGGTCCTGCCTCTAATCTCTTGTCAATGTATCAGATGACTCACACTGGGTCTCCAAAGAAGGTCATCTTCTCCCCTGATGATGTTGAAATCACTAAGATTTCAAAAGGTAAAGTCATAGCAAAAGGTGTTGTTGATCACACTTTGAAGGTATACATGTTTTCCCATTCTCTACCCTACTCAAATCCCTCTAGTCTTCTGATTCATGCTAATGAGGCAAGCAATCTTTGGCATGGAATATTTGGCCATATTAACTACAAGTATCTTTCTGATTTGAATGAAAACAATATGGTCATAGGGTTACCAAAGACCAAGTTTTCCAAGGGAGTTTGTCAAGGTTGTATCCTAGGAAAACACCTAGAGCACAAATTTGAGAGAGCTAGTCATGAGAGAACCTTTGCACCTCTTGAGTTGATCCACAGTGACATTGCTGTTCCATTTCCTCATATGTCCATGAGTCAAGACAAATATGCATTGACCTTCATAGATTACTTTTCTAGGTATTATTGGGTTTACTTCCTAAAGCATAAGTTTGAAGTTTTTGACCTCTTCAAAGTATTTAAAGCTTGGTCGAAAACTAATCTAGGAGGAAACTCAAGATCCTCAGATCTGACAATGGTGGTGAGTATGTCAAGTCTGACTTCATTTCGTATTGTAAATATGTAGGTATTTAGATGCAGCATTTGATCCCTTACACACCACATCAAAATGTTGTTGCTGAGAGAAAGAACATGTCACTGAAGGAGATGGCAACCTGCATGATGGAGGCTAAGAATTTTCCACCAAATTTTTGGGCTGAGGCTATAAACTATGAATCCTTCATTCAGAATAGGGTTCCTCATAAGCAGCTTGATGGTATGACTCCTTTCGAAGCTTGGAGTGGGCACAAGCCAGATGTGACCCATTTTAGGATTTTTGGCTCAAAGGCTTGGGCTAGAATTCTAAATGAAAAGAGAAAGGCTTTGCGGCCCCAAAGCTAAGAGTGCCTATTTGTTGGGTATTCTAAATATTCAAAGGGGTACATGCTGATCAAATTGAGCACTAACAAATCTTTCATTGAAAGAAGTGTTCAGTTCCAAGAAGAGCCTTTAGTAGCAGTTGAAGTTGGAGCATCTTCTTCACCACCAGATCCATTGATTGTAAGTGGGAAGACTAATGAGTTTTCTGATTCTAATATGTCTGATAATGATGATTTGATTGCAGATCCTGATAGTCCTACAAGACCAAAATGGACAGAAAACACCATTCATGCAGCTGAGGAACTAGTTGGAAATCCTAGTGACATTAGGAGGACTAGATCTCAGTTTGAGAGTGCCCTTTGTATGAAAGATCCTTTATTTGCTTAGAAGTGCTATCTGATGGTTGAATCGGATGCACATACATATGAAGATGCAGCACATGGGCCAAGATGGAAAACAGCCATGAAAGAATAATTCAACTTGCTCCAAAAGAACAACAGTTGGGAACTGGTTGATCTTCCCCCAGGGAGGAAGCTAGTTCAATGTAAGTGGGTTTTCAAGACTAAGTTTGTTGTTGATGGTTCACCTTTGAAATATAAGGCAATATTGGTAGCCAAGGGCTACTCACAAGTACATGGTATTGACTACAATGAAACCTTTGCACCAGTGGCAAAGATGGACTCCATAAGGCTAGCTTTAGCCATTGCAGCTTCGAAGCAGTGGGAGGTACATCACATGGATGTGAAGTGTGATTTCATAAATGGATATATCACTAAAGAGATTTACATGCAGAAACCTAAAGGGTTTGTTTCTAATCCATATTTAGTGTGCAGGTTAAAGAAATCATTGTATGGGCTCAAGAAAACCCCCAAGGCTTGGTATGCCAAGATTGATGGCTTTCTGCTGTCATTGAGTTTTGTTCGATGAAAGTCTGATCCTAATGTTTATTTAAAACTGATTCATGGTTCTTTGATGATTATTTTCCTATATGTGGATGACCTTCTGATTATAGGAAGTTCAAAGAAAGATATTGCATCCTTGAAGGATGCAATGAACCATGCATTTTCTATGACAGATTTGGGATTGTTGAGACAATTCTTGCATCTCGAAATTGCTCAATCCCAACATGGAATCAAAGTACATCAGTCCAATTATGCCTTATATTTTCTGAAGAATTTCAACATGAAATATTGCAGGCCAAGCAAGACTCCTTTCCTTTCAGGAGTTAAGCTTTACGAAGCAAGTTCTTCTCCTATGGTAAATAATACACTGTATAGACAATTGATTGGGTGTTTGCTTTATCTTACACACACTCGACCTGATATATATTATGTAGTTAGTGTGGGTTTAAGATACATGGATAAGCCTCATGAGGTCCACTGGAGGGCAGCCAAAAGGATCCTTAACTTTGTTCAAGGAACAAGAACTCATGGGATCTTCTACAAAGAAAAATCTGATCTTGATTTGATTGGGTTTACTGATAGTGATTGGGTAGGTGAAAAAATAGATCGAAAGTAAACATCATGATATGTGTTCATGCTTGCAAAAGGACCAATCAGTTGGTCAAGAAAGAAGCAGAGTGCCATAGCAGTCTCATATATAGAAGCAGAGTATAGAGGAGTTGTAAATGTAGCAACTCAATCTTTGTTGTTGCAGGGAATACTTGGAGAATGTGGCTTCGAATTAGAGTTTTCAACTATTATCCATTGTGATAATCAAAGAACCATTCAAATATGTAATGATCCAATTCAGAGATAGCAAACCAAGCACATTGAGATCCATATGCACTACATCAAACAGCTTGTGCATGATGGCACCATTCATGTACTCTTCTGTGCATCTTTAGAACAAGTAGCAGACATAATCACCAAAGTTTTTTGTGAGAAGACATTTAGCAATCTCAAATCATTGCTGGGGATTGCTGATCATGTTGTGAAGCATGATTGATGAGAATAATTCCAATTTTTTTTTTCCTGTCCATGTTTAAGGGAGGATTTTCCCACTAGGTTCTTGCCTCTTTCCTTGGTTGTATGGACAAGCAGTATGTAAAGGGTGACTGAGCCTTGTATCTAGGACCTATAGTTCTCTGATATTTACTCATAAATTCAGGTTTAAGGGGGGGTGTTAGAATAATCAACCCATAGTTACATACCTTAGACATTAATTAAATCAATTTTTGTCTTATTACCTAGTCTCCTAGATTCCACTCTATGCTAGTTGCCTTCTACATGACTTAGAAGTCAACACTTGCTAAAATTGAGTCATGGAGAACTTGGAAAACCTCCTGAAAACCATATTTAACATGTCTTGTCTTGTTTATTCTAGATCCTGGAAAGCGCATATCTGCTTTTTTATGAAAAGATGCCTATTTTATTGAGAATTAAGGTAAAAGGAAAAGCTAAACTAGGTGTAGTTGACTTGTTTTTTCCCACATCATCCTCCCTCCTTTTCTCCTAATAACAACATGTATGATTTGTCTTTATGTCCCTCATTAGCTTTCCTACTTGACTTAGCCAATTTGTGAGCATCTTGGTGGATTTAGAAATTTCTTTATGCACCTATGGGGGATTTGAATAGATTTTGTAAGCCTACTTTTTGACCTTTTCGAATGGCATCCTTATGCATCCGAATCTCTCATGTAATTATATATTCCAACAACCTATTACTTCACAAGGTTGGATATTGTACACTTATTCAATATAGATTAGTGTTATGCTCCAATTTCAGTCTCCTTTGATGTTACGCTCTACCCCTTCTTCCTGTTGAACACAGAGGCCCATTAAGGCCCAAAGCTGCAACCTTGAGGTCTGATACCACATGTTCACATCCCAACCCCTCTACTCGATGGAGAGGATGTGACTAACATCTATCAACCCGGGCAGTCTAATCCCCAAGAACATAATATAAAAATTGCACGAGCTTAAAGATACATAGATGCATACATTATTACCATACAGTGGAAGTAGAATCATACATTCAAGCATTCAGCATGTTCATAGTAATTCATAAATAAAATACAATTGCGGAAATGAAATACAAAGGAATAATTATCTTGAAAGAAGCTTGTCCTCTAACAAGCTATATTGCTCCAACGTTCCACCCAACCGTAGCCTAGTGTGCTCTTTAATCTCCCAGTAACACTGCCACCCCCGAGCTGGGCATGATTTCTCCCAAGGAATAAGGAACACTAGCATACTTCACCCATAGCCAAGGATACAATAAAATTCAGTCAAGCCAACAGAGTTGGGTTTATTAGACTTACACAAGAAGTGGTTTACAATTAGCCAAATTCACATGAGACACAGCCAAGCCAACAAATGGTTTTATCAGGCTAATAGCCAAGCCATCCTTCAAGTTGGGTTTATCATGCTTCCAAGGAGGTGGAAAGACTGATTGCTAAGCTAGTGAGCTCAACCCAAGAGCTATCAACACCAACAATGGATCTAGCCTGACTTCTAGACAATTACACACCCAACATAAGGAAGAATTCCCTTCTTCGCTACACAATCCCTTGGGACATGCCTTCCATTCCAGCGCTATTCATGGTATGCAAAGAAGAAAACCAGCCTTCTAGATTGGTCTGTGAGGTTTCTTCACACATTAGGTTTATCAAGCAATTCTAGACTCCATTTCCATTCCTCAAATCGGTTCAAATTCCAAACAAGGATGTACACACATTTATCTTGGTACTGGGATTATCAAATCGTAGCACACACCAGGGATTACATACACACATAGTAATTACGAATTCTGAGCATTGCTAGAGCCAGACCGGCTATCACAAAATACCCAAAATGAAAATGTTTGTTGGTTATTCAAATCAAAGACACAATTTGGTTTCTGGCAAACGTGTTCAGGAAAAAACTAACAGACAAGAAAAGTCATGAAAGGAAACAAATTGCCAAACAAGAGAAATTCATGAAGGGGATACAAATCACAAAAAACAGAGAGAATCCCCAAGGGTCTAGACTCCTAGTGGTTTTTATTGCTACGTGAATGCATAATGCAATTCCAAAACGTTACCCACAGTCCAAATCGTGAGGGGAAGGTGAAACGCCCCCGCGTGAGGGAAAAGTAGCCATTTTTTGTGTTTTCTTTCCTAAGAAAATTTTAAAACGTTCATCTAGAAATGGTTTGCTTCCCATTTCAAATTTCTCCCAACTCTTCCAATCCCCCACTCCCTTATCCTTAGGAAAAATCACGCCCCCATCTCATTTAGTTGCGTTGACATAGATGGATGTAGGTTTTTAATTAAAAATAAAATTTTAACATGATGTACGAACTTATAACGTTTAGCTAGCATAAAATATCATCATCCCAACCTTAATTGCCGAAACATAAACACTAAATCAATGGTGGGGCTTTTTCTCGGAACTCCACAGCATGATTATTTACATCATTTATTTAAATGCAAACGGGGTCAAAACCAGGGTGTTACACATGAATATTCTTCCCTCCCTCCCTCCTCTAGACTTCTCCCTCCCTCTTCTAGATTTGTTGGGCATATCAGATTTTGTTTCAGATTAAGAATCCTCTGTCAACTACACGTGAAGGTGGGATAATCCCGAAGGAAAATTATGAAAGGAAAATTGGTGTTTTTGTCGGCTCTTAACTAATTGATAATCTACACCAAGGTCACTATGAATGATGTTTAAAGAAAAAATTATTGTAGCATTTGATTACTGGAAATCATATTCAAGTATCGACAAATTTCAATTCATGGAATCATTTCACACTTTTATCGTCCTCAAGACAAGCTTTAGCCTTCCAATTTTTTTTACAAAACTATGTTCAACTCATCAAATCCTTTTATTTTATAGCCCAACATCTTCATTACACATAGGTACCATAGTATATAAGTTTCACCTCAAAAGTGTGTCACTATATGTTGTTCCCACACGTTGCTGCTCATTAAACTCTATCCTAGTCTATATTTTGAATTTGAAATAGTATGAATTAGAGTAGAAAAAATGGAGAGTTATCTCTCACATATTTAGCATGAAAATTCATCTTTGTTTTGTATTCAGGACTAAGACTATTTTTCTTTTAGACATCACAATACCCAGCTAATTTATCTCTATTTTTGTCTTCTAAACTCATATTTATCTTGATGAATTTATGTCTTCTTCTAAACTCATATTTATCTTTATGAATTTATGTCTTCTTCTAAACTCATATTTATCTTGATGAATTTATGTCTACTTTTGAAGCTAATAATGGATGAGTTTAGTTTACTGGGTTTAAAGTTGCTAGCCTATAGAATTCGTGTCATCATATCTCATCCCCAAAATAGACCTGAAATGGAATTCTTGACCAGCCAAAAACCATCAAGCAACAACCCTTTCTCAATTCTGGGTGCATAAGAAGCAATTAAGGGTTGATTATGAAAGCTGAAATTGGATTTTCTCCCACTAAGAGTGCAGTCATATGAATTGTTTCCATAGCAGCAGCCCTAATCCATGAAACCCATGCTTCATTTGCTAGGTTCTAAGAATGAATAACCTTCAAACATCAGCGGCACCTCAAATCTGATCAAAATAAACCATAGATAGATCACCTTCACAGTTTCTTTGTATTTGAACTTTATTTTCTCCAAGTGAGTTCTTACTTGTTCATGTAACTTGCATTTGTGTCGTATATTTCCCAGCATCAACATTATGGATGTAGGTGATTGTTTGGAGCTGCTACATTATGGTTGTAGGTGGTTGTTTGGAGCTGCTTTTTGGGTGACAAATGCAGAAATGGAAAAGGCTATGTATAACTAGAAAGTTTTAATCTCTTTAAAAAGACTCACTCATTAGGACATTGCCCTCGCATTCCATCAACAATAAGAAATCTAGTGGCAGACAACTTTTGGGTGATGACTAGTGAATATAGGACAATTGTGAAGCTACAAGAGTTATTATGTACAAGACCTTGAAAATGACCTTCGAACATCAATGGATGAAGCATGTTAAGGAAGAAGTGCATGGTGTGATAAATTGCAGACCTGTGGAAGCCATAGAAAAGAAATTTTGGTATAGAGGGAGTAGGGTTTCATTGTGGTCATCATTTTATGCAACAACATGTTCAAACACCATTGTGTTGTGCCTTTGATTCATTGCCGAAAAAATTTCTTTGAGATTATTTTTCCAAATTAAAGTTAATACCATGACTCAACCAACCTTTTGATTTCAGTGTTACTCTGCTTTAGGTCACTCCATTTAAGTTTCTCTGACTCTATCACCCCAACTCCATCGACTCTACTTTAGATCACTCTATTTAATATTCTCTGATTCTATCACCCCAACTCCATCTCGTGCCATACTCTGTCTACTGATTACTTTGCCTCTATGCTCAACCAAATTAACTCATGCTAACTTCGTGGGCCTAGTCTTTTCCTTAATATGTTGGCCAAAAGGTTAACATAAACATTATTACTTCTAAGACACTTTGCATCATCGTCAAAAGGCTATCGTCTGCGTAATTCCTTCTAATAAAATTTTCCTCACCCTGAAAATCTGTAATTTAACCATATGGACTCATCTGTTGTATTAACGTTGTAGGAAGGAGGACGCGTGATAGAAATTTGGTGGATGAAAAATAACTGAAATCATTATCTAACATGTGCAAGTTTTGGAGTGTGAACATGTGAAAGTTTTGGACGATATTGTGGGCATATGAACATGTGACAGGATGTTATTCATGGTTTTGAAAATGGTCACAAAAGAATCGGCTGAGGAAATCCTTAATAAGGAACTTAGAAGGACAGATGAGGGAAAAAAAATATTCAGACTATCTCCTCTTTGAGATTTGGAGCGGGGGCAAAACCCTGTTTTGGTGGAAAACATAAAACCAAAAATTCTCATCTCAAGCCTTCTCTGTCCGGAACTAGAAATGGATGGGATGTTCATCAAGGAAAGAGTGCGAATAGGAACCCCAACCATCTCACTACGATGGAATATAAATGAATTCACACTTCAAATTTCACTCTGTTTCTTGACTTAAGCATCTTCACCATTTTAATTTTAGAATCTACTATGTTTATTTTATATTTTCTTTGATAAGATATGTTGGTTTTAGAAATGGAAATGAGATTTGAGTTGCTAAGCAAAGAGAAAAATGGTCTATGCACTGGCTTACTAGGTTTCTATGCATTCATCATAGGAGACCTATTGGAATTGAGACCGACATTCATCTAAGGAAATTTTTTGTTGATTGCATGACTAAAAGATCATTACATGTAGCCTCTGAGATTCTGGTCATATTTATAAATAAAGCTTGAAAGAATATGTTGAGGTACGTGTTTCTAAAATTTTCCCTATTGTGAATCATACACGATGAGCATTTGTATTTTATGGAAAGTTCGTAAACTACAAAAATGTGTTATTTTTCATTTTAATGTTTTGTGAGTTACGTTATTGTCTTTATCTTATACAACTTATTTTCCTTGATTGTAGGTTATTCAAGAAAATGGGGACATCCTTGCTAGAAATATGTTAATGTCAATGTGGATGCTATGCAACCATCCATTGAAGCCTTTTGAGAGCATTGGTCAAGCCTTGTATTTCGAGTAGTACTTCAAAAAACTATTTTTATTGTAGCTATACTTTTAGATTGAGGGGGATGATTGGGCCCAACATATTTTGTGAAAATTGGCTCTACATTGAGTGTAGTATGATAAATGAGCTTCACACTTTGATAAAATGTTCTACTGTAAATTGCAAATATTTATGAAATCATCTCTCCATTTTATCTCTAAGGAGGTTTGAACTTAGTAGTATACAAGTAGTTATGATGAATAAAGTCAACATTTAAGCTTGGAAATTGGATATTATTTACAAGGTGTTCTAGTGCAAGAGTACATGACAAATCTAAAATAAATACAATATCATATAGGTAATTTTATTAAGTCAAAATTTCTCAAAACTTAAGTTTTTACCTTCCAATGAAAAAATCGCCAAAATTTAGAAAATTTTTAATTCTGTGAAAATTTCGCTAAATATTGTACAAGGTTTTCTAATTTTGTGAAAGATTTGTCTTATTTTAGAAGATTTTATAATTTTGTAAAAGATTCGCCAAAAAATTATATATACATATTATATTATTGATAAAATAACCTTCACACTTTCTCATGTATCACGGGGATTCTTACATTTATTATTATATATATAAATTTAGGAGGGTTATTAAAATTTTCTCAAATGACAACATCAATGATCATAGATTTAACTTTCACATTTTAATTAAACTTTTATTTCTTAATATATATATATATATATATATATATATATATATATATA
>LPNX010061995.1:428491-518826 GCA_001517045.1 Pseudotsuga menziesii
CCATAAATGTAAAAGATTCGCCAAAAAATTATATATACATATTATATTATTGATAAAATAACCTTCACACTTTCTCATGTATCACGGGGATTCGCACATTTATTATTATATATATAAATTTAGGAGGGTTATTAAAATTTTCCCAAATGACAACATCAATGATCATAGATTTAACTCACATTTTAATTAAACTTTTATTTCTTAATATATATATATAAACTCCCTACTATCTCATATCAATGACAGCAAAACCAAACTTTATAACACTATAACATTTTCCTTAACTACAACCGTAAATGTCAACAAAAAAAACAAAACTTTATAACATTATTCTTGACATGATGCTTGACTACAACATAAATGTCAACAAAAACCAAACTTTATAACATTTTATCATATTCAATAATTAAATATCAACAAATACCAAACTTTATAACATTTTTATCATATTCAATCATTGACTACAACATTAAATGACATCTTTTCCTACATATCCAATTTATAACTTTTATCATAATCAATCATCCTCTACAACATTAAACATGGACTCCAAAAAAAGTTCTGACTTTTTATAATATTCAATGCTTGACTATAACATTAAATGGCATATCTCCAAGATATTCACATGCTTGATTGTTATACTCATTAACCATGTGTAGTTTTCATCATTAGTTGTCTATGTCTTAGCTACCTATTATCACCCACTTTTTTCTAGTTAAATGGGTTATCATTACCATGGGGGCTTCACTTGTTGACCAACATCCTATCATGTTAGTTCATATTGTGGGTTTTAAAATTATTAAAAGTTGAACCAATATATTGCAGGTATTGGGGGGATGAGGGATTTCAGGTGGGGGTGGGTACGATGGTTTATAAGGATTGAGGTATAAAAAGGGGTGGGGAGGAGGTTGTAAGTATTGGGAAGGGGTTTCAACAAAAAGATTTTTGGTCAATATCTATGGAAATTAAGGGTATCCTTTAATATCCCATGATCACACGTGTTATGTGAGATGTTCACTAAGTGAAATCCTTGTGATCATTACCCATTCATAAAAAACAACATAACCTTAAACATTACATTACACACTTCTCAACATTTCTGCTATAAAAAAAATTTATAGAATAAGAGATTTGAGATTTTTTTGCCTGTAGGCTTAGATCTACGCCAACAAATATATCAAAACCATAGATTGGTTCAGAGGTTTGACAGTGAAAGTTCGGAAGTGGGTGTCTCGGTTATAGGCGTATCAATTTTTGAAATTTTGAGATATGTGCTTCATCTGATTTCTCGATGATAACATTAAGAAAAATCTGATTTTGCTACTTCTCATCTGTTCCTCTTCTGCCACACTAAATTTCATCTCATGGACAACTGGGTTCCTTGAAGCTTTTTCACAAATCCATGTAATTTTCGTTTCTGTATTGGTTTAATGATCCTGTATCTCTTTTTGATTTACTAATTAGTTCAATACATTCACTGTGGTTTGTTTTTTTGAAGCGGTTATGTCCCTAACCGTTCCTCTTTTGCTCAGTTTCATGCTCTAGCTTGTTTTTATTTTCTTTTCTGCAATTTGGCCATTCTATGGCCACTGACTTTTGTTTTGGACAAAGCTGATTTCTAAGCTTTGAGGTTCTGGCATAGTGGACCATGTTTTTTTTCTTGTATCTTTGCTTGAAGGGGTTTTTTACATTTAGCTCATACAATAGTCATCTTTTTGGGCAACTGCTATTCAATAAACCAAATGATATTTCAAGACTTGATGGGGTTATCATCTTACCTCTTTTTATGCTATGGAGATAACACCTGCTAATGCAATGAACCAGAGATGATGCATCTTTGATGGCACCCACTAGATTAGTCTGACACGGCCTTGATTGCATCAACTTCTATGGATTCAACTCCCTGTTTGCAGGAAATGGATTTGTCTTTGTTGGGTTGTTGTCTGATTTCGGCTTTTGATGGTTGAAAATGTATGTTGGTCTATTTATTTTCAGAACAATGGAGCTGCCAACCTCATGAGACGTGCTTTTCCAATGTTTCTTGGGTAATTTCTTGATTTTAATGTGATTCAATCCAAATACTGCCATTGTGAACTACCTCAAATCTAAAAATTATCCACTCACAGTTAGAACAGATACTAGCATAGACTTCTTTATCAATGTAGATGCAATGCAGAATTACACACAACCACAAAGTTTGATGAAGCCTCATGAGTAGAGTAGACCCAGCACAAGGCATGGTTACATCTTGCTGTTGTAAGCTTTAGACCAATTCCTTGTGGATACTTGTTTCTAAGCTTTAGACTAATTGGCTGGTATCTATAACTTAGGTTCAAACTCTGAATCTGAAAGGTTAGATAGGTGAATTAGTTAGTTATTCATAGTATTCCGTCATCCATGGTATTCACCCATAGTATTGTTATTATGTATTTTCTATTTATTGTCACCCATGGTATTTACCCATAGTTTTGTTATTATGTCTTCCCTATTTATACTCAATCTAATAATGAATCTAATAAAGAGACATTCCATATGCTTGTAATGCTTCTATATTCTATCTTATTTTGCTGACCTAATAGAGCCCAATACCCCATTTTCAGCACATGATATTCAAGGATGAGCCTAGCTCCGAGCGTACAACCCAGTGGATGATCAAATCAAATTTCAAATTTTAACTGTGATCCTCGAGATCAACCTTCAATCAACGACCAACTATCACTTTATAGTACAGATCAGTGATCACTCTTGGTGTTGTATGTTTGTACACTGATTCTACGGTCTAAAATATCTGTTTGTTGGGATTTTTAGGTTTTTTACATATATGGGCTTTATATCTCTAACCATGGTAAGATATTTTTGGATGGTTTATAGATTTTTATAACATCTTTTAATATTTCTCTTTTAAATGTTTATGAGCAGAGAAAAGGTCTTCATTATAGAGTTATTTCTGAAAACTTGAGAGACAGACAATGAGGGAAAAGCGACTGCTATTTGGGGATAAGAACACCGCTGATATAAAATTACGGTTGATCGTTTTAGATGGAGCAGACTATTGATAGGAAAAACCAAGCCGACTAAACTTGGGTTTAGGGATCAGTCGATATTAAATTTGAATTTTCACTTTTCACACCAACCACTTTTCTTTTTCACCTGTCGGGTGAAACTTTTCTATGTCCGACTAGACAAGTTTATAAATTTTAGTCGGTCTTTCACTCGACTAAATTTACTTCGAATTACTTGTCCAACTGGTTTTTACCTCGACCACTTGTCACTTCAACCAAGTCGACTGAATTCTTCTCTTCGACCAAGTCGGTTGCTTTGACCAAGTTGGCTCACTTCTTGTCTTTGACTAAGTCGGTTCACTTCATGTCTTCAACTAAGTTAGCTCACCTCAGTCGGCTAACTCAACTGACCAATCAAGTCGGCTCACACAACCGACCACTCAAGTCGGCTCACTTTGGTCAAAATCTACAGAGTATGTTTCTTAGTCTAAAGACTTAGGAAATTGCAAATGTTTTTCACCTGTGAGTAAGATGAAGTAAAAAAGGACACATTAACAAATCTAAAGAACTTGTAAAACATATGCCCAAATATGTAGGAAGACTTGAGTCAACCAATGTGCCGTAAAACCCTTGGACTTTCACACGATGAGAAATTTATGGGTTCTTTTGATCTTTCACTTAACAGTAATTGTAAAAGACATTTACAGAAGTAAATATGGAAATATGTGTGACCAAATAATCATGCATTCAACCATAAACTATTTCATATATTTAACTATGCAAAAATAACAAAGTATTACAAACTTGTCGATTACAAACTGGTTGATCCAGGCTTGTCAGTCTACAGAGCTTTAGCTCTTTGACTAAATCACATGCACAGAATCTTGAGCTTCAACTTCTCTTTCTCACCCTGAGTTCCTCTCCTATCTAATGTCTGCATGTTGTTTGTTTAAATTCATTTACAATTTGCTTCTTCTATTTATAGGCAACCTGAAGATTGCTTCAGCATGGGCTGACTGACTCACCATTAAAGACTGTAATAACTATCTACCTAACAACTTAGCTTTGTAAATAAACTCGACATGGTATACATTGCCGAATCGTGGACTCTTCCTTCTTGTCAGACTGACAGACAATATCTTAACTTGTACAGACTCTGACAGAGTCGGCTGAGAGTCTAGTACATATCTGCGAGTAATTACATTTTTCCAACACTCCCCCTTAATTATAAGTAGATGGGGTTTTTAAAAATAAAATTTACAAAATGTTTCAGAGCTTAGACATGCTCTGTTTATGACATAGTTCACTGTGGAGAACTTGTCATTCCAAGATAACTTGTAGATACTGGAATGTGTCCTTTGCCAATGGCTTTGTGAAGATGTCGTCAAGTTGGTCTTCAGACCTGCAAAATTCCAAACAAATTTCCTTGCCGTTCACCAAATCTCTTATAAAATGAAACATTGTGTCGATGTGCTTGGTTCTCTTGTGAAACACATGATTCTTTGATAATGCTATGGCTGAATTTTTGTCGCAGAAGATTGTTGTCGATTCTTGATGGTTCTGTGACAAGTCTTTTAAGACTCTCCTCATCCAGATAGCTTGACATGCAGCACTTGTTGCTACAACATACTCTTCTTTAGCTAAATATAGAGTTACTATGGGATGTTTCTTTGAAGCCCATGAAACAACACCTATACCAAAATGAAATGTGTACCCAGATGTGCTTTTCCTGTCATCTATGTTGCCTCCATTGTCACTATCAGTGTAACCAATGAGTTTAAAATTTTATGAGGTTGACTATATAATACCAAGGTCTTTTGTGCCACTTACATACCTCAAAATTCTTTTACCTGCTTGCCAATGTGAGTCTTTTGGTGACTCCATGAACCTTGAGATCAGACTTACTCCATACATAATGTCTGGTCTTGTTGCTGTCAAATACATAAGGCTTCCAACAAGCCTTTTGAACAGGGTAGGATCTACAGTGGATCCTTCATCATCCTTGCTCAATTTTAAACCTGTTGTCACCGGTGTTGGGGATGTTTTGCAATTAGACATGTTAAATCCTTTTAAAACTTCACTTGCATACTTAGACTATGATATAAAAATACCACTTTCAGACTGCTGAACTTCAATGCCCAGAAAAAAACTTCATAAGCCCCAGATTAGTCATTTCAAATTCACTTTCCATGACTGTTTTAAAATATGCTATGCCATAATCACTAGTAAATATTGAATCATCTACATACAAGCAGACAATTATCATTTTACCTTGCTCATCGACTTTGGTGTACAAAGTTGGTTCACTTTCACTTCTGTGAAATCCATTTTCAATGAGATAGGAATCAATCCGACTATACCAAGATCTAGGTGCTTGCTTCAAACCATATAATTCCTTTTTCAGCTTGTACACTTTGTGCTCTTGACCTAGAACTTCATACCCTTGTGGTTGTTCCACATATACTTCCTCTTCTAGATATCCATTTAAGAATGCCGACTTGACATCCATTTGATGAACATGCCATTAATTTTGTGTAGCAATGGCCAAAACTGTTCTGACTGTATCCATGAGTGCAACAGGTGCAAACGTTTCATTGAAGTCGATGTCGGGTTGCTTTGTGAACCCTCTTGCTACCATTCTTGCCTTGTGCTTTTGCACATTCCCATCAGCATCTTGATTTCTCTTATAAATCCATTTGACACTGATTACATATTTGTCTTTTGGTACATCGACCAGTTCCCATGTTTGGTTTTTCTCAATGCATTCTATTTCTTCATCCATGGCTTGTGCCCATACTTCTTCAACAGCTTCTTCAAATGTTAGCGGATCATATATAGGTGCAAATAATGCAAAGAGAGAGAATGAATTAGGTGTACCAGCTTCATATATCTCTCACAGACTTCTTGTCTTCACCGGTTCTGTCGATGTCGACCTAGACTGAATGCTTGATGGAGTCTGCTGTCCTCTTGGTGTACTTGTCGGTGTAGCTTGAGCTGCTACTTGTGTCGATGGTCCTTGTGCTGAACCATGTCTTGGTGTCATGGGATTCAACGGTGTTGCGACTAGTTGACTTACATGTGGTATTTGAACCACTTCCTCTTCCATATCATCATTGTCGACGTTCGACACAATCTTGACATTTATGTCGACGGTTCCATCCCATGATTCAATCTCGACGAATTGAACATCCCAATTGATTATCACTTTCCTTGTGACAAGGTCATACAACTTGTATGCTTTTGTGTCTTCTGAATAACCGACAAAAATACATTTCTATCCCTTCTTGTCTATCTTCTTTCTCAACTCATCTGGAACATGAGCATATGCAACACAACGGAAAAATTTTAAATGTGAGACACTATGATTCATACCTGTCCATGCTTCTTAGGGGACTTTGTTCTTCACACTCTTTGTCAGACACCAGTTCATAATGTATATGGCAGTTGCGACTGCTTCACCCCAATACTCATTTGGCAAATGCTTGGCTGCCAACATGTTGCGTTCCATCTCCATGATGGTTCTATTCTTTCTTTCGACAATACCATTCTGCTAAGGTGTATACTGTGCAGTGAATTGTTTCTGTATGCCATGGGTCTTGCAAAATTGTAGAAATTCATTTGAAACATATTCACCTCCTTTGTTGGTCCTTAATATCTTGATGCGGTGACCACTCTGGTTCTCCACGAGTGCCTTGAATTGCTGAAAATAACCAAATGCAATAGATTTATGTTTCAAAAAATATACCCATGTTTTTCTTGAGTAATCATCTATAAAAGTTAGAAAATAGTTGCAGCCACCAATAGATGATGTCTGCATTGGACCACAAATGTTAGAGTGCACAATTTCAAGTGGTGTGCGTGCTCTATAGGACTTTCCGACTGGAAAAGTCTCTCTGTGCTGCTTGCCAAAAATGCAGCCTTCACAAACCCTCTCTCGTTTGTCAATCAATGGTAATCCTTTCACCATATTCTTTGTGTGCAGTACCTTCAGCCCACCAAAATTCAGATGTCCAAATCTGAAATGCCACAACCATGATTCATCCTGAACTTTTGTTTGAAATGCAGTTTGCAGATTAGCGCTGCAATTTTCTCTCTTGTCGAGGATCTTGACTATTTCTTCACTTTATTCCTTGAATGCAGTTCCTGTCTTGTCTTCCCTTTTATGTTAGGAACTATCCTCAATGGAAACAAGCGGTTGCTTGTCATTGGCACTTTTGCTATCAATTGGTCGCTTGGACGCCTGTCTTTGATCACAGAGTGTTCGTCTTCCATGTAGACTCTGTAGTCGGTATTTCACTTGACTAAATTTACTTCAACTTACTTGTCTAACCAGTTTATACCTCGACCACTTGTCACTTCGACCAAGTCGGCTGACTTCTTCTCTTCGACCAAGTCGACTACCTCAACCAAGTCGGTTACTTCGACCAAGTCAGCTCACTTCTTGTCTTCGACTAAGTCGGTTCACTTCATTTCTTCGACTAAGTCAACTCACCTCAATCGGCTGACTCAACCGACCACTCAAGTCGGCTCACACAACCGACCAGTCAATTCGGCTCACTTTGGTCACAATCTACAGAGTATGTTTCTTAGTCTAAAGACTTAATAAATTGCAAATGCTTTTCACCTGTGAGTAAGATGAATTAAAAATGGACACATTAAAAAATCCAAAGAACTTATAAAACATATGCCCAAATATGTAGGAAGACTTGAGTCAACCAATGTGCCGTAAAACCCTCAGACTTTCACGCGGTGAGAAATTTATGGGTTCTTTTGATCTTTCACTTAATAGTAACTGTAAAAGACATTTACAGAAGTAAATCTGGAAATATGTGCGACCAAATAATCATGCATTCAACCATAAACTATTTCATATATTTAACTATGTGGAAATAACAAAGTATTACAAACTTGTCGATTACAAACTGGTCGGTCCAGACTTGTCGGTCTACAGAGCTTTAGCTCTTCGACTAAATCACATGCACAGAAGCTTGAGCTTCGACTTCTCTTTCTCACCCTGAGTTCCTCTGCTGTCTAATGTCTACATGTTGTCTGTTTAAACTGATTTACAATTTACTTCTTCTATTTATAGGCAACCTGAATATTGTTTCAGCATGGACCGACTGACTCACCATTAAATACTGTTAAACTATCTACCTAACAAATTAGCTTCAGAAATAAATTCAACATGGTATACATTGTTGAATCGTGGACTCTTCCTTCTTGTCAGACTGATCGACAAGATCTTGACTTGTACAGACTCTAACAGAGTCGGCTGAGAGTCCAGTACATATCTGCGAGTAATTACATTTTTCCAACAACTATGGAGGAAATCCTGTTTATCTTCATTCTCAAGTTTTGGCAAAATCGGGATTTTATAAAACCATGCTTTCTGAATGTTGGTCTTCAGGTAAGCGGTCTGTGGAAGTCGAGGGAACAAATTCCCAGAATGTAGATGATAAGCAGCCTCAGCCTCTTGAAGTGGAGGCAACAAGTTCTCATAGTATGGATGACTATATTAAATGTATTAAGCTCATGTATTCTTCTGAAGCGAGTGAAAGCCTTTGTTTCTCCTCTGTGGATGAAGCCTTGGCTATTTTACTAGTTGCTTCATAATTGTTGTTTCATGACTACATTTAGGAATGTATGGAATATATGGATGCTGTTCGTTGGAGCTGTGAGCAAGAAAATCTACTTAGGGTTCTACTATCATTTCTGCAAATAAATATTTTGCCCAGTTTAGCTTCCAGACTTGGAATGAGTCCATGCAAGTCTCAATGTGAACATCTAGAGGCGCTGAAGGGGTTTCTGCCACATATGTTATTTTTTATTATGACTGGGCAATAAAACCGGTACGGTCTGACTCGTGAAGGAATAAAGAAGTATATTGTAGGGTATTTTAAAGGAAATACATCCCCAGCAATAGCAGACAAGTGCAAGTTTGTGCTCTTGAAAGACATAATGGACAACATAGAACATATTAAATCTAACAATAATGATAAGCATAAAAAGAACAGAGCTTGTTCTGCCCTGCTTTGGTTAATTGGAGTGATTCAGCAATGTGATGGAAAATTGTTTCAAAATGTTCTCTATTTGTTTTGTGAAGATACAGACCCTGGTAAAGCACTAACGAGTATCAATTCTGAAAACCATAAACTGGAATTGGCTACTGTGAATACTTTGATGAATATCTTTCTAGAAGCTATGGCGAAAGGGGAGATAGTTACTCCTTCGTCATTTCAACTTTCCTTTCTTGAGAATTGGGTTGGTATTGGATCACGCTTATTTCTGTTTTCTCCCGTCATGATCGTAATAAATATTTGGAGATGTTGGCAGCATTGGACAAAGGAATCACCAATTTAGCTGAAACACTCTGAGTGGACAATTTTTAGATTTAAGGTAGTTCAAAATGGCAGTATTTGGATTGAATCACATTAAAATCAAGAAATTACCCAAGAAACATTGGAAAAGCACATCTCATGAGGTTGGCAGCTCCATTGTTCTGAAAATAAATAGACCAACATACATTTTCTCCCATCAAAAGCCGAAATCAGACAACAACCCAACAGAGACAAATCCATTTCTTGCAAACAGGGAGTTGAATCCATAGAAGTTGATGCAATCAAGGCCGTGTCAGACTAATCTAGTAAGTTCCATCAAAGATGCATCATCTCTGGTTCATTGCATTAGCAGGTGTTATCTCCATAGCATAAGAAGAGGTAAGATGATAACCCCATCAAGTCTTGAAATATCATTTGGTTTATTGAATAGCAGTTGCCCAAAAAACTGACTATTGTATGAGCTGAATGCAGACTCAACCCCTTCAAGCAAAGATACAGGAAAAAAAAACATGGTCCACTATGCCAGAACCCTAAAGATTAGAAATCGGCTTTGTCCAAAACAAAAGTCAGTGGCCATAGAATGGCCAAATTGCAGAAAAGAAACTAAAAACAAGCTACAGCATGAAACTGAGCAAAAGAGGAATGGTCAGGGACATAACCGCTTCAAAAAAACAAATCACAGTGAATGTATTGAACTAATCAGTAAATCAGAAAGAGATATAGGATCATTAAACCAATACAGAAACGAAAATTACATGTATTTGTGAAAAAGCTTCAAGGAACCCATTTGTCCATGAGACGAAATTTAGTGTGGCAGAAGAGGAACAAATGAGAAGCATCAAAATCAGAATTTTCTTAATGTTATCATCGAGAAATCAGATGAAACACATATCTCAAAATTTAAAAATTGATACGCCTGTAGCTGAGAGACCCACTTCCGAACTTTTACTGTCAAACCTCTGAACCAATCTATGGTTTTGATATATTTGTTGTCGTAGATCTAAGCCTACAGGGAAAAATATCTCAAATCTCTTATTCTGTAAATTTTTTTTATAGCAGAAATGTTGAGAAGTGTGTAATGTAATGTTTAAGGTTTTAATTTATGTAATTTGTTTATATATATAGAGTTATAAATATTTTAAACATGATTTGAAATATTTTAAACATAATTTGAACAGTTATGTTATTTTTTATGAATGGGTAATGATCACAGGGATTTCACTAAGTGAACATCTCACATAACACGTGTGATCATGGGATATTAAAGAATACCCTTAATTTCCATAGATATTGACCAAAAATCTTTTTGTTGAAACCCCTTCCCAATACTTACAACCTCCTCCCCACCCCTTTTTATACCTCAATCCTTATAAACCATCATACCCACCCCCACCTTAAATCCCTCATCCCCCCAATACCTGCAATATATTGGTTCAATTTTTAATAATTTTAAAATCCACAATATGAACTAAGATGATAGGATGTTGGTCAACAAGTGAAGCCCCCGTGGTAATGATAACCCATTTAACTAGAAAAAAGTGGGTGATAATAGGTAGCTAAGACATAGACCACTAATGATGAAAACTACACATGGTTAACGAGTATAACAATCAAGCATGTGAATATCTTGGAGAGATGCCATTTAATGTTATAGTCAAGCATTGAATATTATAAAAAGTTAGAATTTTTTTTGGAGTCCATGTTTAATGTTGTAGAGGATGATTGATTATGATAAAAGTTATAAATTGGATATGTAGGAAAATATGTCATTTAATGTTGTAGTCAATGATTGAATATGATAAAAATGTTATAAAGTTTGGTATTTGTTGATATTTAATTATTGAATATGATAAAAATGTTATAAANAATAAATGTGCGAATCCCCGTGATGCATGAGAAAGTGTGAAGGTTATTTTATCAATAATATAATATGTATATATAATTTTTTGGCGAATCTTTTACAAAATTATAAAATCTTCTCAAATAAGACAAATCTTTCACAAAATTAGAAAACCTTGTACAATATTTAGCGAAATGTTCACAGAATTAAAAATCTTCTAAATTTTGGCAATTTTTTCATTGAAAGGTAAAAACTTAAGTTTTGAGAAATTTTGACTTAATAAAATTACCTATATGATATTGTATTTATTTTAGATTTGTCATGTACTCTNATTTATGTTATAGTCAAGCATCATGTCAAGAATAATGTTAAAAAGTTTTGTTTTTTTTGTTGACATTTACGGTTGTAGTTAAGGAAAATGTTATAGTGTTATAAAGTTTGGTTTTGCTGTCATTGATATGAGATAGTAGGGNTGTGTACTACTAAGTTCAAACCTCCTTAGAGATAAAATGGACAGATGATTTCATAAATATTTGCAATTCACAGTAGAACATTTTATCAAAGTGTGAAGCTCATTTATCATACTACACTCAATGTAGAGCCAATTTTCACAAAATATGTTGGGTCCAATCATCCCCCTCAATCTAAAAGTATAGCTACAATAAAAATAGTTGTTTGAAGTACTACTCGAAATACAAGGCTTGACCAATGCTCTCAAAAGGATTCAATGGATGGTTGCATAGAATCCACATTGACATTAACATCTTTCTAGCAAGGATGTCCCCATTTTCTTGAATGACCTACAATCAAGGCAAAGAAGTTGTATAACAGAAAGATAATAACGTAACTCACAAAACATTAAAATGAAAAATAACACATTTTTTTAGTTTACAAACTTTCCATAAAATACAAATGCTCATCATGTATGATTCACAATAGGGAAAATTTTAGAAACACATACCTCAACATATTCTTTCAAGCTTTATTTATAAATATGACCAGAATCCTAGAGGCTACATGTAATGATCTTTTATTCATGCAATCAACAATAAAATTTTCTTAGATGAATGTCGGTCTGAATGCCAATAGGTCTCCTATGATGAATGCATAGAAACCTAGTAAGCCAATGCATAGACCATTTTCTCTTTGCTTAGCAACTCATATCTCATTTCCATTTCTAAAACCAACATGTCTTATCAAAGAAAATATAAAATAAACATAGTAGATTCTAAAATTAAAATGGTCAAGATGCTTAAGTCAAGAAACAGAGTGAAGTTTGAAGTGTGAAGTCATTTATATTCCATCGTAGTGAGATGGTTGGGGTTCCTACTCGCACTCTTTCCTTGAAGAACATCCCATCCATTTCTAGTTCCAGATAGAGAAGGCTTGAGATCAGAATTTTTGGTTTTATGTTTGCCACCAAAACAAGGTTTCGCCCCCCCTCCAAATCTCAAAGAGGAGATAGTCTAAAGATTTTTGTTCCCTCATCTGTCCTTCTAAGTTCCTTATCAAGGATTTCCTCAACCGATTCTTTTGTGACCATTTTCAAAACGATGAATAACATCCTGTCACATGTTGATATGCCCACAATATCGTCCAAAACTTTCACATGTTCACACTCCAAACCTTGCACATGTTAGATAATTATTTTAGTTATTTTTCATCCACCAAATTTCTATCATGTGTCCTCCTTCCTACGATGTTAATACAATGGATGAGTCCATATGGTTAAATTACAGATTTTCAGGGTAAGGAAAAGTTTATTAGAAGCAATTACGCAAATGATAGCCTTTGACGATGAGGCAAAGTGTCTTAGAAGGAATTATGTTTATGTTAACCTTTTTGCCAATAGATTAAGGAAAAGACTAGGCCCACAGAGTTAGCATGAGTTAATTTGGTTGAGCATAGAGGCGGAGTAATCAGTAGACAGAGTATGGCACGAGATGGAGTTGGGGTGATAGAATCAGAGAAGATTAAATAGAGTGATCTAAAGCAGAGTCGATGGAGTTGGGGTGATAGAGTCAGAGAAACTTAAATGGAGTGACCTAAAGTAGAGTAAAACTGAAATCAAAAGGTTGGTTAAGTCATGGTATTAACTTTAATTTGGAAAAATAAGCTCAACGAAATTTTTTCAGCAACGAATAAAAGGCACGACATGATGGTGTTTGAACATGTTGTTGCATAAAATGATGACCACAATGAAACCCTACTCCTTCTATACCAATATTTCTTCTCTATGGCCTCCACAGGTCTGCAATTTCTCACACCATGCACTTCTTCCTTAACATGCTTCATTCATTGATGTTCGAAGGTCATTTTCAAGGTCTTGTACATAATAAATCTTGCAGCTTCACAATTGTCCTATATTCACTAATCGTCACCCAAAAGTTGTATGCCACTAGATTTCTTATTGTTGATGGAATGCGAGGGCAATGTCTTAATGAGTGAGTCTTTTTAAAGAGAATAAAACTTTCTGGTTATAGGTATCCTTTTCCATTTATGCATTTGTCACCCAAATAGCAGCTCCAAACAACCACCTACAACCATAATGTAATAGCTCCAAACAACCACCTGCATGCATAATGTTGATGCTGAGAAATATACGACACAAATGCAAGTTACATGAACAAGTAAGAACTCACTTGGAGAAAAGAAAGTTCAAATACAAAGAAACTGTGAAGGTGATCTATCTATGGTTTATTTTGATCAGAGTTGAGGTGCCGCTGATGTTTGAAGGTTATTCATTCTTAGAACCTAGAAAATGAAGCATGGGTTTCATGGATTAGGTTGTTGCTATGGAAACAATTCATATGACTGCACTCTTAGTGGGAAAAAATCCAATTTCAGCTTTCATAATCAACCCTAATTGCTTCTTATGCACCCATAATTGACACAGGGTTGTTGCTTGATGGTTTTGGGCTGGTCAAGGATTCCATTTCAGGGCTATTTTGGGGATGAGATATGATGGCATGAATTCTATAGGCTAGCAAATTTAAACGTAGTAAACTAAACTCATCCATTATTAGCTTCAAAAGTAGACATAAATTCATCAAGATAAATATGAGTTTAGAAGACAAAAACAGAGATAAATTAGCTGGGTATTGTGATGTCTAAAAGAAAAATAGTCTTAGTCATGAAGAAAAAACAAAGATGAATTTTCATGCTGAATATGTGAGAGATAACTCTCCATTTTTTCTACTCTGATTCCTACTATTGCAAATTGAAAATATAGACTAGGATAGAGTTTGATGAGCAACAAAATGTAGGAACAACATACAGTGACACACTTTTGAGGTGAAACTTATGCACTATGGTACCTATGTGTAATGCAGATGTTGGGCTATAAAATAAAAGGATTTGATGAGTTGAACATAGTTTTGTAAAAAAAATTGGAAGGCTAAAGCTTGTCTTGAGGACGATAAAAGTGTGAAATGATTTCATGAATTGAAATTTGTCGATACTTGAATATGATTTCCAGTAATCAAATGCCACATAAATTTTTGTTTATAAATCATTCGTAGTGACCTTGGTGTAAATTATCAATCAGTTAATAGCCAACACAAACACCAACTTTCTTTTCATAATTTTCCTTCGGGATTAGCCCGCCTTCACGTGTAGCTGACAGAGGATTCTTAATCTGAAACAAAATCTGATATGCCCAACAAATCTAGAAGAGCGAGGGAGAAGTCTAGAGGAGGGAGGGAGGGAAGAATATTCATGTGTAACACCCTGGTTTTGATCCTGTTTGCATTTAAATAAATGATGTAAATAATCATGCTGTGGAGTTCCGGGAAAAAGCCCCACCATTGATTTAGTGTTTATGTTTCGGTAATTAAGGTTGGGATGATGGTATTTTATGCTAGCTGAACGTTATAAGTTCATACATCATCTTAAAATGGGAAGAAAGCCATTTCTAGATTAACGTTTTTAAATTTTCTTAGGAAAGAGAATACCAAAAATGGCTGCTTTTCCCTCATGCAGGGGTGTTTCACCTTCCCCTCATGATTTGGATTGTGGGTAACGTTTTGGAAAATAATTTTGCATTCACACAGCAAGAAAAACTACTCGGAGTCTGGACCCTTGGGGATTCTCTCTTTTTTTTGTGATTTGTCTCCCATTCACGAATTTCTCTTGTTTGGCAATTTGTTTCCTTTCACGACTTTTCTTGTCTGCTAGATTTTTCCTGAACAGATTTTCCAGAAACCGAATTATGTCTTTGATTTGAATAATCAACAAACATTTTCATTTTGGGTATTTTGCGATAGCCGGTCTGGCTCTAGCAATGCTCAGAATTCGTAATTACTGTGTGTGTATGTAATCCCTGGCGTCTACTACTATTTGATAATCCTAGTACCAAGATAATTGTGTGTACATCCTTGTTTGGAATTTGAACTGATTTGAGGAATGGAAATGGAGTCTAGACTTGCTTGATAAACCTAATGTGTGAAGGAACCTCACACACCAATATAGAAGGCTGGTTTTCTTCTTTGCATACCATGAATAGCGTTGGAAGGGAAGGCATGTTTCAAGGGACTGTGTAGTGGAGAAGTGAATGCTTCCTTATGTTGGGTGTGTAATTGTCCAGAAGTCAGGCTAGATCTATTGTTGGTGTTCATAGCTCTGGGGTTGAGCTCACTAGCTTAGCAGTCAGTCTTTCCACCTCCTTGGAAGCATGATAAACTCAACTAGCAGGATGACTTGGCTAGTAGTCTGATAAAACCATTTGTTGGCTTAGCTGTGTCTCATGTGAATTTGGCTAATTGTATATCACTTCCTGTGTAAGTCTGATAAACCCAATTGTGTTGGCTTGACTGAATTTTATTATATCCTTGGCTATGGGTGACGTATGCTAGTGTTCCTTATTCCTTGGGGGAAATCATTCCCAGCTCAGGGGTGGCAGTGTTGCTGGGAGATTAAAGAGCACACTGGCCTATGGTTGGGTGGAACGTTGGAGCGACATAACTGGTTACAGGACAAGCTTCTTTCAAGATAATTATTCCTTTGTATTTCATTTCCACAACTGTATTTTATTTATGAATTACTATGAACATGCTAAATTCTTGAATGTATGATTCTACTTCCACTGTATTGTAATAATGTATTCATCTGTGTATACTTAAGCTCATGCATTTTTTATATTATGTTCTTGGGGCTTAGACTGCCCGGGTTGATAGATGTTAGTCACATCCTCTCCACCGAGTAGAGGGGTGGGGACGTGAACATGTGGTATCAGAGCTCAAGGTTTAAGCTTTGGGCCTCAATGGGCCATGAATAACGAGCCTATGTGTTTAGCAGGAAGAAGGGTTAGAGCATAACATCAAAGGAGACTGAAATCGGAGCATAACACTAATCTATATTGAATAAGTGTACAATATCCAACCTTATGAAGTAATAGGCTGCTACAATATATATTTACATGAGATATTCATATGCATAAGGATTCCATTCGAAAAGGTCAAAAAGTAGGCTTACTCAATCTATTCAAATCCCCCATAGGTGCATAAAGCAATTTCCAAATCCACCAAGATGCTCACAAATTGGATAAGTCAAGCAGGAAAGCTAATTAGGAATGGAAAGACAACTCATACATGCTGTTATTAGGAGAAAAGGAGGGAGGATGATGTGGGAAAAAAACAAGTCAACTACACCTAGTCTAGCTTTTCCTTTTGCCTTAATTCTCAATAAAACAAGCATCTTTTCAGAAAAATCAGATATGCGCTTTGCAAGATATGGAATAAAGAAGACATGCTAAATATGGTTTTTAGGAGGTTTCCCAAGTGCTCCATGACTCATTTTTAGCAAGTGTTGACTTCTAAGTCATGTAGAAGGCAACTAGCATAGAGTGGAATCTAGGAGACTAGTTAATAAGACAAAAATTGATTTAATTAATGTCTAAGGTATGTAACTATGGGTTGATTATTCTAACACCCCCCCTTAAGCCTGAATTTATGAGTAAATATCAGAGAACTATAGGGCCTAGCAACAAGGCTTAGTCACCCTTTACATACTGCTTGTCCATACAACCAAGGAAAGAGGCAAAAACCCAGTGGGAAAATCCTCCCTTAAACATGGACAGGAAAAACAAAATTTGGAAATCTTGTCATCAATCATGCTTCACAGCATTATCAGCAATCCACAACAATGATTTTATATTGCTGAATGTCTTCTCACAAAAAAAATTGGTGAAGATGTCTGCTACTTGTTCTAAAGATGCACAAAAGAGTACATGAATGGTGCCATCATGCACAAGTTATCTAATGTAGTGCGTATGGATCTCAATGTGTTTGGTTTGCTGTCTTTGAATTGGATCATTGCATATTTGAATGGTGCTTTAATTACCACAATAGATAATAGTTGAAAACTCTAATTTGAAGCCACATTCTCCAAGTATTCCCTGCAACAACAATGATTGAGTTGCTGCATTTACAACTCCTCTATACTCTGCTTCTGTAGATGAGAGTGCTATGGCACTATGCTTCTTTATTGACCAGCTGATTGGTCCTTTTGCAAGCATGAACGCATATACTGATGTTGACTTTCGATCTGTGTTGTCACCTACCCAATCACTGTCAGTAAACCCAATAAAATCAAGATCAGATTTTGCTTTGTAGAAGATCCCATGAGTTCTTCTTCCTTGAACAAAGTTAAGGATCCTTTTTGGATACCATCCAATGGATCTCATGAGGCTGATCCATGTATCTTGAAGCCACACTAACTACATAAGATAGATCAGGTCGAGTGTGTGTAAGATAAAGCAAACACCCAATCAACTACGTATAGAGTGTATTATTTACCATAGGAGAAGAACCTGCTTCTTCAAGCTTAACTCCTGAAAGGAAGGGAGTCTTGCTTGGCTTGCAATATTTCATGTCGAACTTCTTCAGAAAATCTAAGGCATACTTGGACTGATGTACTTTGATTCCATGTTGGGATTGAGCAATTTTGAGATGCAAGAATTGTCTCAACAATCCCAAATATGTCATAGAAAATGCATGGTTCATTGCATCCTTCAAGGAGGCAATATATTTCTTTGTGTTAAAATTTCATATGCTAAACTAGATTATTAGTATTTCAATTTTATTTCATAGCAAAAGCATATAAACAGGATCACTGAAAGATAGACAAGCACAACCATACAAAAGGAACACAAAGATTTATCCTGGGAAAACCCTAAAGGGAAAAACCCAGCAAAAGCTTCCTAAATATAGATGCCCCAAAAAGGTAAAAAGGTAAAACCAACAAGGAGATCAAAAACCTGATCCTCCTCCTTCTCCAGCTACTTATCTCCTCCACAAGTGTGCTACACAAGTGAGTGTGTGTGTCACAAATGAGGAGCACTACCCCTCTATTTATATTCATCTGTTCACTTAAGTTAACTCATCTATCATGTAGGCTCGAGTTACACATGTAGGCTCAAGTAACCACACTGGGGTGCTATTGACCCACCTTTACAATTATAGGGGATTGCCTCGTGACTCTTATTAGTTCTTCCGATTAGGAGCATCGGGGTACAAAGTAATACAAGTGGTTCTCCAGGTAGGACCATTGGGGACCACAAAGAAATACATATAGAATATTCTTCGAAGTTACAATATTTCAACACTCCCCCTTAATGAGAAGGGTATTCTATAACAACATCAACAACAAAAATAATATGAGAGAGATAGAGGACATCATCAACATCATCAGGGTGATACATCTATAAATCATTGGAAGCTTTTCAACATCATGTAGCCTTCATCTTCAATCTTTAGTCTTTAGCATCATTAGTAATTTGACCGCTTCGATCAGTAGCATCTTGACTCTTTAATCAACAGCAACATCTTCAGCACTTTGACCTTTCGATCAGCAACATCTTCAGCACTTTGACCTTTCGATCAGCAACATCATCTTCAACACTTTGACCTTTCGATTAGCAACATCATCTTCAACACTTTGACCTTTAGATCAGCAACATCTTCTTCAGCACTTTGGCCTTTCGATCAGTAACAACATCGTCATCATACTCTGATCTTTCAATCAGACTCATCATTATCATCAACCTTTGATCTTTCAATCAGAACCATCATCAACCGAACATCATCATACTCTAACATCAACTCATCATCATATTCTGATCTTTCGATCAGTACGTCATCATCATCATACTTTGATAATACGACATCATCATCATCAGGATCTCATCATCATTACATTCTGATCTTTCGATCATAAACATCATCATCATCATCATCACATTCTGATCTTTCAATCAGAAAACATCATCATCATCAGCAACATCATAATCATAAGCAACTTCTGATCTTCCAATCAGAAAACATCATCATCATCATATCCTGATCTTTCGATCAGAGAACATCATCATCAACAACTTCTGATCTTTCTATCAGAGAAACATCATCATCAGCATATTCTAATCTTTCGATCAGAGAACATCATCATATTCTAATCTTTCAATCAAAGAACATCATCATCATCAGCAACTTCTGATCTTTCGATCAGAGAACATCATCATCATCAGCAACATCTGATCTTTCGATCAGAAACATCATCATCATCATAAAAACATCAACATCATCAAAACATCAACATGATCCTTCCTTTCGGAATTACGGGATTTAGGTCTTTACGGAGTTACCAATGATCCTTCCTTTCGACATTATGGGATTTAGGTCTTTACGAAGTTACAAACGATCCTTCCTTTCGGAATTACGGGATTTAGGTCTTTACGGAGTTACTAACGATCCTTCCTTTCAGAATTATGAGATCAACACATTTGTGGAACTCATACAATCCTTCCTATTGGAATTATGGGATCAATTCAATGATCCTTCCTTTTGGAATTATGGGATTTAGGTCTTTATGGAGTTACTAACAATCCTTCCTTTTGGAATTACGGGATCAACACAGATGTGGAACTCAGACAATCCTTCCTATTGGAATTACGGGATCAACACATCTGTGGAACTCAGACAATCCTTCCTATTGGAATTACGGGATCAACACATCTGTGGAACTCAGACAATCCTTCCTATTGGAATTAAGGGATCATTTCAATGATCCTTCCTTTCGGAATTACGAGATTTAGGTCTTTACGGAGTTACTAACGATCCTTCCTTTCGGAATTATGGGATCATTTCAATGATCCTTCCTTTCGGAATTATGGGATCAACACAGATGTGGAACTCAGACAATCCTTCCTATTGGAATTACGGGATCAACACATCTATGGAACTCAGGCAATCCTTCCTATTGGAATTACGGGATCAATTCAATGATCCTTCCTTTAAAAATTACGGGATTTAGGTCTTTACGGAGTTACTAACGATCCTTCCTTTCGGAATTACGGGATCAACACAGATGTAGAACTCAAACAATCCTTTCTCTAGGAATTACAGGATCAACACACGTTCTCAAGTACCGAAGTCACCGGATCCGTTCTGAACCAAATTTCAAGGATGATACAATCCTACCACATTCACAGGGATTGAGATCTCCGGATACATTTTGGACCGAGGTTCAGGGATGATGCAATCCACCACTTTCACGGGGGCCGAGACCTCCAGATACATTTTAAACCGAGGTTCAAAGATGATGCAATCCAACACTTTCACAGAGGCCGAGACCTCCAGATACATTTTGAACTGAGGTTCAGGGATGATGCAGTCCACCACTTTCACGGGGGATGAGACCTCCGGATACATTTTGAACCAAAGTTTAGGGATGATGCAATCCTACCACATTCATGGGGGCCGAGACCTCCAGATACATTTTGAACTGAAGTTCAAGGATGATGCAATCCCACCACATTCATGGGGACCGAGGTCACCGAATCACTTTTGGACAGATGTCCCGGGATGATACAATCCCTCTTCGTTCTCAAAGACCAGGTCTCCGGGTCACTTTTGGGAAAGTGCCCAGGGATGATACAATCCCACCACATTATCGATGACTGAAGTCACAACATCACTTCTGGACATATGTCCTGGGACGATACAATCCCACTGAACCATCACTACTCCCCCTTTCGAGGAAGGTCTTTCTGAACCACACCAATCTTGTCTCGAAAGTGTTTGAACTTTACCCGAGATAGAGGCTTTGTCAGCACATCATCATCTAAACCATCTTCATCTACATCTTCAGTATGTGAATACTGAACTATCATTAGGTCACCATCATCTGCATCTACAGTATGTAAATACTGAAACATCATCTATATCTTCAGTATGGGAATACTAAAATCATCATCATCTATATCTTCAGTATGGGAATACTGAAACATCATCATCTGCATCTTTATCTTGAATGTAGAAATACCGTATTTCTATGTGTTACAATGGAACACAGGGTTCTCTATTATCACAACTCTCGTTATCACATAGAATCAATGTAGTATCCATCTTCAATTCAAAGAGACTTGATATCAGCTTCCAACACCATATGGCTTCACAACTTAGCAGAGCAATTTGCTATGTATTCTGCTTCAACCATGCTACGAGAAACACTGGACTGTTTCCTGCTAAACCATGAACTCATAGCAGACCCCAAACAAAAGCATCTACCTAATGTTATTTTCCTGTCTGAGATACTTCCAGCCCAATCTACATCTGTGTAGCCATACAATCTATACTCATGGCTACCATCATAATATAAACCAAAGTCTATAGTCCCTTTCAGATATCTCATTCATATGTTTTGTAGTTACTAGGTGAACCCGTGTTGGTTGAACAAGATATTGACTTAAGGTGTTCACAGCAAAACAAATGTCTGGTATGGTATTTGTTAAGTACATTAATGACCCAATGATCTATCTGTAATGAGTCATATCCACTAACTCAGATGAGTCATCAGCTAACAGCTTCAGGTTGGAGTCCATGGGTGTGGCCATGACTTTGCATTCCAACATATTGAATCTCTTCAATATATCTACCGCATACTTTCCCTAGTTGAGAAATATTTCTTATGAACTTTGCCATACTTCCAGACCTAGGAAATAATGCATTAACCCAAGGTCTTTCATCTCAAATTCTTCTGCTAGTTTCTTCTTGTTTTCCATGACCTGTTTCTCATTTCCTGTCAAGGATAAGTCATCCACATATAATAACAGGATGACAAGTTCATCTTCTACAAACTTGAGATAAAGGTTAGGATCAGCTTTACCCTTGGTAAATCCCATGCTCGACAAGAAACTATCTATTCTTCCATACCAAGCTCTGGGAGCTTGCTTCAGGCCATACAGGGCCTTCTTCAACTTGCATACATGATTCCATCTGGCTTCAACTTCAAATCCCCATTACTATTCGATGTAAAACTCTTTCTCAATCATACCATTAAGGAAGGCTTGTCTTTACTTCATCATGGAAGAAACTACCATGATAGTTCTGAAGGAAGTGTACCTTGCTTCCTGGAGTAAGTGTCTCTTCAAGATTAATTCCCTTTTTCTGAAAGAAACTTCTGGCCACAAATCTTGCTTTATACTTCTCTATACTTTCGTCAGCTGTATATCCATTTGGAAGATACAATACTCTTTCCTTCTGGTTTGGGAACTATATCCCATACATCATTCTAGTATTCTTTTATCATAACATCTTTCATGAGTTCCTCTTGTCAAATCATCAACATATCCTAGTCTTCTACATTCAACTTTGAAGGTTGGAACCCACTTTACTCTTGTTAAAGTCTCGATCCATCAAGAAGCTGTCCATCATGTCGTACCGTGTCGAACTCAGATATCTTCTGTAGTCACTCCCCCTGAAGTGAAGTATTATATTCCTTCTTCATTATGTAAAGGTGGATATATACTGGTCAATAGAGTATGTCATGTCATATTCTATTCTTTCTGAGGCAAATGACGAACCTTTCTTTGTACACTTGTTCTTGTAGATCCATATGGAGGATACTATGTACTTCCCTTTATGTCTCGAAATCATATCGTATACATCATTCCCCATGATCAACTGTTATTCTTTGATCATAGTTTCTTTCATAGTGTTCTTTTCTTCATCTTGAGTTATCTCTCATAGCCATGGTGGTCTTCATCCTTTGAGGTGGATCTACCGCTCTCTGAAGCTCTTTCTTCTATCATGGTGTCTCTGACCCTGGGAGATTCAGATTCATGTTTATTGAATTGTCATCACTTGTTCTTCGGAACAAGTCTCGTCCTTCTTTTCTTGTAGGATGTTGTATAGGACCTGTCCTACAATTCAAATGCACCGGTTGCATGGTTAGAACTATTTCATAAAACATATGCATAACGACAAATTCTTATGCATCATGCAATTATTTAGCCAATACAACATTCATCCATATTTCACAGAAACTTTCTAGATGCCTTCTATCTCTACCATGACATCATTGAGATTGTGCACTAATCCAATATGTCAGCAAAGAGGTTTGATAAGTAGCACTGGAGAGTTGTATAGCGCCATGAGCTACTTACCCATCACATGCATATTAGTAGTATTGATGTAAACAATCTATCATGCATAACACATCAACTGAATACAATCAAATGCATAACAAAACAATATCATGAAATGGAAATTGAATACCTATCTTTTATTTGTTTCGTGGGTAGACTCCATCTTGATCATTCTGCTTTATCATCTTCTTCATTTATGAAATCATCATTTCTTATCCAAATGATAAGATGAATAAGAGGTTCTTCAAGAATTGAGTTTTTCATATTCCTCATTGCTTGAGGGATCTTCTTTGAATGGTGAGAGCTTGATCTTCAATTGCTCCCATCTTCTTCTTCTCTTCTTATTAGTCGAGCTGAAAGTAATCACTTACTTCTGGCATACATTCTTCACATGAATGAATCCTATGATCCTAGGAGGCCATTCAAGGTGGCTATCACCACTTTTGCATACTTCTTCTTCTACCGCTTCAAGTTGTTCTGTATTCTGGATCTTCACATTCTTCAACTTTTTCTCAAAGCCATCTTCTGATTTAAGTTCTTATCTTCAAATAGCTTGATCAAGGAATCAAACATATTCGGTGTCTTTAGGGAAGACACTTGTGGTATAATTTGATCCGTGTTGAATCAACAATGATCTTCTTGGCCTTGATCAAGTTCTTCTTGTGTAAGTCTTTGAGGCTCATCTCCCTCTAGAACTGGAACCTCTCTACTCATGTAGGTGTCCAATTCATTTTCTTCAGAGAGATCAAATACTTCCATGCTTGGAAGTTTTCAAATTCACCAAGCTTATCATCAAGCTGATGTGATAGATCATTTTGAAATGAGAACCTCAAATGCAAATAACAAAAGATTAGATCTTACCGATTTGAGGTGTTCGTCCTGCTTCCGGAGCTGGCTGATCTAGGGTTTGTTAGAGAAACCCTAATTTTAAAAACTTAGAATCTTTCAGATATTATTGGATATAAATATAGATCTCTTCAAATGGAGCTGTCCAATGTACTCCTTTTCTGAAAACAATGGAGGGAAGCTCTCGGAACAGGAAGCCCTAGTTTTTCAATTTCTTCTGCAAAAATGCATGTTACTGTTTCTGTGATATCTATGCAATTATTGATCCTCTATGTCTAAAATTTCTTACTGAGGTAACCTCACATGTCCCTGATCCAACACAATAGGTTTTATCAGAATTTGTTTCACCAATTGGGATTTATGATCATTTTACCAAGGTGACATGTTACAGGACTGTTCAGAACAATGAAGTTGTAGGGAATTCCACATGTTAGTGGTTCATATTTAGGTTCTGAAATTCGGACCACAGAAATTAAATTCTATTCTCTTTTTGGAACAACTTCAAGAATTCCATTTGGACCTTTGTATCCCACGCTACAGCAATTCTCCCCAAGTGTCCTGTTTAGGGATGAATTCTAGAATAAGCTGGAACCCTAACTTGGAGGGGTCATATCTCCCAGAATATAGCGGATCTGAGGCTGAAGTTTGGACACAAGGTAAATCAGGATTTTATACTCGGCATTTGCAAGTTGCAACTCCTAATTCTTTTCCAATCTCAGGATATAGCGAATGTACCAAAACTTAGTAGTTTTAGTATTTAGGGTTTTTCCAGATCAGGGTCAAACTATAGTTTGACTTTCCCGGAGTTTCACCCAACCAAATTTCTTGATCCAGGTCTCTAAAATTCTATTTTGATGAGGAGAAAAATCCTATGCTGGGCTCACTCAAAAATTCTTCTTCTGTAGAAAGCCCTAATTTTCCGTACCAAAACTGAAAATTCTCGGAATCGAATTCCGCTTCGACAGAAAGATGTGCCCTTCAATAGAGAGTCAATCTAGCCTTCTTTTGCTAATTGATCATGGATAGAGACCAAAAAATAAGAATCCCTAGATTCTTTAGCTGCACAATGTCTTCTTTCAGGGTGGCTCTGATACCATGTTAAATTTTCATATGCTAAGCTAGATCATTAGTATTTCATTTCGATTTCATAAAAAAAGCATATAAACAGGATCACTGAAAGATATACAAGCACAACCATACAAAAGGAACACAAATATTTATCCTGGGAAAAACCCAGCAAAAGCTTCCTCAATATAGATGCCCCCAAAAGGTAAAAAGGTAAAACCAACAAGGAGATCAAAAACCTGATCCTCCTCCTTCTCTAGCTACTTCTCTCCTCCACAAGTGTGCTACACAAGTGAGTGTGTGTGTCACAAATGAGGAGCACTACACCTCTATTTATATTCATCTGTTCACTTAAGTTAGGTTCCTTAGCTCCAAGAAAACCATAGGTTCCTTAGACCTCTATGGCCAAAGCTCAAAGGAAAACAACAATCCAACTACTAGTATCCCTTTCTGAAAATTTTTAGCCTAATATGTTCTATATCTTTGTTTAATCTAGAAACCAATACATGTTTGAGTCCCCCTCTACTTTCGCACAACCAATGCTGATTAGGTTGAAAAATTTGCCATGATTCTGTAGTGGGCATACTAGATGAATCCGATTAGAAACATAGTGTGGCATAACCTCCTACAACTTTTTTATGGAAATATGAATGTGATCATAATGTCCATAGTTTCTATTGGCAGTGTTTTAAAAAAATGACCCTATAATGCAAAAATTGCATTGCATGTTGCTAAGCAAAACTCTAGTTCAAGAGATTGTTGAATAAAAAAACGTTCAAACCATGGAGTCATGTGAGAGGGGTGCCCCGATCTGTAAACATATATCACAAGTCCAAGGGAATTGCAACTTCATTAATTCAAGTCTCGATTATCAGTTTATGACAAGTTGTAACTCACTTCTTGAAGTTATTTGGGTACACTTGACAAGTTCCTACTTAAAGTATAAAAATCAATATGAGTAGTAAAATTGAGTTTTGTATCTTATTGCAATTATTTTTGGCCAATACTAACATGATTGTGGTGTCCACATGCTCTAGAGGAAATTTTTTTCACAAATTTACCTTATAATGCAAACATTGCATTGCATGTTATGAAGCAAATACCTAGTTTTAGAAATTGTTGAATAAAAAATTGTTCAAGCAATGGAATCATGGGAGATGGGTTTCCTAAATTGTAATCCAATCTTATTATTCTAATGGAATTGAAATTTTGTTTATCCAAGTCTCATTTATCAATTTCACGAGATTTTTAATTCACTTCCTAAAGTTATTCAGGGATAATTGGCAAATTCTTGATGGTGGAAGAAAAACCAATTAGATCAACAAAAATGAGTGCTTTAACCTCTTTGATTTTTTTAGGGAAATCCCAACATGATCATGATTTTCACATGCTCCATTGCTAGAGTTCTAAAAAATTTATTTTATGATGCAAAAATTGCATTGTATGTTACTAAACAAAACCCTACATCCTAAAATTATTGAATAAAACAACATTTGAACCACATAAACATGTGGTATGGGTGCCTTAAATGTAATATGATGCCATGAGTCTAACCGAATCAAAGCTCCATTGATCCAAGTCTTAATTATTTATTTATGACAAGTTGGTAGCTAATGAATGGATAACCATTTCTTAACTAAAGTTTATTTAAATATTAATCAAGATACATTTAAGCATAACAAGGTTTTCCGACCATGAAATGAATCTCAGTTGTACAATTGTTACACTCATGTTAATCTTATTTATGGGCTCATGTCCAAAATCTCAAATAGTATGTAAACAACTCTTGATGTAAAAATCAATAATTATGTTAATTAATAAGAAAGGAACGAGAAGAGGAGGAGCCTTGTTTCTCACTATTTTGGTGGAGCAAATTCTTACAAAGTCAAGCCACTAGATGCAATAAATATATAAATACAGTGGTGTGAGAGAAAGTCCAAATAAATGTTTATTGGGTGGAAGAGGAGCATGCTACAGCGGAGTTATGTAACTCCTAAAATATTTGGTGACAGAAAAAATGCAACAATTCCATCTTACCTTTGAATTGGGAAACCATTAAGTTTCACCTTGATGTCAATTCCAACTATTAGTTACAAAGATGGATGGCTAAATGCTTTAGAATAGGACATGCCTAAGCATTCACTTAGGTCGGTTTTCCGGTGGAAACGAGTTGATAGGCGAAATATGACATTTGAAAGGGTAGTTTTTATAAAAAAAATAACATAACCTTTCAAATTATGTTTAAAATATTTCAAATCATGTTTAATATATATATAAACAAATTACTTAAATTAAAACCTTAAACATTACATTACACACTTCTCAACATTTCCGCTCTAAAAAAAATTTAGAGAATAAAAGATTTGAGATTTTTTTCCGTGTAGGCTTAGATGTACGCCAGCAAATATATCAAAACCATAGATTGGTTTAGAGGTTTGACAGTAAAAGTTCGGAAGTGGGTCGTATCAATTTTTGAAATTTTGAGATATGTGTTTCTTCTGATTTCTCGACAATAACATTAAGAAAAATCTGATTTTGCTGCTTCTCATCTGTTCCTCTTCTGCCGAAACTAAATTTCGTCTCTTGGAGAAATGGGTTCCTTCAAAATTTTCCTCAAATCCATGTAATTTTCGTTTCTGATCCTGTATCTCTTTCTGATTTACTGATTAGTTCAATACATTCACTGTGATTTGTTTTTTTGAAGCGGTTATGTACCTGACCATTCCTCTTTTGCTCAGTTTCATGCTCTATGGCCACTGACTTTTGTTTTGGACAAAGCAGATTTCTAAGCTTTGGGGTTCTGGCATAGTGGACCATGTTTATTTTCCTGTATCTTTGCTTGAAGGGGTTTTCTGCATTTAGCTCATACAATAGTCAGCTTTTTGGGCCACTGCTATTCAATAAACCAAATGATATTTCAAGACTTGATGGGGTTATCATCTTACCTCTTCTTATGCTATGGAGATAACACCTGCTACTGCAGTGAACCGGAGATGCTGCATCTTTGATGACACCCACTAGATTAGTCTGACAGGGCCTTGATTGCATCAACTTCTATGGATTCAACTCCCTGTTTGCTGGAAATGGATTTGTCTCTGTTGGGTTGTTGTCTGATTTCGGCTTCTGATGGGAGAAAATGTATGTTGGTCTATTTATTTTCAGAACAATGCAGCTGCCAACCTCATGAGACGTGCTTTTCCAATGTTTCTTGGGTAATTTCTCGAATTTAATGTGATTCAATCCAAATAGTGCCATTTTGAACTACCTTAAATCTAAAAACTGTCAATTCACAGTTAGAACAGATACTAGCATAGACTTCTTTATCAATGTAGATTCAATGCAGAACTACACACAACCACAAAGTTTGATGAAGCCTCATGAGTAGAGTAGACCCAGCACAAGGCATGGTTACATCTTGCTCTCGTAAGCTTTAGACCAATTCCTTGTGGATACTTGTTTCTAGGCTTTAGACTAATTGGCTGGTATCTATAACTTAGGTTCAAATTCTGAATCTGAAAGGTTAGATAGGTGAATTAGTTATTCATAGTATTCTGTCATCCATGGTATTCACCCATACTATTGTTATTATGTATTTTCTATTTATTGTCACCCATGGTATTTACCCATAGTATTGTTATTATGTCTTTCCTATTTATACTCAATCTAATAATGAATCTAATAACCAGACATTCCATATGCTTTTAATGCTTTTGTCTTCTATCTTATTTTGCTGACCTCATAGAGCCCAATACCCCATTTTCAGCACATGGTATTCAAGGATGAGCCTAGCTTAACTGTGATCCGCGAGATCAACCTTCAATCAACGGCCAACTCTCACTTTATAGTACAGGTTAGCGATCACTCTTGGCGCTGTCTGTTTGTACACTGATTCTGCAGTCTAAAATATCTGTTTATTGGGTTTTTTAGGTTTTTACATATATGGGCTTTATATCTCTAACCATGGTAAGATATTTTTGGATGGTTTATAGATTTTTATAACATCTTTTAATATTTCTCTTTTAAATGTTTATGAGCAGAGAAAAGTTCTTCATTATAGAGTTATTTCTGAAAACTTGAGAGACAGACAATGACGGAAAAGCGGCTGCTATTTGGGGATAAAAACACCGCTGATATAAAATTACGGTTGATCGGTTCAGATGGAGCAGAATGTAGACTATAAGCAGCCTCAGTCTCTTGAAGTGGAGGCAACAAGTTCTCATAGTATGGATGACTATATTAAATGTATTAGGCTCATGTATTCTTCTGAAGCGAGCGAAAGCCTTTGTTTCTCCTCTGTGGATGAAGCCTTGGCTATTTTACCAGTTGCGTCAGAATTGTTGTTTCATGACTACATTCAGGAATGTATGGAATATTTGGATGCTGTTCGTTGGAGCAAGAAAATCTACTTAGGGCTCTACTATCATATCTGCAAATAAATATTTTGCCCAGTTTAGCTGCCAGACTTGGAATGAGTCCATGCAAGTCTCAATGTGAACATCTAGAGGCGCTGGAGGGGTTTCTTCCACATATGTTATTTTTTATTATGACTAGGCAATAAAACCGGTACGGTGTGACTCGTGACGGAATAGAGAAGTATATTGTAGGGTATTTTAAAGGAAATACATCCCCAGCAATAGCAGACAAGTGCAAGTCTGCGCTCTTGAAAGACATAATGGACAACATAGAACATATTAAATCTAACAATAATGATAAGGATAAAAAGAACAGAGCTTGTTCTGAGCTGCTGTGGTTAATTGGAGTGATTCGGCAATGTGATGGAAAATTGTTTCAAAATGTTCTCTATTTGTTTTGTGAAGATACAGACCTTGGTAAAGCAGTAACGAGTATCAAGTCTGAAAACCATAAACTGGAACTGGCTACTGTGAATACTTTGATGAATAGCTTTCTAGAAGCTATAGGGAATGGGGAGATAGTTACTCCTTCGTCATTTCGACTTTCTTTTCTTAAGAATTGGGTTGGTACGATGATCACGCTTATTTCTGTTTTCTCACGTCATGATCGTAACAAATATTTGGAGATGTTGGCAGCATTGGACAAAGGAATCGCTAATTTAGCTGAAACACTCTCATTTGCTGACTAGAAACTTATTTACAACATTTGGATAAACGCTTGGATATGTTCTATGCTGTCCATTATGTCTTTGAAGAGCACAGACTTGCACTTGTCTGCTATTGCTGGGGATGTATTTCCTTTAAAATACCCTACAATATACTTCTCTATTCCGTCACGAGTCAGACCGTACCGGTTTTCTTGCCCAGTCATAATAAAAAATAACATATGTGGCAGAAACCCCTCCAGCGCATCTAGATGTTCACATTGAGACTTGCATGGACTCATTCCAAGTCTGGCAGCTAAACTGGGCAAAATATTTATTTGCAAAAATGATAGTAGAGCCCTAAGTAGATTTTCTTGCTCACGGCTCCAACGAACAGCATCCAAATATTCCATACATTCCTGAATGTAGTCATGAAACAACAATTCTGAACCAACTGGTAAAATAGCCAAGGCTTCATCCACGGAGGAGAAACAAAGCCTTTCGCTCGCTTCAGAAGAATACATGAGCTTAATAAATTTGATATAGTCATCCATACTATGAGAACTTGTTGCCTCCACTTCAAGAGGCTGAGGCTGCTTATCCTCTATATTCTGGGAATTTGTTCCCTCGACTTCGACAGACCGCTTACCCGAAGACCAGCGTTCAGAAAGCATGGTTTTATAAAATCCGGATTTCGCCAAAACTTGAGAATGAAGATAAACAGGATTTCCTCCATAGTCTGCTCCATCTGAACCGATCAACCGTAATTTTATATCAGCGGTGTTTTTATCCCCAAATAGCAGCCGCTTTTCCGTCATTGTCTGTCTCTCAAGTTTTCAGAAATAACTCTATAATGAAGACCTTTTCTCTGCTCATAAACATTTAAAAGAGAAATATTAAAAGATGTTATAAAAATCTATAAACCATCCAAAAATATCTCACCAAGGTTAGAGATATAAAGCCCATATATGTAAAAAACCTAAAAAACCCAATAAACAGATATTTTAGACTGCAGAATCAGTGTACAAACATACAGCGCCAAGAGTGATCGCTGATCTGTACTATAAAGTGATAGTTGGCCGTTGATTGAAGGTTGATCTCGGGGATCACAGTTAAAATTTGAAATTTGATTTGATCATCCACCCGGTTGTACGCTCAGAGCTAGGCTGATCCTTGAATATCATGCGCTGAAAATGGGGTATTTGGGCTCTATCAGGTCAGCAAAATAAGATAGAAGACAGAAGCATTACAAGCATATGGAATGTCTGGTTATTAGATTCATTATTAGATTGAATATAAATAGTAAAGACATAATAACAATACTATGGGTAAATACCATGGGTGACAATAAATAGAAAATACATAATAACAATACTATGGGTGAATACTATGGATGACAGAATACTATGAATAGCTAACTAATTCACCTATCTAACCTTTCAGATTCAGAGTTTGAACCTAAGTTATAGATATCAGCCAATTAGTCTAAAGCTTAGAAACAAGTATCCACAAAGAATTGGTCTAAAGCTTACGAGAGCAAGATGTAACCATGCCTTGTGCTGGGTCTACTCTACTCATGAGGCTTCATCAAACTTTGTGGTTTTGTGTAGTTATGCATTGAATCTACATTGATAAAGAAGTATATGCTAGTATCTGTTCTAACTGTGAATGGACAGTTTTTAGATTTAAAGTAGTTCAAAATGGCAGTATTTGGATTGAATCACATTAAAATCTAGAAATTACCTAAAAAACATTGGAAAAGCACGTCTCATGAGGTTGGCAGCTCCATTGTTTTGAAAATTAATAGACCAACATACATTTTCTCCCATCAAAAGCCAAAATCACACAACAACCCAACAGAGACAAATCCATTTCTTGCAAACAGGGAGTTGAATCCATAGAAGTTGATGCAATCCAAGGCCGTGTGAGACTAATCTAGTGGGTGCCATTAAAGATGCATCATCTCTGGTTTGTTGGAAAAATGTAATTACTCGCAGATCTGTACTTGACTTGTAGCCGACTCTGTTAGAGTTTGTACAAGTCAAGATCTTGTCTGTCAGTTTGACAAGAAGGAAAAGTCCACAAGTAGGCAACGTAATCCAGTCGAATTTATTTCTGAAGCTAAGTTGTTAGGTAGATAGTTATTACAGTCTTTAATAGTGAGTTAGTCGGCCCATGCTGTAGCAATCTTGAGGTTGCCTATAAATAGAAGAAGCAAATTGTAATCAGTTTACACATAGTCATACACAGACATTAGACAGCAGACTCAGGGTGAGAAAGAGAAGTAGAAGCTCAAGCTTCTCTGCATGTGATTTAGTCGAAGAGCTGAAGCTCTGTAGACCGACGAGTCTGGACCGACGAGTTTGTAACCGACAAGTTTGTAATACTTTGTTATTTCTGCATAGTTAATATATGAAATAGTTTGTGGTTGAATGCATGATTATTTGGCCGCACATATTTCCAGATTTACTTATGTAAATGTCTTTTACAATTACTGATAAGTGAAAGATCAAAGAACCCATAAAAATCTCACCCCGTGAAAGTACCAAGTTTTAGTGCACATTGGTCAACTCAAGTCTTCCTACATATTTGGGCATATGTTTTTCATAAGTTATTTGGATTTGCAAATGTGTATATTTTACTTCATCTTACTCACAGGGGAAAAGCATTTGTAATTTCTGAAGTCTTTAGATTAAGAAACATATTCTGCGTGGTCGGAACCGACTAGAGTGGTCGGTTGAGTTAGCCAACTAAAGCATCCGACTTAGTCGAAGTGGTCGAGTGAAGGACCGACTAAAATTTATAAACTTGTCTAGTCGGACATAGACAAGTTTCATGCGACTAAGAAAAAGATAAAATGGTCGGCGTGAAAAGTGAAAATTAATTTTTAATATCGACTGAGCCCTAAACCCAAGTTTAGTCGGCTTGGTTTTGGCTATCTGGTATCAGAGAAAAGTTATATCAGAGCAAGGTTTATATCAACCCAAGATTGTAGGAAAGAAATCTTGTCTTAAAAGGTGGAAATTAATTTTCTAAGGAAAGTTAATTAAAAATTAAAATGGCTTCCACTTCTAGTTCATTGCAACCTCCAAGTTTTACGGGAAAAAATTATGAATATTGGTCTTTAACAATGAAGGATTTATTCAGAGGTCAAGATGTCTGGGAGATAGTCCAGGATGGTTATGCAGAACCAGCAGACATGGCATCATATAACAATCTCACACAGGCTGAGAAAGATGTCTTGAGAGAACCGTAGGAAGAAAGATGGAAAAGCTCTGTTTTTCATACATCAAGCTATGCATGAGAGCATACTCCCAAGAATAGCAGCAAAGACTAATGCTAAGGAAGCATGGGATACATTGGAGACTTCCTATCAAGGTTTGGATAAGGTAAAGACATCCAAGCTGCAGATTCTGAGAAAATATTTTGAATCTCTGTCAATGAAAGATTCAAAGAATGTAGACACATTCTACACCAGAGTTGTTGGGTTGATAAACCAACTGAAATCTCATGGAGAACTCATATCAGACCAAAGGGTTGTTGAAAAAATTCTCAGAAGTCTTCCCCAAAGATTTGAAAACTTACTTGTGACCTTAGAGGAACACACAAACATGTCGACATTTACCATTGATGAGTTGCAAGCTTCACTCATCAATCATGAACACAGAATCAGTAGATCATAGACATAATTGGAAGGTGCATTTGCAACACAGTCATCCATAAGCCGTGGTAGAGGGAGGGGGAGAAACAATTTCAGAGGAAGAGGAAGAATTTCTTCAAGAGGAGGATGAGGTAGAAGTCCTGCAAATGTTGGTGGCAGAGGAGATAACCAGAACCCAAGTCAACGAAGTGGCTAGAGGTTTGATAAATAAAAAATTCAATGTCATTACTGTAAGAAGTTTGGTCATTATGCATATGAATGTAGGAAGAAGCAATATGACCAAGGAAGGAAAAGCCCAAGTCAGTCGACCAGCACCAGCACTTCGACAGGTGCAATGTTAATGGCATCGACATCTCCACTTGAATGCAATGCTGTTCAAGAAAGTCCACATGACATATGGTACTTAGATTCAGGATGCAGCAACCATATGACTGGTAATTTAAATATATTTTCCAGTCTAGACACTTCAGTTAAAACTGATGTTACACTTGGAAACAATGTCCAAGTTACTGTCTTAGGAAAAGGCACTATTGATATTCTAACCAAACAGGGGAAGAGTAAGTATATCCCTGATATCTACCATGTTGAAGGTATGAAACATAATCTGTTAAGCATTGGACAGTTGTTACAAAACCGCTATAGAGTCTACATGGAAGATGAACACTGTGTGATCAAAGACAAGCGTCCAAGCGATCAGCTGATAGCAAAAGTGCCAATGACAAGCAACCGCTTGTTTCCATTGAGGATAGTTCCCGAAAAAAAAGGGAAGACAAAGACAGGAACCACATTCAAGGCAGAAAGTGAAGAAACAGTCGAGATCCTCGACAATAGAGAAAATTGCAGCACTAATTTGCAAGCTGCATTTCAGACAGAAGTTCACGATGAATCCTGGTTGTGGCATTTCAGATTTGGACATCTGAATTTTGGTGGGCTGAAGCTACTGCACACAAAGAATATGGTGAAGGGATTACCATTGATCGAAAGACCAGAGAGGGTTTGTGAAGGCTGCATTTTTGGCAAGTAGCACAAAGAGACATTTCCAGTCGAAAAGTCCTATAGAGCATGGACACCACTTGAAATTGTGCACTCTAACATCTATGGTCCAATGCACACATCATCCATTGGTGGTTGCAACTATTTTCTAACCTTTATTGATGATTACTCAAGAAAGACATGGGTATATTTCTTGAAACATAAATCTGATGCATTTGGTTATTTTCAGCAGTTCAAGGCACTCGTGGAGAACCAGAGTGGTCACCACATCAAGATCTTAAGGACCGGCAGAGGAGGTGAATATGTTTCAAATGAATTTCTGAATTTTTGCAAGACCCATGGCATACAGAAACAATCCACTACACGGTATACACCTCAGCAGAATGGTATAGACGAAAGAAAGAACAAAACCATCATGGAGATGGCACGCAGCATGTTGGAAGCCAAGCATTTGACAAATGAGTATTGGGGTGAAGCAGTCGCAACTGCCGTATACATTATGAACCGATGTCTGACAAAGAGTGTGAAGAACAAAGTTCCGCAAGAAGCGTGGACATGTATGAATCATAGTGTTTCCCATTTAAAAGTTTTTGGTTGTGTTGCATATGCTCATGTTCCAGATGAGCTGAGAAGGAAACTAGACAAGAAGGGACCGAAGTGTATTTTTGTCGGCTATTCAGAAGACACAAAAGCATACAAGTTGTATGACCCCATCACAAGGAAAGTGATAATCAGTTGGGATGTTCAATTCATCGAGAATGAATCATGGGATGGAACCATTGACATAAATGTCAAGATTGTGTCGAACGTCGACAATGATGATATGGAAGAGGAAGTGGTTCAAATACCACATGTAAGTCAACCGGTTGGAACACCATCGACTCCCATGACACCAAGACATGGTTCAACATGAGGACCATCAACACAAGTAGCAGCTCAAGGTACACCAACAAGTACACCAAGAGGACAGCAGACTCCATCAAGCATTTCGTCGAGGTTGACATCTATAGAACCAGTGAAGACAAGAAGTATGCGGGAGATATATGAAGCTAGTACACCTAATTCATTCTCTCTCTTTGCATTATTTTCCCCTATATATGATCCACTAACATTTGAAGAAGCTGTTGAAGAAGAAGTATGGGCACAAGCCATGGATGAAGAAATAGAATGCATTGAGAAGAACCAGACATGGGAACTGGTCGATGTACTGAAAGACAAAGATGTAATCAATGTCAAATGGATTTACAAGACAAAGCAAGATACTGATGGGAATGTGCAAAAGCACAAAGCAAGAATGGTAGCAAGAGGGTTCACACATCAACCTAGTGATCCGGTGGATTATTCATCTTCAAAAATTACACTAATCCAATATGGTACAATGGTTATTAATCTATGGTTCAAAGAACATAACATATGTTTTTAACTCACATGCTAAACATAGTGCGAGACTAGCCTTAATGTATGTTCCACATATATGTTAATCGGTGCAATGTTACATTGTCGTGCAGTTGAGTTGGCGAAGCCCGCACAGTTAACATTTGTGGCGAAGCCCACGCAGTTAAAGGTTAACATTGCAACGTTTTGCGCCTGGAAAGTTGGCAACGTTCTGGCGGTCTTGCGCACCGTCAAGTGGAACGTCAATTGGTTGCATGGTTAGCTGGTGGTTACATTATATTATGTGGCGGGATAGCAATACCACATATGGTATTAGATGGAACCGTTGGGAACCGTCATGACATTTGGTGGAACCGAAACGAAGGTAATGTGGCATGTACAGCCAGTTGAAACATTTCGGCGAAAAATAGCATATGGATGTATGATCACCATCATATCGATGGAATATGAAGAGACGGGTAGCAGACGATTCGAACCCGTTACTCATCCTCCCACTAAACGCTTAAATAGATGAGGCTGGCCAGTGAAGAGAGTGAGATTCAGGGTGTTTTAGAGCACAGAGCATCACGTTCTAGAGTTTGGCTGTGAAGTGTCTAGATGTCGTTACTGTGGAAGTCGACATTCTATGTTATACTTTAGCTTTCTTTGCCTTTTGACAACTAATTGTAATTTCCAAAAGAGCGGTCTTAAAGACTATGTACAACATTCTGTTACAGTTGCTGAAGTTGATTCCATAACCATTTTTGTACCATTTCAAAGAGATTAATTGGATTGGTACCCATTGGAGAGGGACCCAGAGACGTAGCCCAGTGGAAGGGGTGAACTCTGTTATCAACTTCGGTTTTGTGACTCTAATTCTGTGTTTCTTTTTAACATCTGTTATCAGTTTTGCTGTTCATTTCTATTTAAGCATTCAATCGATGTTAATGCTGTTCCATGAATTAAAAAAACTGATAAACGCATTCTTTATAAACTTTTTAATGCACATAAGTTGAGGTTTGACGCATCATGTTATGGTAACAGGGCAGATTAACTGCTTGTGCAAGTTTGTGAATGCTTACCTGGTTGAGGTTAAAGCTTGGTGAAGGAGAATTAATTGAAGGAGATCCTGAGATTGGCTCAAGGAGGACATTCTCAAGAACCATGTGTTCTCCACGAGGGGAAGAAGAAGGACATGCAGAACGGGAAAAACCTATTATTTCTGAAACTGAGTTTTTGGAGGCTTTTATTAGCATAAAAGCCATGATGGAAATTCTACTCGATGAGTGAGTAGAAAGGAAGATGAAAGAAGAAGGATCTTCATCCAAAGATGCAGAAGTGAAGAAGGAATAAAAGGGTAAAGGAGTAGGAGGTGATGACGATCCTCCTGAAACTAATCAAACTTCTCATGCTTCTCATTTGAATAATGCAAATTCTAATATGCCTTATTTCAAATTGGATGTTAAGTTTGAATTACCAATCTATAATGGAGACTTAGATGCTGAAAAGTTAGACAATTGGATCAAGCAGCTTGAAGTCTATTGCAGGGTGCATGGCATTAATGATGACCCTTATAGAATTCAGTTGGCCACTTTACGAATGAGTGGAATGGCTCTTACTTGGTGGGAGAGCAAGATTCAGCAAGATTTTCCAAAGAACGGTAAAATTATTTCAGTTTGGAATGAATTCATTGAAGTATTAAGGAAGCAATTTTATCCTTTAGGCCATATTCAACAATTAACCATGAGTTGGCAAATGTTTAGACAAGCTAAAGGACAAATCATTCAAGACTATACTCATGAATTCAGAAAGAGGGCTATTGCATTTAATGTTTCATTAGATACGCATGAAACTCTTATTAAGTACATTGGTGGCATGCATTCTTATTTGTGACATACTTTGTTGATGTTTAACCCCAGTAATTTGGATGATGTACGTGTTCAAGCTACACATTTAGAAGCCAGGGGTAAGCATGCTAATGATACTTTTGTGAAGAAATCATTTAAATTTGACAACAAATCGAAAGGTAATGATAAGGGGAAAAAGAAGATGGCTACTGTTAAGAAAGAGGGTGAACATCCTACATGTTCGCATTGTCAGAAGGGACATGATGTCTCTAAGTGTTGGAAACTTCATCTAGAGTTAAGGCCAAATAAGTACGGAGGAAACGAAGATAAAGGCAAAGCAAAAGCTACTCCAGCAGTTATTCAAGACTTGTGATCCGACTCAGGTGATGAAACAAAGGTTACATCTGTCGGAATCCAAGGTAAGAATAAAAGTATCTCACTTCCCATTGATGCAAAATCAAGTTCTAGTGCAAGTGCAAATATGCCATCTACTTCTAAGCAAAATGATAAAAATAGAAGTGCACTATTTCATGTTCGTGTCATTACAAAGCACACAAATATTGATACATTGTTTGATAGTGGTTCACAAGTAAATCTGATATCAGAAGAAGTGGTTAAGAAATTGCATTTAGTTACTATGCCTCATGAAAAACCTTATCCTCTTGGTTGGGTTACTAATGATACACAATTACAAGTTACAAAGAAATGTGTATTGAAGTTTGCAATTACTGAAAAGTTCATGGATGAGGTAGAATTAGATGTAGTGCCACTTGACATTTGTGGAATTGTACTTGGGAGTCCATATTTGTATGACCAGAAAGCAGTCTTTTATAGAGAGCAGAATAAGTATCATCTTTTTAAAGATGGTTTAGAGTATATTGTACAAGCACATAAGACAAACACCAATATAGCAATAGTTTCTGTAGGACAAATGAAGAGGTTGGTAAATTCTAGTAAGAAATTTGTGTTAATGATGGTTAAGGTGAAAAATGATGAGATCTCTAAATCTTTTGAAGGATGTGATCCTAAGCATAAATCTGAACTGATTGAAATCATCTCTGAGTATGATTATCTATTTCAGGATCCGAAAGGGGTACCACCAAAAAGAGAGATTCAACATGAGATACATTTGCAGCAGGATGCGCCACTCCTGAACATAGCTATGTACTGGATGTCTATAATGCAGAATGAGGAAATCAAGAAACATGTTCAAGAACTGATTGAGAAGGGGGTCATCCAGCCAAGCACTTCTCCTTATGGCTCTGCTATAGTCTTGGTTCCAAAGAAGGATGGGTCTTGGAGGATGTGCATCGACTATAGGGCCCTTAACAAAATCACCATTAAAAATAGGTATCCTCTTCCTTGCGTTGATGATTTGCTTGATTAGTTAAAGCATGCAATTTATTTTACAAAATTGGATCTATGTAGTGGGTATCATCAGATCCGTGTTGCTGAAAATGATGCCTGGAAAACAACGTTTAAAACCAAATAGGGTTTGTATGAATGGCTTGTGATGCCTTTCGGACTCTGTAATGCACCTGCTACTTTCATGTGGATCATGAATGATGTCTTTCGACCATTCATTGATGATTTTGTAATTGTATATCTGGATGATATCCTGGTGCTTAGCAAAACCTGGGAGGAACACATTGTACATGTGAAGAAAGCTTTAAATGTACTGAGGAAGGAGAAGCTTTGTGTAAAAATGTCTAAATGTGAATTTGCTAAAAATTCTTTAGTATATATAGGCCATATTATTGGTGGAGGCCACCTGCGAGTGGAGCCAGCCAAGGTTGCTGTCATTGTAAACTGGCCACGACCTAACACCGTTACTAAAATCAGAAGTTTTCTGGGTGCGGTTCAGTATTGGAGGAATTTCATTTCTAGGTTTTCTTCCATTGCTGCTCCATTACATGCGTTGACAAGCGTTAAAGAAATTTTCCAGTGGGGAGGCAAGCATCAGAGAGCCTTCAACACTTTGAAGGAAAGGATTAGCACCGCACCAGTCCTGACGTTGCCATATTTGCAGCAGCCATTTGAGATCGAAACAGATGCCACCGATTTTTCCATGGGAGCCGTTTTGATGCGAGGGAGGAAGCCAGTCTGTTACCATTCAGAAACGTTCTCTACTGCGGTAAGTAACTACCCGACTTATGATAAAGAGTTGTATGCTTTAGTACAGAGTGTGAAGAAGTGGAAACATTATATCATGGGAAAAGAAACAGTCATACATACTGATCATCAGCCACTTCAGTATTTACAGTCTCAAACTAAAGTACAACAAATTAGAAATTTAAGATGGATGGGGTTTTTACAGCAGTTTCATCTCGTAATTAAATACAAAAAGGGAATTCACAATAAAGTAGCAAACATGTTATCGAGGCCACCTATGAATGCTTCAATCATTCTTCAGAACAGTTCATTAACACATGAGAGTTACATTGAACAGTATGCAGAAGATAAAGATTTTAAGAACGTATATGCGTCACTAATACATGGTAAACAGGAAGAGAACTATTATGTGCATTATCAGATCTTGTATCATCTCGATAAACTCTATATTCCAGAGAAAGAAAGAGTGCATGTGATCCAAGAAGCACATAGTTCGTTGATTGCAGGGCATTTTGGAGTAAGTAAAACATTGTCTGTATTATAGAATCACTGCTATTGGCCTCAGATGCAAGAAACTGTAGCTAAATACATAAGAGGTTGTGTTATGTGCGTAACGAGCAAGCCTAGCAATAGGAAATTGGGTTTGTACACTCCTCTTCCAGTTTCTTCTCATCCCTGGGAAAGCATTTCTATGGACTTTGTAGGAGGACTACCTATGTCTAGAAAAGGGCATGATTACCTATATGTTGTTGTGGACAGATTTAGCAAAATGTGTATCTTAATGCCATGTAACAAATAGATCACTGCTGAACAAACAAACTCATCTATTCTTTCAGAATGTTTGGGTACATTTTGGGCTACCCATGTCTATTGTTTATGATTGGGATTCCCGATTCTTGGGAGAAGTTTGGTCAACTTTATGGGAGCTTATGGATACTAAACTGAAGAAAAGTACAACTTTTCATCCACAGACCGATGGGAAAACAGAGGTAGTGAATAGGACAGTGGTTCAGTTGCTCAGAGGATATTGTAGTAAATATCTTAAACTTTGGGATGAGTAGTTGCAGTATATACAGCATGCTTACAATCATGCAATTCATTCTTCCACGAGAAGATCTCCTTTTGAAACTTGTTTTGGTTATCTGCCAAAAACACCGATGGACTTCTCTTTTGGCAAAGATGCAGTGGATGGACATCATGATGCAAATAAAGCTTTGAAAGTTCATTCAGAGAATCCAAGTAGTGCAGCAGGCAGTTCAAGAACAGTTGGAGAAGAGCTAGGCAAAGTACAAATCCAGGCATGACAAGCATCGAGTTGATCATCAATTTCAGGTTGGTGACCGAGTCTGGTTACATATCACCAAAGAAAGAATGAAAGGTGAAGGTAAAAATATTAAACCTATCAGGTATGGTCCTTTTGAGATCTTGGAAAAGATCGGTACTAATGCTTTTTGCCTGAATTTACCTCCATACATGCAAATCTATTCAGTTGTCAATGTTGAGAATCTTAAACTGTATGAGCCTCCTATGATCATGGATGAGGAAACTAACATACATAAACCTTCAGTTGATGATATGGCACCTGAATACATGGAAGAGTTGCAGGATGATGTTATTCTTGACAGAAATGTAAGGACTTCACGAAGGGGGAATGTTGAGTACCTTCGAGTGGGGCTTAAAAGCATGCATCCTAGCAAAGCAAGATGGATGGAGATTGGAAAAGTGAGGGAGCTGTACTCTCACTTACTTGCAGAGTGACTCAGGATTTTGGTGGTCCAAAATCTCTCCAATAGGGAGGAATGATCCGGTGGATTATTCATCTTCAAAAATTATACTGATCCAATATGGTACAATGGTTATTAATCTATGGTTCAAAGAACATAACAAATGTTTTTAACTCACATGCTAAACATAGTGCGAGACTAGCCTTAATGTATGTTCCACATATATGCTAATCGGTGCAATGTTACATTACCGCGCAGTTGAGTTGGCGAAGCCCGTGCAATTAACATTTGTGGCAAAGCTTGCGCAGTTGAGTTGGCGAAGCCCGCACAGTTAAAGGTTAACATTGCAACGTTTTGCGCTCGGGCGGTTGGCAATGTTCTGGCGGTCTTGCGCACTGTCAAGTGGAACATCAAATGGTTATCGCATTGGTTGCGCGGTTAGCTGGTGGTTACATTATATTATGTGGCGGGATAGCAATACCACATATGGTATTAGATGGAACCGTTGGGAACCGTCATGACATTTCGCGGAACCGAAATGAAGGTAACATGGCATGTACAGCCAGTTGAAACGTTTCGGCAGAAAATAGCATATGGATGTATGATCACCATCATATCGATGGAATATGAAGAGACAGGTAGCAGACGAGTCAAACCCATTACTCATCCTCCCACTGAATGTTTAAATAGATGAGGCTGGCTAGTGAAGAGAGGGAGATTCAGAGTGTTTTAGAGCACAGAGCATCGCGTTCTAGAGTTTGGTTGTGAAGTGTCCAGATGCTGTTACTATGGAAGTCGACATTCTCTGTTATACTTTAGCTTTCTTTTCCTTTTGACGGCTAATTGTAATTTCCAGAAGAAAGGTCTTAAAGACTTTGTACAGCATTCTGTTACAGTTGCTGAAGTTGATTCCAGAACCATTTTTGTACCATTTCAAAGAGATTAATTGGATCGATACCCATTGGAGAGGGACCCGGAGATGTAGCCCAGTGGAGGGGGTGAACTCCATTATCAACTTCAGTTTTGTGACTCTGTGTTTCTTTTTAACATCTATTATCAATTTTGCTGTTCATTTCTATTTTAAGCATTCAATCGATGTTAATGCTGTTCCATGAATTAAACAAACTGATAAATGCATTCTTTATAAACTTTTTAATGCACATAAGTTGAGGTCTGACGGATCACCCGGCATCGACTTCAATGAAACGTTTGCACCTGTTGCACGCATGGATACAGTCAGAAAAGTTTTGGCCATTGCTGCACAAAACAAATGGCATGTTCATCAAATGGATGTCAAGTCGGCATTTTTAAATGGCTATCTAGAAGAGGAAGTATATGTGGAACTGTAATGTCCCCGGTTTTGACCTCGTTTGCATGATGTATATAATGTAATTAATCATGGTGAGGAGCTAAAGGCAAAAGCCCCACCATCGATTTGTGTGTGTATGTTTTGGCAATAGGTATAGTTGCCAATGGTATATCGTGTTGTTTGGCACATTATAGTTGGCATCCTGTAAACATGCACATCAATTAAAATAAACCACAACCAGCTACGACAGTGCAACATTGAATACAAAGGGCATGGTTCGAAAGGATAAGGGGTGGGGGATGTCAAACCTTGGTTATGGGAGAAAAACCCATGTTTTACCACCTTGTTGATTTTACATCTTCCCTTGTCAACCTCTTGAATGTCTTGATTTTGTTAGTTGGGGGCAGTTATTGCATGAGGAAACATGGGCATGGGAAAATGTGGGTTTTGGCAGGTTGCTGTCAGTTTTGGACGGTACGCATGCCCAGGGGAGAACCTTCATTTTTTTTCTCACGCCAGTCTTCATTCTTCCCCTGGTCGGTTTCCCTCACGTCTGGTCTGTTCTTCCTCACGCAGAGACCAGCAAGTTGTTCTCTCACGGCCTTGCCTTCTCACGCAGCTAGGAGAGGAGCTGTGTATCGGTGGTCATTTACGTTTTCCCACAGAGTGGAAATCGGGTATGTTTTTCCTGTGTTTTGGGCTCACTGATTATGTTTTGGGGCTGCTGTCTTCCCCACACTTTGTTGGCTGTGGTGTCCAATTACGTTTTGGGGCCACTGTGCATCCGTATTGAGCCGTTGTTAGTCTGTGCCATCTCCTTCTGCGACTGCATTAAGGAGTAGTGTATTGTGGGCTTTTGAATGGTAAATGGTTGTTGACTGCCATGTCTTTTGGCTGAGTTTCCCTGCTGTTTGTGGACCGTGTGACATTTCCCAGCCGTTCCATTGGGGAAATGGTATGTGCTGTTGGCTGAATTTCCCTGTTTTGGACTGTGGATTGTTGCTATCATCCACTGTATGTTTGTGGCTGCTGACACACCCTGGGTTAGGTGTTGTTGTTGAGTTGTTTTGGCCACGATAGGGCCAAGAACAACTCCGTGTTTCCTTGTGGGCTTGAGCGGTGCTCACCTTTTGTTGGGATTATTCCTGGTCGTCTTTGCTTCTTCACAGGGCTGTGAAGGGTTGTTTTGCTACTGGTATGCAGTGGTTGGTCTATGGACTATGCTGGCTTGGCCAATCTGTTGATGGCCTGATAAACCCAGCGGTGTTGGTTTGGCTATTTGGTGTCCCCTTGGCTATGTGTAAGCCTGCAGTTGACCCTTATCCTGGAGGAATCATGCCCAGCTCGGGGGTGGCAGTGTGCTGAGAGATTGATGAGCACACTGGCCTATGGTTGGGTGGAACGTTGCAGTGACGTAGCTGGTTGTGGGTGAATTCTCCATCGAACGATAAGTGCTACTGACTGTTTCTTCTCTGCAATCTATATCTACTGTATAATGAATTATGATGAACATGATTAATGTTGGAAATGTATGTGTGTTGCTTCCGCTGGATGTTGATTCTTTCTGCATCTGTGTATGCTTGTAAGTTTTAATTCCAGCATTGATGTTTGATTATGTTCATGAGGTTGTTTTCCCGGTTGTTTTGGTGTTTTGTCGTGTCCTCTTCACCGGTCTGAGGGATGGGGATGTGACAGGAACAACCACAAGGGTACGAAGTTCTAGGTCAAGAGCACAAAGTGTACAGGATGAAAAAGGTACTCTATGGTTTGAAGCAAGCTCCTAGAGCTTGGTACAGTCGGATTGATTCCTATCTCATTGAAAATGGACTTCACAGAAGTTAAAGTGAACCGACTTTGTACACCAAAGTCGATGAGCAAGGTAAGATGTTAATTGTCTGCCTGTATGTAGATGATTTAATATTTACTGGTGATTATGGCATCACAGATTTTAAAACAGTCATGGAAAGTGAATTTGAAATGACTGATCTAGGGCTTATGAAATTTTTTCTAGGCATTGAAGTTCAACAACCTGAAAGTGGTATTTTTATATCACAGTCTAAGTATGCAAGTGAATTTTTAAAAAGGTTTAACATTTCTAACTGTAAGACAATCACAACATCGGTAATAACAGGTTTAAAATTGAGCAAGGATGATGAAGGATCCACTGTAGATCCTACGCTGTTCAAAAGGCTTGTTGGCAGCCTTATGTATTTGACAACAACAAGACCAGACATTATGTATGGTGTACGTCTAATCTCAAGGTTCATGGAGTCACCAAAAGACTCACATTGGCAAGTAGGTAAAATAATTCTGAGGTATGTAAGTGGCACAAGAGACCTTGATATTATGTTTTCAACCTTAGAAAAATTTAAACTCATTGGTTATACTGACAGTGATAATGGAGGTAGCATAGATGATAGGAAAAGCACATCTGGGTACACATTTCATTTTGGTACATGTGTTGTTTCATGGGCTTCAAAGAAACAACCCATAGTAACTCTATCTTCAGCTGAAGCAGAGTATGTTGCAGCTATAAGTGCTGCATGTCAAGCTGTCTGGATGAGAAGAGTCTTAAAAGACTTGTCACAGAACCATGAAGAACCGACAACAATATTCTATGACAAAAATTCAGCCATAGCATTATCAAAGAATCATGTGTTTCACAAGAGAACCAAGCACATCAACACAAGGTTTCATTTTATAAGAGAGTTGGTGAACGGCAAGGAAATTTGTTTGGAATTTTGTAGGTCTGAAGACCAACTTGCCGACATCTTCACAAAGCCATTCGCAAAGGACACATTCCAGTATCTATGTAGTTATCTTGGAATGACAAGTTCTCCACAGTGAACTCTGTCATAAACAGAGTATGTCTAAGCTCTGAAACATTTTGTAAATTTTGTTTTAAAAATCCCCATCTGACAAGAAGGAAAAGTCCACGAGTAGGCAACATAATCCAGTCGAATTTATTTCTGAAGCTAAGTTGTTAGGGAGATAGTTATTACAGTCTTTAATAGTGAGTAAGTTATCCCATGCTGTAGAAATCTTCAAGTTGCCTATAAATAGAAGAAGCAAATTGTAAATCAGTTTATACATAGTCATACACAGACATTAGACAGCAGAGGAACTCAGGTTGAGAAAGAGAAGTCAAAGCTCAAGCTTCTGTGCATGTGATTTAGTCAAAGAGTTGAAGCTCTGTAGACCGATGAGTCTGGACCGACAAGTCTGGATCGACCAGTTTGTAACCGACAAGTTTGTAATACTTTGTTATTTCTGCATAGTTAATATATGAAATAGTTTGTGGTTGAATGCATGATTATTTGGCCGCACATATTTTCAGATTTACTTCTGTAAATGTCTTTTACAATTACTGATAAGTGAAATATCAAAGAACCCATAAAAATCTCACCGCGTGAAATTTCTAGGTTTTACGGCACATTGGTCGACTCAAGTCTTCCTACATATTTGGGCATATGCTTTTCATAAGTTATTTGGATTTGTAAATGTGTATATTTTACTTCATCTTACTCATAGGTGAAAAGCATTTGTAATTTCTTAAGTCTTTAGATTAAGAAACATATTTTGCAGATTTCGACCAAAGTGGTCAGAACCGACTAGAGTGGTCGAGTCGACTATAGTGGTCGAAACCGACTAGAGTGGTCGAGCCGACTAGAGTGGTTGGTTGAGTCAGCCGACTAAAGCAGCCGACTTAGTCGAAGGCAAGTAGTGAGCCGACTTAGTTGAAGACAAGAAGTCAACCGACTTGGTCGAAGTAAAAAGTGGTTGAGGTAAAAACCGGTCGGACAAGTAAGTTGAAGTAATTTTGGTCGAGTGAAGGACTGACTAAAATTTATAAACTTGTCTAGTCGGACATAGACAAGTTTCACCTGACTAGAAAAAAGGTAAAATGGTCAACGTGAAAAGTGAAAATTAATTTTTAATATCGACTGAGCCCTAAACCCAAGTTTAGTCGGCTTGGTTTTGGCTATCACGGTTCACTGCATTAGCAAGTGTTATCTCCATAGGATAAGAAGAGGTAAGATGATAACCCCATCAAGTCCAGAAATATCATTTGGTTTATTGAATAGCAGTGGCCCAAAAAGCTGACTATTGTATGAGCTGAATGCAGAAAACCCCTTCAAGCAAAGATACAGGAAAAAAAACATGGTCCACTATGCCAGAACCCCAAAGCTTAGAAATCGGCTTTGTCCAAAAACAAAAGTCAATGGTTATAGAATGGCCAAATTGTAGAAAAGAAAATATAAACAAGCTAGAGCATGAAACTGAGCAAAAGAGGAACGGTCAGGTACATAACCGCTTCAAAAAAACAAAACACAGTGAATGTATTGAAGTAATCAGTAAATCAAAAAGAGATACAAGATCATTAAACCAATACAGAAACGAAAATTACATGGATTTGTGGAAAAAATTCAAGGAACCCATTTGTCCAGGAGACAAAATTTAGTGTGGCAGAAGAGGAACAGATGAGAAGCAGCGAAAACAAATTTTTCTTAATGTTATTGTTGAGAAATCAGAAGAAACACATATCTCAAAATTTCAAAAATTCATACGCCTATAGCCGAGACACCCACTTCCGAACTTTTACTGTCAAACCTCTGAACCAATCTATGGTTTTGATATATTTGCTGGCGTAGATCTAAGTCTACAAGGAAAAAAATATCAAATCTCTTATTTTGTAAATTTTTTTAGAGCGGAAATGTTGAGAATTGTGTAATGCAATGTTTAAGGTTTTAATTTATGTAATTTGTTTAGTTATATATATATCTATCTATCTATCTATCTATCTATCTATATATCTATCTATCTATCTATCTATCTATATATATATATATATATATTTATATATTTTAAACATGATTTGAAATATTTTAAACATAATTTGAACGGTTATGCTATTTTTTATATTATTATTATTATTATTATTAATAAAAACTACCCTTTCAAATGTCATCTTTTGCTTATCAACTCGTTTTGACCGGAAAACCAAGCTAAGTGAATGCTTAGGCATGTCCTATTCTACAACATTTAGCCATCCATCTTTGTAAATAATAGTTGTAATTGACATCAAGGTGAAACTTAATGGTTTCCCAATTCAAAGGTAAGATGGAATTGTTGTATTTTTTCTATCACCAAATATTTTAGGAGTTACATAACTTCCAGGCTGTAGCATGCCCCTCTTCCACCCAATAAACATTTATTTGGACTTTCTCTCACACCACTGTATTTATATATTTATTGCATCTAGTGGCTTGACTTTGTAAGAATTTGCTCCACCAAAATAGTGAGAAACAAGGCTTCTCTTTTCGTTCATTTCTTATTAATTAACGTAATTATTGATTTTTACATCAATAGTTGTTTACATACTATTTGAGATTTTGGACGTGAGACGATAAATAAGATTAACATGAGTGTAACAATTGTACAACCGAGATTCATTTCATGGTCAGAAAACCTTGTTATGCTTAAATGTATCTTGATTAATATTTAAATAAACTTTAGTTAAGAAATGGTTATCCATTCATTAGCTACCAACTTGTCATAAATAAATAATTAAGACTTGGATCAATGGAGCTTTGATTCTGTTAGACTCATGGCATCATATTACATTTAAGGCACACATATAGCATGTTTATGTGGTTCAAATGTTGTTTTATTCAATAATTTTAGGATGTAGGGTTTTGTTTAGTAACATACAATGCAATTTTTGCATCCTAAAATATTTTTTTTAGAAATCTAGCAATGGAGCATGTGAAAATCATGATCATGTTGGGATTTCCCTAAAAAAATCAAAGAGGTTAAAGCACTCACTTTTGTTGATCTAATTGGTTTTTCTTCCACCATTAGAAATTCGCCAATTATCCCTGAATAGCTTTAGGAAGCGAATTAAAACTCTCGGGAAACTGATAAATGAGACTTGGATAAACAAAATTTCAATTCCGTTAGAATAATAAGATTGGATTACAACTTAGGAAACCCATCTCCCATGATTCCATTGCTTGAACAATTTTTTATTCAACAATTTCTAAAACTAGGTATTTGCTTCATAACATGCAATGCGATGTTTGCATTATAGGGTAAATTTGTGAAAAAATTTCCTCTAGAGCATGTGGACACCACAATCATGTTAGTATTGGCCAAAAATAATTTCAATAAGATACAAAACTCAATTTTACTACTCATATTGATTTTTATACTTTAAGTAGGAACTTGTCAAGTGTACCCAAATAACTTCAAGAAGTGAGTTACAACTTGTCATAAACTGATAATCGAGACTTGAATTAATGAAGTTCCAATTCCCTTGGACTTGTGATATATGTTTACAGATAGGGGCACCCCTCTCACATGACTCCATGGTTTGAACGTTTTTTTATTCAACAATCTCTTGAACTAGGGTTTTGCTTAGCAACATGCAATGCAATTTTTGCATTATAGGGTCATTTTTTTAAAACACTACCAATAGAGACTATGGATATTATGATCACATTCATATTTCCATAAAAACGTTGTAGGAGGTTATGCCACACTATGTTTCTAATCGGATTCATCTTTATGCCCACTAGAGAATCATGGCAAATTTTTCAACCTAATCAGCATTGGTTGTGCGAAAGTAGAGGGGGACTCAAACATGTATTGGTTTCTAGATTAAACAAAGATATAGAACATATTAAGCTAAAAAGTTTCAGAAAGGGATACTAGTAGTTGGATATTTGTTTTCCTTTGAGCTTTGGCCATAGAGGACTAAGGAACCTATGGTTTTCTTGGAGCTAAGGAATCATATAAGCTATTCCTAGTTTGTTGGAAAGTAAAATTCAGTTTAGGAATTGACTATGGCATAATAGATGTGGACTCAAAGGGTGGGTAGGTTTCAAAATTAAACAAAGCTATATGTATTCTATAGATTGTGTATTTCTCTAGATTAATTTTAAAGGCCTCTATTTGATTCTAGATTAATTATATTGTTAACTGCTTAATAATCTATTGATTAAATGTTGTTGAATGGTTTAAGTACTATCTTAGATAACAAAAAATCTAGTTACACGTAGCCACAAATGCATGTAAATATATATAATAAATTTGTGTGCTTATTGTACTATAGTTGAAATATTTAAATAGTTAAGGACCCCATATAGGTGTTGGTGCCCTTACACACAATCTCCATAAACTGACAATCATGACTTAGGTTGTAATGTCCCCAAAATTTGAAAATAAGAAAAAAAAATTATTAGGCTAGTCAAATACTACATGAACTGGACATTATCTTAACTTATGCGGAATGTGTCATACTTTGTTTCATTGCACTGTATTGTCGTAAGCAATTATTACTTCCTTCTAGATGTTATACGCAATGTGGTTATTAGTGTAATGCTATGTTGCTTAATATCTGAGTTCGATGGTTATGCATTTACATGTATGTATGTACGGTCAATTGCTTAATCCTTGGTTATAAGGTTTGATTACTGTTTATGAATAATTCTTACTTAGGTTGTATTGTCAAGGGGTGGAGTGGCAGGGCTTGTTTCCCTTGTAAAAACATCTAAATGGTAACTATTGTTACTTGTCTCTACAGGGATTACTTACTTATTATTGAACTAATGCATTTATTTTCTTGATGCGTGCACGTGCACTTGGCGATGGAAAACTGACTATAATATTGAAATAAGACACATTGCCTGTGTTCAACTATCTCACAACTTGGATGACGAATAGTATTACCGCCCTTGCTTAGTGATTATTATTATGGTTGTTAGCACTACTGTTTACGCAAATATGGGTTTTATTATGCCTATGTTTATACTGGTTACCATTATTGCTTATGGTCTTATGACCTTGATTTAATAATTCCTGCACTTTAACATTTACATGGTATATAATGTATAGGGATTATTTTATTAAAACATAGCCCTTTGTTTTATTAAGGTCTTGGTGTAAAGGGTTGAAGGCATACCGTGAGCCATTTCATGGCATATTACATATTCCATGAATTATGGATATATCCTAAGTATACTATGCTAATGTTGGGGTCTAAGACTTGCATGCGGTCAATTGTTGCACTGCGATTTGGGGTGGCATAAACTATAGTCTTTGGGTTTTGATCTTAGGTAATGGAGAATAGGGTGGCGAATTTAATGTGCCTTGGAAAACAGGGGTCTCAAGCTTAGGGATTGGACTAGCATGAAGGTATGGCTCATTTGCAAATTTACTATGTGAGCTTTGTCTCTGGTATGCACTATGGCGTGAAGTTTGGAGTCTGGAAGCGCTTCGAAGGTATGTCCTTCGGTTTAGTTTTGTTGCAATTATTTTGCGGTTTCACTTGGGAGGTTTGGCATACTCCTCATCTTTGTTCTGGTTTGTTGCAGGTTGTAGGGTCCTTTTGGCAAGGGTCGTGGGCCTCCGTGGTAGCCAATGCATTACCCTTTATCGGTAATCCCTACTGTAACAAGTTTAAACTCGTTCCCTCTTTGTGTGTGGATGTTGTGACCGAGCGTGAAGCTCGTCGTTGGATGAGTGCTTGGTTTTGGGTTTAAATGGTTGTGCTTGGAAAAAGGATTGTCTGTACTTTCTTGTAAAGCATCCAGATATGCATTTATCATTTGGGGTTTTTGGTTGGGTTGGCGCCTTCGAGCTGAGACTGTTTGGAATCCATCTATGTAAATGAATACTCTATTTGATTAATTTTGGTCATGGTGAATATTATAGACTCTGTGTTTTTGGTTAATGTGTTGGGTTTTATAGAATGGTGATAGCACCATTGCTTGCAATGGTACATGGCCTTGGATATACGACTGTGTAAACTTTTATATTATTTTATAGTAGTTATTTTGAACATCACTAGCTTACTATGTGTATATCATGGTTATGGTTTGTAATTGGCAATTCTATCAATTCATGTTCATTCTTTATTTGAATATTTACAGCGTTGCTTGGCTTGAGAGCCATGCCATTACTTGGCAATGACACTCTTTCCATGTAGCGTAGTGACTATATTGTTTTAAATTTGTTTGGGATGTTTATTTGGCAATGGTCGTAACTGTTGGAGTTTGACATTATGAATGGAATGTTGTTGCTACGACCTAGTGTTGACAGGTTTTTAACTTAATTTATGTTAAGGGTTTAGCGTTTGTATAACTGATCGTGAGCCATGATATGGTTACGCCATGTAAAACAATTTGGGGTTTTAATTTCTATCTAGAGATATGTTGAAATGTTTTACGGCCTATGTATTCCATTTTATAGCGTAGACTATGTAGTTTTTATAAATTTTCAATGATACAATGTTGTTAGACTAATCAACCCATAGTTACCTACCTTAGACATTAATTAAATCAATTTTTGTCTTATTTCCTAGTCTCCTAGATTCGACTCTATGTTAGTTACCTTCTACATGACTTAGAAGTCAACACCTACTAAAAATGAGTCTTGGAGCACTTGGGAAACCTCCTAGAAACCAAATTTAGCATGTCTACTTTATTCCAAATCCTCCAAAGCACATATCTGCTTTTTCTGAAAAGCTGCTTGTTTTATTGAGAATTAAGGAAAAAGGAAAAGCTAGACTAGGTGTAGTTGACTTGTTTTTTTCCCACATCATCCTCCCTCCTTTTCTCCTAATAAAAGCATGTGAAACAAAAATATATTAATATAGAAAAGTATTGCATTGATGTTGTATATGGATTTTTATAAGGTGCGGAGCCCGACAAAGGAGGGGAAAGAATATAATAAGTAAGAATAGAAACAAAAAATACAAGGGGTGAGGGCATATAGGCGCACTCGATCGACCCACTATAAGGTGGGGAGTTATAGGGTTTAAGAATAGACAGTAAGGAACCCTGTAATTATAGGCCGAAACGACTGGCTGGCCCAGGGGCGTTCAGAAGGGCCAATAAAGAAATGGATAAGAGTGGTGAGTTGTATTTCCATCTCTCATTAGCTTTCCTAATTGACTTATCCAATTTGTGAGCATCTTGGTGGATTTGGAAACTCCTTTATGCACCTATGGGGGATTTGACTAGATTTAGTAAGCCTACTTTTTTACCTTTTCTAATGGCATCCTTATGCATTCTAATCTCTCATGTAATTATATATTGCAGTAGCCTATTACTTCATAAAGTTGGATTTTGTAGACTTATTCAATACAGATTAGTGTTATGCTCCAATTTCAGTCTCCTTTGATGTTAATTTTGCATGTTTGATTAGCAATTTTGTGAGTGTAATTGTTCTATCTCTTGGGTTCAATTTCCACATGGTATCAAAGACTTTGTATATCGATTTCTCTCCTTCCATATTACTATTGCAGGTTCAACATCTTGACTGGGAGCATATTCTACTGACTGAAGACCATAGTTTCTGAGCTATGGACCAATCTCAGAAGATCATCTTGACTCCATTCAATTTCTTTGAGTGGAAATCTGAGATGGAGATATTCTTGAGAGTTAAATGTCTCTACATGGTTACTATGGAAACTGAGGAAGAGTCCAATGTAGCTGCAGAGAAAATAAAATGCCACAACAGAAGGCATTAGGCCTATGGTCTTTTGTGTCTAAGCATTTCAAGATACCTCCTCTTCCATCTTGATGGATTGACATCACCGAATGAAGTGTGGGAGAATCTTGTAGAGCCTTTTGGTAAGATAGATGAGATGAGAGGACATAAAATCGAGAATGAGTTGATCTCCTTGAGTCCCAGTAGCTTCAAATCCTTGCAACTCTACTTTTCCAAGTTTAAATCCCTTGTTTTGCAGCTAAAACAATGTGGGATCGAAAAGAAGGAAGAGAAACTAGTTTTGGCCATATTGTCGAAGCTTGGACCTCACTATTCAGTGTTTTTTTAGACCTTCCATGCCACCAAGTTGATACCACGAACCTGGAATATGCCTAAGCTTGCAGAGTTCATGGAATCCCTCACACATGAAGAAGATAAGTTGGTGATGATGGGTACCATCGAACCTTCCAAAGACGAAGCTTTGGTTGCTGGAGATTCAAGGGTGGATTCAAAAATCAAGAAAAAAGCTAAAAAGCCACTTGAGCAAAAGAGAGACAAGAACAAATCTCAAGAGGAGGCCCAAGGTTCCAAGAAGAAATTCAGGAAGAAGAAGAACAAAGGAGAAATGAGCAAGTGCGCATACTGCAGTAAGGGATATGATCATGAGAGCTCTTGTATGAAGAAGCAAATTGACATGTTCACCCAACTCCTGGAGAAGAATAACATCTCCCTTCCTGATTTCTCAAAGAAGAGGGAAGAAGGATCAAATTCAGAGGACAGAGAGAGAGTACATGCCTTGGTTGCTAGCACATCAAGCTCACCTAGCTTCATCATAGACTCTGGAGCTTGTAGACATATGTTTTCAACAAAAGAGGCATTCTCCTCTTTTGACATGTCGAAAGGTCCACCAATAGTTTTGGTAGATGACTCTCTCACTGACAGCTTGGGGAAAGGAAGGATTGCTCTTGACCATGGTAAGTTCAATAATGTGTTGTATGTTCCAGATCTTGCCACTAATCTCTTGTCAATGTATCAAATGACTCACACTAGGTCTCCAAAGAAGGTCATCTACTCCACTGATGATTTTGAAATCACTAATATTTGAAATGGTAAAGTCATAGCAAAAGGTGTTGTTGATCACACTTTGAAGGTATACATGTTTTCCCATTCTCTACCCTACTCAAATCCCTCTTCTCTTCTGATTCATGCTAATGAGGCAAGCAATATTTAGCATGGAATATTTGGCAATATTAACTACAAGTATATTTCTAATTTGAATGAAAATGATATGGTCATAGGGTTACCAAAGATCAAGTTTTCCAAGGGAGTCTGTCAAGGTTGTATCCTAGGAAAACACCTAGAGCACAAATTTGAGAGAGCTAGTCATGAGAGAAGCTTTCCACCTCTTGAGTTGATCCATAGTGACATTGCTGGTCCATTTCCTCATATGTCCATGAGTCAAGACAAATATGCACTAACCTTCATAGATTACTTTTCTAGGTGTTATTGGGTTTACTTCCTAAAGCATAAGTATGAAGTTTTTGACCTCTTCAAAGTCTTTAAAGCCTTGGTTGAAAACCAGTCTAGGAGGAAACTCAAAATCCTCAGATCTGAAAATGGTGTTGAGTATGTCAAGTCTGAGTTCATTCAGTATTGTAAAGATGCAGGTATTCAGATGCAACATTCACTCCCTTACACACCACATCAAAATGGTGTTGCTGAGAGAAAGAACAGGTCACTGAAGGAGATGGAAACCTACATGATGGAGGCTAAGAATTTGCCACCAAATTTTTGGGCTGAGGCTATAAACTGTGCATCCTATATTCAGAATAGGGTGCCTCATAAGCAGCTTGATGGTATGACTTCTTTCAAAGCTTGGAGTGGGCACAAGCCAGATGTGACCCATTTTAGGATTTTTGGCTCAAAGGCTTGGGCTAGAATTCCAACTGAAAAGAGAAAGGATTTGAAGCCCCAAAGATAAGAGTGCCTATTTGTTGGGTATTCTAAAGATTCAAAAGGGTACATGTTGATCAACTTGAGCATTAACAAATATTTCATTGAAATAAGTGTTCAGTTCCAAGAAGAGCCTTTAGTAGCAGTTGAAGTTGGAGAGTCTTCTTCACCACCAGATCCAATGATTGTAAGTGGGAAGACTAATGAGTTTGTTGATTCTGATATGTCTGATAATGATGATTTGATTGCAGATCCTGATAGTCCTACAAGACCAAAATGGGCAGCAAAAACCATTCATGCAGCTGAGGAACTAGCTGGAAATCCTAGTGACACTGGGAGGACTAGATCTCAGTTTGAGAGTGCCCTTTGTATGAAAGATCCTTTATTTGCTCAGAAGTGCTATCTAATGGTGGAATCAGATCCATAGACATATGAAGATGCAGCACATGATCCATGATGGAACACATCCATGAAAGAAGAATTCAACTCGCTCTAGAAGAACAACACTTGGGAATTGGTTGATCTTCCCTTAGGGAGGAAGCTAGTTCAATATAAGTGGGTTTTCAAGAATAAGTTTGTTGTTGATGGTTCACATTTGAAATATAAGGCAATATTGGTAGCCAAGGGCTACTCACAAGTACATAGTATTGACTACAATGAAACCTTTGCACCAGTGGCAAAGATGGACTCCATAAAGCTAGCTTTAGCGATTTCAGCTTCGAAATAGTGGGAGGTACATCACATGGATGTGAAGTGTGCTTTCCTAAATGGACATCTCACTGAAGATATTTACATGCGGAAACCTAAAGGGTTTGTTTCTAATCCATCTTTAGTGTGCATTTTAAAGAAATCATTGTATGGGCTCAAGCAAACCCCCAATGCTTGGTATGCCAAGATTGGATGGCTTTCTGTTGTCATTGAGTTTTGTTCGATGAAAGTCTGATCCTAATGTTTATTTCAAGCTGATTCATGGTTCTTTGATGATTATTTTCCTCTATGTGGATGACCTTCTGATTACAGGAAGTTCAAAGAAATATATTGCCTCCTTGAAGGATGCAATGAACCATGCATTTTCTATGATAGATTTGGGATTGTTGAGACAATTCTTGCATCTGAAAATTGCCCAATCCCAACATGAAATCAAAGTACATCAGTCCAAGTATGCCTTAGATTTTCTGAAGAAGTTCAACATGAAAGATTGCAAGCCAAGCAAGACTCCCTTCCTTTCAGGAGTTAAGCTTGAAAAAGCAAGTTCTTCTCCTATGGTAAATAATACACTCTATAGGCAGTTGATTGGGTGTTTCCTTTATCTTACACATACTCGACCTGATCTATCTTATGTAGTTAGTGTGGATTCAAGATACATGGATCAGCCTCATGAGATCCACTGGAGGGAAGCCAAAAGGATCCTTAACTTTGTTCAAGAAATAAGAACTCATGGGATCTTCTACAAAGCAAAATTTGATCTTGATTTGATTGGGTTTAATGACAATGATTGGGTAGGCGACAACACAAATCGAAAGTCAACATCAGGATATGTGTTCATGCTTGCAAAAGGACCATTCAGCTGGTCAAGAAATAAGCAGAGTGCCATAGCACTCTCATCTACAGAAGAAGAGTAGAGAGGAGTTGTAAATGCAACAACTCAATCTTTCTCGTTGCAGGGAATACTTGGAGAATGTGGCTTCAAATTAGAGTTTTCAACTATTCTCTATTGTGATAATTAGAGCACCATTCAAATATGCAATGATCCAGTTCAGAGACAGCAAACCAAACAAATTGAGATCCATATGCACTACATCAGATAGCTTGTGCATGATGGCACCATTCATGTACTCTTTTGTGCATCTTCAGAACAAGTAGCGGACATCTTCATCAAGTTTTTTTGTGAGAAGACATCCAGGAATCTCAAATCATTGGTCCGGATTGCTGATCATGCTGTGAAGCATGATTGATGACAAGATTTCCAAATTTTGTTTTTCTTGTCCATGTTTAAGGGAGGATTTTCCCATTGTGTTTTTACTCCTTTCCTTGGTTGTATGGACAAGCAGTATGTAAAGGGTGACTAAGCCTTATTGCTAGGCCCTATAGTTCTCTAATATTTACTCATAAATTCAGGCTTAAAGGGGGGGTTTTAGAATAATCAACCCATAGTTACATACCTTAGAGATTAATTAAATCAATTTTTGTCTTATTACCTAGTCTCCTAGATTCCACTCAATGCTAGTTTCCTTCTACATGACTTAGAAGTCAACACTTGCTAAAAATGAGTCATGGAGCACTTGGGAAACCTCCTGGAAACCATATGTAGCATGTCTTCTTTATTCCAGATCCTACAAAGTGCATATCTGCTTTTTCTGAAAAGATTTATGTTTTATTGAGAATTAAGGCAAAAGGAAAAGCTAGACTAGGTGTAGTTGACTTGTTTTTTTCCCACATCATCCTCCCTCATTTTATCCTAATAAAAACATGTATGAGTTATCTTTCCATCCCTCATTATCTTTCCTACTTGACTTAGCCAATTCGTGAGCATCTTGGTGGATTTGGAAATTGCTTTATGCACCTATGGGGGATTTGAATAGATTTAGTAAGCCTACTTTTTGACCTTTTCAAATGGAATCCTTATGCATCTAAATATCTCATGTAATTATATGTTGTAGCAGCCTATTACTTCATAAGGTTGGCTATTGTACACTTATTCAATACAGATTAGTGTTATGCTCCAATTTCAGTCTCCTTCGATGTTATGCTCTACCCGTTCTTCCTGCTGAACACATAGGCTGGTTATTCATGGCCCATTGAGGCCAAAATTTGCAACCTTGAGCTCTGATACCACATGTTCACATCCCCACCCCTCTACTCGGTGGAGAGGATGTGACTAACATCTATCAACCCGGGTAGTCTAAGCCCAAATAACATAATATAAAAAATGCATGAGCTTAAATATACACAGATGCATACATTATTACAATACAGTGGAAGTAGAATCATACATTCCAGCATTCAGCATGTGCATAGTAATGCATAAATAAAATACAGTTGCGGAAATGAAATACAAAGTAATAATTATCTTGAAAGAAGCTTGTCCTGTAACCAGCTATGTCGCTCCAATGTTCCACCCAACCATAGGCCAATGTGCTCTTTAATCTCCCAGAAACACTACCACCCCCGAGCTGGGCATGATTTTCCCCAAGGAATAAGGAACACTAGAATACGTCACCCATATCCAAGGATAGAATAAAATTCAGTCAAGCCAACACAGTTGGGTTTATCAGACTTACACAGGAAGTGATTTACAATTAGCCAAATTCACATGAGACATAGCCAAGCCAACAAATGGTTTTATCAGGCTACTAGCCAAGCCATCCTGCTAGTTGGGTTTATCATGCTTCCAGGGAGGTGGAAAGATTGACTACTAAGCTAGTGAGCTCAACCCCAGAGCTATGAACACCAACAATGGATCTAGCTTGACTTCTAGACAATTACACACCCAACATAAGGAAGCATTCCCTTCTCCACTACACAGTCCCTCAGGACATGCCTTCCCTTCCAATGCTACTCATCTTATGCAAAGAAGAAAACCATCCTTCTAGATTGGTCTGTGAGGTTCCTTCACACATTAGGTTTATAAAGCAAGTCTAGACTCCATTTGCATTCCTCAAATCAGTTCAAATTCCAAACAAGGATGTACAGACAATTATCTTGGTACTGGGATTATCAAATCGTAGCAGATGCTAGGGATTACATACACACACAGTAATTACGAATTCTGAGCATTGCTAGATCCAGACCGGTTATCGCAAACTACCCAAAATGAAAATGTTTGTTGATTATTCAAATCAAAGACACAATTCGGTTTCTAGCAAACGTGTTCAAGAAAAAACTAGCAGACAAGAAAAGTCATGAAAGGAAACAAATTGCCAAACAAGAGAAATTCGTGAAGGGGAGACAAATCACAAAAAACAGAGAGAATCCCCAAGGGTCCAGACTCCGAGTGGTTTTGCTTACTGCGTGAATGCAGAATGAATTTCCAAAACGTTACCCACAGTCCAAATTGTGAGGGGAAGGTGAAACACCCTCGCGTGAGGGAAAAGTAGCCATTTTTGGTATTCTCTTTCCTAAGAAAATTTAAAAATGTTAATCTAGAAATGGTTTTCTTCCCATTTCGAATTTCTCCCCACACTTCCAATCCCCCACTCCCTTATCCTTAGGAAAAATCATGCCCCCATCTCATTTAGTTGCATTAACATAGATGGATGTAGGTTTTTAATTAAAAATAAAATTTTAACATGATGTACGAACTTATACCGAAACATAAACACTAAATCAATGGTGGGGCTTTTTCCCGGAACTCCACAGCATAATTATTTACATCATTTATTTAAATGCAAACGGGGTCAAAACCAGGGTGTTAGACATGAATATTCTTCCCTCCCTCCCTCTTCTAGATTTGTTGGGCATATCAAATTTTGTTTCAGATTAAGAATGCTCTGTCAGGTACATGTGAAGGCGGGCTAATCCCGAAGGAAAATTATGAAAGGAAAGTTGGTGTTTGTGTCGGCTCTTAACTGATTGATAATTTACACCAAGGTCACTACGAATGATGTTTAAACAAAAAAAATTTGTAGCATTTGATTACTAGAAATCATATTCAAGTATCGACATATTTCAATTCATGGAATCATTTCACACTTTTATCGTCCTCAAGACAAGCTTTAGCCTTCCAATTTCTTTTACAAAACTATGTTCAACTCATCAAATCCTTTATTTTATAGCCCAACATCTGCATTACACATAGGTACCATAGTGCATAAGTTTCACCTCAAAAGTGTGTCACTGTATGTTGTTCCCACATTTTGCTGCTCATCAAACTCTATCCTAGTCTATATTTTGAATTTGCAATAGTAGGAATCAGAGTAGAAAAAATGGAGAGTTATCTCTCACATATTTAGCATGAAAATTCATCTTTGTTTTGTCTTCATGACTAAGACTATTTTTCTTTTAGACATCACAATACCGAGCTAATTTATCTCTGTTTTTGTCTTCTAAACTCATATTTATCTTGATGAATTTATGTCTTCTTCTAAACTCATATTTATCTTGATGAATTTATGTCTACTTTTGAAGATAATAATGGATGAGTTTAGTTTACTAGGTTTAAATTTTCTAGCCTATAGAATTCATGTCATCATATCTCATCCCCAAAATAGCCCTGAAATGGAATTCTTGACCAAGCCAAAACCATCAAGCAGGAACCCTTTGTCAATTCTGGGTGCATAAGAAGCAATTAAGGGTTGATTATGAAAGCTGAAATTGGATTTTTTCCCACTAAGAGTGCAGTCATATGAATGGTTTCCATAGCAATAGCCCTAATCCATGAAACCCATGCTTCATTTTCTAGGTTCTGATAATGAATAACCTTCAAACATCAACGACACCTCAACTTTGATCAAAATAAACCATAGATAGATCAGCTTCACAGTTTCTTTGTATTTGAACTTTCCTTTCTCCAAGTGAGTTCTTACTTGTACATGTAACTTGCATTTGTGTTGTATATTTCTTAGCATCAACATTATGGATGCAGGTGGTTGTTTGGAGCTGTTACATTATGGTTGTAGGTGGTTGTTTGGAGCTGATTTTTGGGTGACAAATGCAGAAATTGAAAAGGCTACCTATAACCAGAACGTTTTAATCTCTTTAAAAAGACTCACTCATTAATACATTGCCCTCGCATTCCATCAACAATAAGAAATGTAGTGGCAAACAACTTTTGGGTGACAACTAGTGAAATAGGACAATTGTGAAGCTGCAAGAGTTATTATGTACAAGACCTTGAAAATGACCTTCCAACATCAATGAATGAAGCATGTTAAGGAAGAAGTGCATGGTGTGAGAAATTGCAGACCTGTGGAGGCCACACAAAAGAAATATTGGTATAGAGGGAGTAGGGTTTCATTGTGATCATCATTTTATGCAACAACATGTTCAAACACCATCATGTCATGCCTTTTATTCATTGCTGAAAAAATTTCTTTGAGCTTATTTTTCCAAATTAAAGTTAATACCATGACTTAACCAACCTTTTGATTTCAGTGTTACTCTGCTTTAGGTCACTCCATTTAAGTTTCTCTGACTCTATCACCCCAACTCCATCGACTCTGATTTAGATCACTCTATTTAATCTTCTCTGATTCTATCACCCCAACTCCATCTCGTGCCATACTTTGTCTACTGATTACTCCGCCTCTATGCTCAACCAAATTAACTCATGCTAACTCTGTGGGCCTAGTCTTTTCCTTAATCTGTTGGCCAAAAAGTTAACATAAACATAATTCCTTCTAAGACACTTTGCCTCATCGTCAAAAGGCTATCATCTGCATAATTCCTTCTAATAAACTTTTCCTCACCCTGAAAATATGTAATTTAACCATATTGACTCATCCGTTGTATTAACATCGTAGGAAGGAGGATGCATGATAGAAATTTGGTGGATGAAAAATAACTAAAATAATTATCTAACATGTGCAAGGTTTGGAGTGTGAACATGTGAAAGTTTTGGACGATATTGTGGGCATATGAAAATGTGACAGGATGTTATTCATGGTTTTGAAAATGGTCACAAAAGAATCGGTTGAGGAAATATTTAATAAGGAACTTAGAAGGACAGATGAGGGAATAAAAATATTCATACTATCTCCTCTTTGAGATTTGGAGGGGGGACGAAACCTTGTTTTGGTGGCAAACATAAAACCAAAAATTCTGATCTCAAGCCTTCTCTGTCTGAAACTAGAAATGGATGGGATGTTCTTCAAGGCAAGAGTGCGAGTAGGAACCCCAACCATCTCACTACGATGGAATATAAATGACTTCACACTTCAAACTTCACTCTGTTTCTTGACTTAAGCATCTTCACCATTTTAATTTTAGAATCTACTATGTTTATTTTATATTTTCTTTGATAAGACATGTTGGTTTTAGAAATGAAAATGAGATATGAATTGCTAAGCAAAGAGAAAAATGGTCTATGCACTGGCTTACTAGGTTTCTATGCATTCATCATAGGAGACCTATTGGCATTGAGACCGACATTCATCTAAGGAAATTTTATTGTTGATTGCATGACTAAAAGATCATTACATGTAGCCTCTAGGATTCTGGTCATATTTATAAATAAAGCTTGAAAGAATATGTTGAGGTACGTGTTTCTAAAATTTTCCCAATTGTGAATCATACACGATGAGCATTTGTATTTTATGGAAAGTTTGTAAACTAAAAAAATGTGTTATTTTTCATTTTAATGTTTTGTGAGTCACGTTATTATCTTTCTCTTATACAAATTATTTGCCTTGATTGTAGGTCATTCAATAAAATGGGGACATCCTTGATAGAAAGATGTTAATGTCAATGTGGATGCTATGCAACCATCCATTGAGCCCTTTGAGAGCATTGGTCAAGCCTTGTATTTCAAGTAGTACTTCAAACAACTATTTTTATTGTAGCTATACTTTTAGATTGAGGGGGATGATTGGGCCCAACATATTTTGTGAAAATTGGCTTTACATTGAGTGTAGTATGATAAATGAGCTTCACACTTTGATAAAATGTTCTACTGTAACTTGCAAATATTTATGAAATCATCTCTCCATTTTATCTCGAAGGACGTTTGAACTTAGTAGTATACAAGTAGTTATGATGAATAAAGTCAACATTTTAGCTTGGAAATTGGATATTATTTACAAGGTGTTCTAGTGCAAGAGTACATGACAAATCTAAAATAAATACAATATCATATAGGTAATTTTATTAAGTCAAAATTTCTCAAAACTTAAGTTTTTACCTTTCAATGAAAAAATCACCAAAATTTAGAAGATTTTTAATTATGTGAAAATTTCGCTAAATATTGTAGAAGGTTTTCTAATTTTGTGAAAGATTTGTCTTATTTCAAAAGATTTTATAATTTTGTAAAAGATTCGCCAAAAAATTATATATACATATTATATTATTGATAAAATAACCTTCACACTTTCTCATGTATCACGGGGATTCGCACATTTATTATTATATATATATAAATTTAGGAGGGTTATTAAAATTTTCCCAAATGACAACATCAATGATCATAGATATAACTTTCACATTTTAATTAAAATTTTATTTCTTAATATATATATATATAAACTCCCTACCATCTCATATCAATGACAGCAAAACCAAACTTTATAACACTATAACATTTTCTTAACTACAACCGTAAATGTCAACAAAAAACAAAACTTTATAACATTATTCTTGACATGATGCTTGACTGCAACATAAATGTGAACAAAAACCAAACTTTATAACATTTTTATCATATTCAATCATTGACTACAACATTAAATGGCATCTTTTCCTACATATCCAATTTATAACTTTTATCATAATCAATCATCCTCTACAACATTAAACATGGACTCCAAAAAAAATTATAACTTTTTATAATATTCAATACTTGACTATAAGATTAAATGGCATCTCTCCAAGATATTCACATGCTTGATTGTTATACTCGTTAACCATGTGGAGTTTTCATCATTAGTGGTCTATGTCTTAGATACCTATTATCACCCACTTTTTTCCAGTTAAATGGGTTATCGTTACCATGGGGGCTTCACTTGTTGACCAACATCCTATCATGTCAGTTCATATTGTGGGTTTTAAAATTATTAAAAATTGAACCAATATATTGCAAGTATTGCGAGGATGAGGGATTTAAGGTGGGGGTGGGTACGGTGGTTTATAAGGATTGATGTATAAAAAGGGGTGGGGAGGAGGTTGTAAGTATTGGGAAGGGGTTTCAACAAAAATATTTTTGGTCAATATCTATGGAAATTAAGGGTATTCTTTAATATTCCACAATCACATGTGTTATGTGAGATGTTCAGTAAGTGAAATCCCTGTGATCATTACCCATTCATAAAAAATAACATAACCGTTCAAATTATGTTTAAAATATTTCAAATCATGTTTAAAATATTTATAACTATATATATAAAACTAAACAAATTACATAAACTAAAACCTTAAAGCATTACATTACACACTCAAAAAAATTTACAGAATAATAGATTTGAGATTTTTTTCCCTGTAGGCTTAGATCTACGCCAGCAAATATATCAAAACCATAGATTGGTTCAAACGTTTGACAGTAAAAGTTTGGAAGTGGGTGTCTCAGCTATAGGCGTATCAATTTTTGAAATTTTGAGATATGTGTTTCTTCTGATTTGTCGACAATAACATTAAGAAAATTCCGATTTTGCTGCTTCTCATCTGTTCCTCTTCCGCCACACTAAATTTTGTCTCCTAGACAAATGGGTTCCTTGAAGTTTTTCCACAAATCCATGTAATTTTTGTTTCTGTATTGGTTTAATGATCATGTATCTCCTTTTGATTTACTGATTAGTTCAATACATTCACTGTGAATTTTTTTTTGAAGCGGTTATGTACCTGACCGTTCCTCTTTTGCTCAGTTTCATGCTCTAGCTTGCTTGTATTTTATTTTCTGCAATTTGGCCATTATATGGCCACTGACTTTTGTTTTGGACAAAGCCGATTTCTAAGCTTTGGGGTTCTGGCATAGTGGACCGTGTTTTTTTTCCTGTATCTTTGCTTGAAGGGGTTTTCTGTATTCAACTCATACAATAGTCAGCTTTTTGGGCAACTTCTATTCAATAAAACAAATGATATTTCAAGACTTGATGGGGTTACCATCTTATGTCTTCTTATGCTATGGAGATAACACCTGCTAATGCAGTGAACCAAAGATGATGCATCTTTGATGGCACCCACTAGATTAGTTTGACACAGCCTTGATTGCATCAACTTCTATGGATTCAACTCCCTGTTTGCAGGAAATGGATTTGTCTCTGTTGGGTTGTTGTTTCCTTTGATGAATGCATAGAAACCTAGTAAGCTAGTGCATAGACAATTTTTCTCTTTGCTTAGCAACTCAAATCTCATTTCCATTTCTAAAACCAACATGTCTTATCAAAGAAAATATAAAATAAACATAGTAGATTCTAAAATTAAAATGGTGAAGATGCTTACGTCAAGAAACAGAGTGAAGTTTGAAGTGTGAAGTCATTTATATTCCATCGTAGTGAGATGGTTGGGGTTCCTACTCGCACTCTTTCCTTGAAGAACATCCCATCCATTTCTAGTTCCAGACAGAGAAGGCTTGAGATCAGAATTTTTGGTTTTATGTTTGCCACCAAAACAGGGTTTCGCCCCCCCTCCAAATCTCAAAGAGGAGATAGTCTGAAGATTTTTATTCCCTTATCTGTCCTTCTAAGTTCCTTATGAAGGATTTCCTCAACCGATTCTTTTGTGACCATTTTCAAAACCATGAATAACATCCTGTCACATGTTCATATGCCTACAATATCGTCCAAAACTTTCACATGTTCACACTCCAAACCTTGCACATGTTAGATAATTATTTTAGTTATTTTTCATCTACCAAATTTCTATCATGCATCCTCCTTCCTACAATGTTAATACAATGGATGAGTCCATATGGTTAAATTACAGATTTTCAGGGTGAGGAAAAGTTTATTAGAAGGAATTACGCAGATGATAGCCTTTTGACGATGAGGCAAAGTGTCTTAGAAGGAATTATGTTTATGTTAACCTTTTGGCTAACAGATTAAGGAAAAGACTAGGCCCACGGAGTTAGCATGAGTTAATTTGGTTGAGCATAGAGGTGGAGTAATCAGTAGATAGAGTACGGCACGAGATGGAGTTGGGGTGATAGAATCAGAGAAGATTAAATAGAGTGATCTAAATCAGAGTCGATGGAGTTGGGGTGATAGAGTCAGAGAAACTTAAATGGAGTGACCTAAAGCAGAGTAACACTGAAATCAAAAGGTTGGTTAAGTCATGGTATTAACTTTAATTTGGAAAAATAAGCTCAAAGAATTTTTTTCGGCAATGAATAAAAGGCATGACATGATGGTGTTTGAACATGTTGTTTCATAAAATGATGACCACAATGAAACCCTACTCCCTCTATACCAATATTTCTTTTGTGTGGCCTCCACAGGTCTACAATTTCTCACACCATGCACTTCTTCCTTAACATGCTTCATTCATTGATGTTGGAAGGTCATTTTCAAGGTCTTGTACATAATAACTCTTGCAGCTTCATAATTGTCCTATTTCACTAATCGTCACCCAAAAGTTGTCTGCCACTACATTTCTTATTGTTGATGGAATACGAGGGCAATGTCTTAATGAGTGAGTCTTTTTAAAGAGATTAAAACGTTCTAGTTATAGGTAGCCTTTTCCATTTCTGCATTTGTCACCCAAAAAGCAGCTCCAAACAACCACCTACAACCATAATGTAACAGCTCCAAACAACCACCTGCATCCATAATTCTGATGCTGAGAAATATATGACACAAATGCAAGTTACATGGACAAGTAAGAACTCACTTGGAGAAAAGAAGGTTCAAATACAAAGAAACTGTGAAGGTGATCTATCTATGGTTTATTTTGATCAGAGTTGAGGTGCCGCTGATGTTTGAATGTTATTCATTCTCAGAACCTAGAAAATGAAGCATGGGTTTCATGGATTAGGATGTTGCTATGGAAACAATTCATATGACTGCACTCTTAGTGGGAAAAAATCCAATTTCAGCTTTCATAATCAACCCTAATTGCTTCTTATGCACAAAGAATTGACAAAGGGTTGCTGCTTCATGGTTTTGGGCTGGTCAAGGATTCCATTTCAGGGCTATTTTGGGGATGAGATATGATGACATGAATTCTATAGGCTAGCAAATTTAAACGCAATAAACTAAACTCATCCATTATTAGCTTCAAAAGTAGAATAAATTCATCAAGATAAATATGAGTTTAGAAGAAGACATAAATTCATCAAGATAAATATGAGTTTAGAAGACAAAAACAGAGATAAATTAGCTTGGTATTGTGATGTCTAAAAGAAAAATAGTTTTAGTCATGAAGACAAAACAAAGATGAATTTTCATGCTGAATATGTGAGAGATAACTCTCCATTTTTTCTACTCTGATTCCTACTATTGCAAATTCAAAATATAGACTAGGATAGAGTTTGATGAGCAGCAAAATGTGGGAACAACATACAGTGACACACTTTTGAGGTGAAACTTATTCACTATGGTACCTATGTGTAATGCAGATGTTGGGATATAAAATAAAAGGATTTGATGAGTTGAACATAGTTTTGTAAAAAAAATTGGAAGGCTAAAGCTTGTCTTGAGGACGATAAAAGTGTGAAATGATTCCATGAATTGAAATTTGTCGATACTTGAATATGATTTCCAGTAATCAAATGGCACAATAAATTTTTGTTTAAACATCATTCATAGTGACCTTGGTGTAAATTATCAATCAGTTAATAGCCAACACAAACACCAACTTTATTTTCATAATTTTCCTTCAGGATTAGCCCTCCTTCACGTGTAGCTGACAGAGGATTCTTAATCTGAAACAAAATCTGATATGCCCAACAAATATAGAAGAGTGACGGAGAATTCTAGAGGAGGGAGGGAGGGAGGAATATTCATGTGTAACACCCTGGTTTTGATCCTGTTTGCATTTAAATAAATGATGTAAATAATCATGCTGTGGAGTTCCGGGAAAAAGCCCCACCATTGATTCAGTGTTTATGTTTTGGTAATTAAGGTTGGGATGATGGTATTTTATGCTAGCTGAACGTTATAAGTTCGCACATCATGTTAAAATGGGAAGAAAACCATTTCTAGATTAACATTTTTAAATTTTCTTAGGAAAGAGAATACCAAAAATGGCTGCTTTTCCCTCACGCAGGGGTGTTTCACCTTCCCCTCACGATTTGGAATGTGGGTAACGTTTTGGAAAAGCATTTTGCATTCACACAACAAGCAAAACCACTTGGATTCTAGACCCTTGGGGATTCTCTATTTTTTTGTGATTTGTCTCCCCTTCACGAATTTCTCTTGTTTGGCAATTTGTTTCCTTTCACGACTTTTCTTGTCTGCTAGTTTTTTCCTAAACACGTTTTCCAGAAACTGAATTGTGTCTTTGATTTGAATAATCAACAAACATTTTCATTTTGGGTATTTTGCGATAGCCGGTCTGGCTCTAGCAATGCTCAGAATTCGTAATTACTGTGTGTGTATGTAATCCCTGGCGTCTACTACGATTTGATAATCCCAGTACCAATATAATTGTGTGTACATCCTTGTTCGGAATTTGAACTGATTTGAGGAATGGAAATGGAGTCTAGACTTGCTTGATAAACCTAATGTGTGAAGGAACCTCATAGACCAATATAGAAGGCTGGTTTTCTTCTTTGCATACCATGAATAGCGTTGGAAGGGAAGGCATGTTCCGAGGAATTGTGTAGTGGAGAAGCGAATGCTTCCTTATGTTGGGTGTGTAATTGTTTAGAAGTTAGGCTAGATCCATTGTTGGTGTTCATAGCTCTGGGGTTGAGCTCACTAGCTTAGCAGTCAGTATTTCCACCTCCTTGGAAGCATGATAAACCCAACTAGCAGGATGGATTGGCTAGTAGCCTGATAAAACCATTTGTTGGCTTGGTTGTGTCTCATGTGAATTTGGCTTATTGTAAATCACTTCCTGTGTAAGTCTGATAAACCCAACTGTGTTGGCTTGACTGAATTTTATTCTATCCTTGGCTATGGGTTATGTATGCTAGTGTTCCTTATTCCTTGGGGGAAATCATGCCCAGCTCAAGGGTGGCAGTGTTGCTGGGAGATTAAAGAGCACACTGGCCTATGGTTGGGTGGAACGTTGGAGCGACATAACTAGTTACAAGACAAGCTTCTTTCAAGATAATTATTCCTTTGTATTTCATTTCCGCAACGGTATTTTATTTATGAATTACTATGAACATGCTGAATGCTTGAATGTATGATTCTGCTTCCACTGTATTGTAATAATGTATGCATTTGTGTATCTTTAAGCTCATGCATTTTTTATATTATGTTCTTGGGGCTTAGACTGCCCGGGTTGATAGATGTTAGTCACATCCTCTCCACTGAGTAGAGGGGTGGGTACGTGAACATGTGGTATTAGAGCTCAAGGTTGCAGCTTTGGGCCTCAATGGGCCATGAATAACCAGCCTCTGTGTTCAGCAGGAAGAAGGGGTAGAGCATAACATCAAAGGAGATTGAAATTGGAGCATAACACTAATCTGTATTGAATAAGTGTACAATATCCAACCTTATGAAGTAATAGGCTGCTGCAATATATAATTACATGAGATATTCAGATGCATAAGGATGCCATTCGAAAAGGTCAAAAAGTAGGCTTACTCAATCTATTCAAATCCCCCATAGGTGCATAAAGCAATTTCCAAATCCACCAAGATGCTCACAAATTGGCTAAGTCAAGTAGGAAATCTAATTAGGAATGGAAAGACAACTCATGCATGCTGTTATTGGGAGAAAAGGAGGGAGGATGATGTGGGAAAAAAAACAAGTCAACTACACCTAGTCTAGCTTTTCCTTTTGCCTTAATTCTCAATAAAACATGCATCTTTTTAGCAAAATCAAATATGCGCTTTGCAAGATATGGAATAAAGAAGACATGTTAAATATGGTTTTTAGGAGATTTCCCAAGTGCTCCATGACTCATTTTTAGCAAGTGTTGACTTCTAAGTCATGTAGAAGGCAACTAGCATAGAGTGGAATCTAGGAGACTAGGTAATAAGACAAAAAATGATTTAATTAATGTCTCAGATATGTAACTACGGGTTGATTATTCTAACACCCCCCCTTAAGCCTGAATTTATGAGTAAATATCAGAGAACTATAGGGCCTAGAAACAAGGCTTAGTCACCCTTAACATACTGCTTGTCCATACAACCAAGGAAATAGGCAAAAACCCAGTGGGAAAATCCTCCCTTAAACATGGACAGGAAAAACAAAATTTGGAAATCTTGTCAGCAATCATGCTTCACAGCATGATCAGCAATCCACAGCAATGATTTTAGATTTCTGAATTTCTTCTCACAAATTTTTTTTGTGAATATGTCTGCTACTTGTTCTGAAGATGCACAAAAGAGTACATGAATGGTGCCATCATGCACAAGTTGTTTGATGTAGTGCATATGGATCTCAATGTTTTTGGTTTGCTGTCTCTGAATTGGATCATTGAATATTTGAATGGTGCTCTAATTATCACAATAGATAATAGTTGAAAACTCTAATTCGAAGCCACATTCTCTAAGTCTTCCTTGCAACAACAAATATTGAGTTGTTGCATTTACAACTCCTCTATACTCTGCTTCTGTAGATGAGAGTGCTATGGCACTCTGCTTCTTTCTTGACTAGCTGATTGGTCCTTTTGCAAGCATGAACACATATCCTGATGTTGACTTTCGATCTGTGTTGTCACCTACCCAATCACTGTCAGTAAACCCAATCAAATCAAGATTAGATTTTTCTTTGTAGAAGATCTCATGAGTTCTTGTTCCTTGAAAAAAGTTAAGGATCCTTTTGGCTGCCCTCCAGTGGATCTCATGAGGCTGATTCATGTATCTTGAAGCCACACTAAATACATCAGATAGATCAGGTCGAGTGTGTGTAAGATAAAGCAAACACCCAATCAACTGCCTATAGAGTGTATTATTTACCATAGGAGAAGAACCTACTTCTTCAAGCTTAACTTCTGAAAGGAAGGGAGTCTTGCTTGGCTTGCACTATTTCATGTCGAACATCTTTAGAAAATCTAAGGCATACTTGGACTGATGTACTTTGATTCCATGTTGGGATTGAGCAATTTCGAGATGCAAGAATTGTCTCAACAATCCCAAATCTGTCATAGAAAATGCATGGTTCATTGCATCCTTCAAGGAGGCAATATATTTCTTTGTGTTAAATTTTCATATGCTAAGCTAGATCATTAGTATTTCAATTCAATTTCGTAACAAAAGCATATAAATAGGATCACTGAAAGATAGACAAGCAAAACCATACAAAAGGAACACAAAGATTTATCCTGGGAAAACCCTAAAGGGAAAAACCTAGCAAAAGCTTCCTCAATATAGATGCCCCAAAAAGGTAAAAAGGTAAAACCAACAGGGAGATCAAAAACCTGATCCTCCTCCTTCTCCAGCTACTTCTCTCCTCCACAAGTGCACTACACAAGTGAGTGTGTGTGTCACAAATGAGGAGCAGTACCCCTCTATTTATATTCATCCGTTCACTTAATTTAACTCATCTGTTATGTAGGCTCGAGTTAATCATGTAGGCTCTAGTTACACAAGTAGGCTCAAGTAACCACACTGGGGTGCTAATGACCCAACTTTACAATTAGAGGGGATTTCCTCATGACTCTTATTAGTTGTTCCGATTAGGAGCATCGGGGTACAAAGTAATACAAGTGTTTCTCCCGGTAGGACCATCGGTGACCACAAAGAAATACATATAGAATATTCTTCGAAGTTACAATATTTCAACACTCCCCCTTAATGAGAAGGGTATTCTATAACAACATCAACAACAACAATAATAGGAGAGAGATAGAGGACATCATCAACATCATCAGGGTGATACATCTATAAATCATTGGAAGCTTTTCAACATCATGTAGCCTTCATATTCAATCTTTAGTCTTCAGCATCATCAGTACTTTGACCGCTTCGATCAGCAGCATCTTGACTCTTTAATCAGCAGCAACATCTTCAGCACTTTGACCTTTCAATCAGCAACATCTTCAACACTTTGACCTTTCGATCAGCAACATCATCTTCAACACTTTGACCTTTCGATTAGCAACATCATCTTCAACACTTTGACCTTTAGATCAGCAACATCTTCTTCAGCACTTTGGCCTTTCGATCAGCAACAACATCATCATCATACTCTGATCTTTCAATTAGACTCATCATTATCATCAGCCTCTGATCTTTCAATCAGAACCATCATCAACCGAACATCATCATACTCTAACATCGACTCATCATCATATTTTGATCTTTCGATTAGTACGTCATCATCATCATACTTTGATATTACGGCATCATCATCATCAAGATCTCATCATCATTACATTCTGATATTTCGATCAGAAACATCATCATCATCGCCGCATTCTGATCTTTCGATCAGAAAACATCATCATCATCAGCAACATCATAATCATAAGCAACTTCTGATCTTCCGATCAGAAAACATCATCATCATCATATTTTGATCTTTTGATCAGAGAACATCATCATCATCAACAACTTCTGATCTTTCGATCAAAGAAACATCATCATCATCATATTCTGATATTTCGATCAGAGAACATCATCATCGTCAGCAATAGCATCATCATCATATTCTAATATTTCAATCAGAGAACATCATCATCATCAGCAACTTTTGATCTTTCAATTAGAGAACATCATCATCATCAGCAACATTTGATCTTTCGATCAGAAACATCATCATCATCGTAAAAACATCAACATCATCAAAACATCAACATGATCCTTCCTTTCGGAATTACAGGATTTAGGTCTTTACAGAGTTACCAATGATCCTTCCTTTCAAAATTACGGGATTTAGGTCTTTACGGAGTTACAAACGATCCTTCCTTTCAGAATTACGGGATTTAGGTCTTTACGGAGTTACTAACGATCCTTCCTTTCGGAATTACAGGATCAACACATTTGTGGAACTCAGACAATCCTACCTATTGGAATTATGGGATCAATTCAATGATCTTTCCTTTCGGAATTACGGGATTTAGGTCTTTATGGAGTTACTAACGATCCTTCCTTTTGGAATTATGGGATCAACACAGATGTGGAACTCAGACAATCCTTCCTATTGGAATTATGGGATCAACACATCTGTGGAACTCAGACAATCCTTCCTATTGGAATGACGGGATCATTTCAATGATCCTTCCTTTCAGAATTACGGGATTTAGGTCTTTGCGGAGTTACTAACAATCTTTCCTTTTGAAATTACGGGATCAACACAGATGTGAAACTTAGACAATCCTTCCTATTGGAATTATGGGATCAACACATCTATGGAACTCAGACAATCCTTCCTATAGGAATTACAGGATCAATTCAATGATCCTTCCTTTCGGAATTACGGGATTTAGGTCTTTACGGAGTTACTAACGATCCTTCCTTTCGGAATTATGGGATCAACATAGATGTGGAACTTAGATAATCCTTTCTCTAGGAATTATGGGATCAACACACGTTCTCAAGTACCGAAGTCACCAGATCCGTTTTGAACCAAAGTTCAAGGATGATACAATCCTACCACATTCACAGGGACCGAGATCTCCGGATACATTTTGAACCGAGGTTCAAGGATGATGCAATCCACCACTTTCACGGGGGCTGAGACCTCCAGATACATTTTGAACCGAGGTTCAGGGATGATGCAATCCACCAATTTCACAGGGGCCGAGACCTCCGGATAAATTTTGAACCGAGGTTCAGGGATGATGCAATCCACCACTTTCACGGGGGCCGAGACCTCCGGATACATTTTGAACCGAAGTTCAGGGATGATGCAATCCACCACTTTCACGGGGGCCGAGACCTCCGGATACATTTTGAACCGAAGTTCAGGGATGATGCAATCCTACCACATTCATGGGGGCTGAGACCTATGGATACATTTTGAACCGAAATTCAAGGATGATGGAATCCCACCACATTCACGGGGACCAAGGTCACCGGATCACTTTTGGATAGATGTCCCAGGATTGTACAATCCCTCTTCATTCTTGAAGACCGAGGTCTCTGGGTCACTTTTGGGCAAGTGCCCAGGGATGATACAATCCCACCACATTCTCGATGACCAAAGTCACAGGATCACTTCTGGACATATGTCCTGGGATGATACAATCCCATTGCAACATCACTACTCCCCCTTTCGAGGAAGGTCTTTCTGAACCACACCAAGCTTGTCTTGAAAGTGTTCAAACTTTACCCGAGACAGAGGCTTTGTCAGCACATCATCATCTAAACCATTTTCATCTACATCTTCGGTATGTGAATACTGAACTATTATTAGGTCACCATCATCTACATCTACAGTATGTAAATACTGAAACATCATCTATATCTTCAGTATGGGAATACTAAAATCATCATCATCTATATCTTTAGTATGGGAATACTGAAACATCATCATCTGCATCTTTATCTTGAATGTAGAAATACCGGATTTCTATGTGTTACAATGGAACACAGGGTTCTCTATTATCACAACTCTCGTTATCACATAGAATTAATGTAGTATCCATATTCAGTTCAAAGAGACCTGATATCAGCTTCCGAAGCCATATGGATTCACAACTTAGCAGAGCAATCTGCTATGTATTTTTCTTCAGCCATACTACGAGAAACACTGGACTGTTTCCTGCTAAACCATGAACTCATAGTAGACCCCAAACAAAAGCATCTACCTAATGTTCTTTTCCTGTCTGAGATACTTCCAGCCCAATCTGCATCTGTGTAGCCATACAATCTATACTCATGGCTACCATCATAATATAAACCAAAGTCTATAGTCCCTTTCAGATATCTCATTCACATGTTTTGTAGTTACTAGGTGAACCCGTCTTAGTTGAACAAGATATTGACTTAAGGTGTTCACAGCAAAACAAATGTCTGGTCTGGTATTTGTTAAGTACATTAATGACCCAATGATCTGTCTATAATGAGTCATATCCACTAACTCTGATGAGTCATCAGCTAACAGCTTCAGGTTGGAGTCCATGGGTGTGGCCATGACTTTGAATTCCAACATATTGAATCTCTTCAATATCTCTACCGCATTCTTTCCCTGGTTGAGAAAGATTTCTTCTGAACTTTTCCATACTTCCAGACCTAGGAAATAATGCATTAACCTAAGGTCTTTCATCTCAAATTCTTCTGCTAATTTCTTCTTGCTTTCCATGACCTGTTTCTCATTTCCTGTCAAGGATAAGTCATCCACATATAATAACAGGATGACAAGTTCATCTTCTACAACCTTGAGATAAAGGTTAGGATCAGCTTTACCCTTGGTAAATCCCATGCTCGACAAGAAACTATCTATTCTTCCATACCAAGCTCTGGGAGCTTGCTTCAGGCCATAGAGGGCCTTCTTCAACTTGCATACGTGATTCCATCTGGCTTCAACTTCAAATCCTCATGACTATTCGATGTAAAACTCTTTCTCAATCATACCATTAAGGAAGGCTTGTCTTTACTTCACCATGGAAGAAACTACCATGATAGTTCTGAAAGAAGTGTACCTTGCTTCCTGGAGTAAGTGTCTCTTCAATATTAATTCCCTCTTTCTAAAAGAAACTTCTGGCCACAAATATTGCTTTATACTTCTTGATACTTTCATCAGCTGTATATCCATTTGGAAGATACAATACTCTTTCCTTCTGGTTAGGGAACTATATCCCATACATCATTCTAGTATTCTTTTATCATAACATCTTTCATGAGTTCGTCTTGTCAGATCATCAACATATCCTAGTCTTCTGCATTCAGCTTTGAAGGTTGGAACCCACTTTACTCTTGGTAAAGTCTCGATCCATCAAGAAGTTGTCCATCATGTCGTACCGTGTCGAACTCATATATCTTCTGTAGTCACTCCCCCTGAAGTGAAGTATTATCTTCCTTCTTCATTCTGTAAAGGTGGATATATACTAGTCAGTAGAGTATGTCATGTCATAGTCTATTCTTTCTGAGGCAAATCATGAACCTTTCTTTGTACACTTGTTCTTGTAGATCCATATGGAGGATACTATGTACTTCCCTTTATGTCTCGAAATCATATCGTATACATCATTCCCCATGATCAACTGTTATTCTTTGATCGTAGTTTCTTTCATAGCATTATTTTCTTCATCTTGAGTTATCTCTCATACCCATCATGGTCTTCATCCTTTGAGGTAGATCTACCTCTCTCTGAAGCTCTTTCTTCCGTCATGGTGTCTCTCACCCTGGGAGCTTCAGATTCATGTTTATTGAATTGTCATCACTTGTTCTTCGGAACAAGTCTCATCCTTCTTTTCTTGTAGGAGGTTGTATAGGACCTTTCCTACAATTCAAATGCACCAGTTACATGGTTAGAACTATTTCATAAAGCATATGCATAATGAAAAATTCTTATGCATCATGCAACTATTTATCCAATACAACATTCATCCATATTTCACAAAAACTTTCTAGATGCCTTCTATCTCTACCATGACATCATTGAGATTGTGCACTAATCCAATATGTCAGCAAAGAGGTTTGATAAGTAGCACTGGAGAGTTGTATAGCTCCATGACCTACTTACCCATCACATGCATATTAGTAGTATTAATGTAAACAATCTATCATGCATAACACATCAACTGAATACAATCAAATGCATAACAAAACAATATCATAAAATGGCAATTGAATACTTATCTTTTATTTGTTTTGTGCGTAGACTCCATCTTTATCATTCCGCTTTATCATCTTATTCATTCATGAAATCATCATTTCTTATCCAAATGATAAGATGAATAAGAGGTTCTTCAAGAATTGAGTTTTTCATATTCCTCATCGCTTGAGGGATCTTCTTTGAATGGTGAGAGCTTGATCTTCAATTGCTCCCATCTTCTTCTTCTCTTCTTATTAGTCGAGCTAAAAGTAATCACTTAATTTTGGCATACATTCTTCACATGAATGAATCCCATGATTCTGGGAGGCCATTCAAGGTGGCTATCACCACTTCTGCATACTTCTTCTTCTACTGCTTCAAGCTGTTCTGCATTTTGGATCTTCACATTCTTCAACTATTTTCTCAAAGCCATCTTCTGATTTAAGTTCTTATCTTCAAATAGCTTGATCAAGGAATCAAACATATTCGGTGTCTTTAGGGAAGGAACTTGTGGTATAAGTTGATCCGTGATTGAATCGACAATGATATTCTTGGCCTTGATCAATTTCTTCTTGTGTAAGTCTTTGAGTCTCATCTCCCTATAGAATTGGAACCTCTCTACTCATGTAGGTGTCCAATTCATTTTCTTCAGAGAGATCAAATACTTCCATGCTTGGAATTTTTCAACTTCACCAAGCTTATCATCAAGCTGATGTGATAGATCATTTTGAAATGAGAACCTCAAATGCAAATAGCAAAAGATTAGATCTTACCGATTTGATGTGTTCGTCCTACTTCCAGAGCTGTATGATCTAGGGTTTGTCAGAGAAACCCTAATTTTAAAAACTTGGAATATTTGAGATATTATTGGATATAAATATAGATGTATTCAAATGGAATTGTCCAATGTACTCCTTTTCTGAAAACAGTGGAGGGAAGCTCCCGGAACAGGAAGCCCTAGTTTTCCAATTTCTTCTGCAGAAATGCCTGTTACTGTTTATGTGATATCTCTGAAATTACTACTCCTCTGTGTCTGAAATTTCTCATTGAGGTAACCTCTCATGTTCGTGATCCAACACAATAGGTTTCATCAGAATTGGTTTCACCAATTGGGATTTATGATCATTTTCCCAAGGTGACCTGTTACAGGACTTTTTAGAATAGTGAAGTTGTACGGAATTCCATGTGTTACTGGTTCATCTTCAGGTTCTGAAATTCGGACCACAGAAATTAAAGTCTATTCTCTTTCTGGAACATCTTCAGGAGTTTGATTTGGACCTCTGTAGCCCACGCTACAGCAATTCTCCCTAGGTGTCTTGTTTAGGGATGAATTCTAGAATAGGCTGGAACCCTAACTTGGAGGGGTCATATCTCCCAGAATATAGCGAATATGAGGTGGAAGTTTGGATACAATGTAAATCAGGATTATATCTTCAACCTCTACAATTTTCAATGCTTGAGCCTTTGCCAATCTTAGGATATAGTGAATGTACCAAAACTTAGCAGTTTTAGTATTTAGGGTTTTTCCAGATGGGGGTCAAACTAGGGTTTGACTTTCCTGGAGTTTCACCCAACCAAATTTCTTGATCCAGGTCTCTAAAATTCAATTTTGATGAGGAGAAAAATCCTATGCTGGGCTCACTCAAAAATTCTTCTTCTGTAGAAAGCCCTAATTTTTCGCACCAAAACTGAAAATGCTCGGAATCGAATTTCGCTTCGACAGAAAGATACGCCCTTCAATAGAGAGTCAATCTAGCCTTCTTTTGCTAATTGATGAGGGATAGAGACCAAAAAATAAGAAGCCCTAGATTCTTTAGCTGCACAATGTCTTCTTTCAGGGTGGCTCTGATACCATGCTAAATTTTCATATGCTAAGCTAGATCATTAGTATTTCATTTTGATTTCATAACAAAAGTATATAAACAGGATCATTGAAAGATAGACAAGCACAACCATACAAAAGGAACACAAAGATTTATCCTGGGAAAACCCTAAAGGGAAAAACCCAGTAAAAGCTTCCTCAATATAGATGTCCCAAAAAGGTAAAATGGTAAAACCATCAAGGAGATCAAAAACCTGATCCTCCTCCTTCTCCAGCCACTTCTCTCCTCCACAAGTGCGCTACACAAGTGAGTGTGTGTGTCACAAATGAGGAGCACTACACCTCTATTTATATTCATCTGTTCACTTAAGTTAACTCATCTATCATGTAGGCTCGAGTTAATCATGTAGGCTCGAGTTACACATGTAGGCTCAAGTAACCACACTGGGGTGCTAATGACCCACCTTTACAATTAGAGGGGACTACCTCATGACTCTTATTAGTTCTTCCGATTAGGAGCATTGGGGTACAAAGTAATACAAGTGGTTCTCCCGGTAGGACCATCAAGGACCACAAAGAAATACATATAGAATATTCTTCGAAGTTACAATATTTCAACACTTTGAACTTCCTGTAATCAGAAGGTCATCCACATACAGGACAATAATCATCAAAGAACCATTAATCAGCTTGAAATAAACATTAGTATTAGACTTGCATCGAACAAAACTCAATGACAGCAGAAAGCCATCAATCTCGGCATACCAAGCCTTGGGGGTTTTCTTGATTAGAAACAAACCCTTTAGGTTGCTGCATGTAAATCTCTTCAGTGAGATCTCCATTTAGGAAAGCACACTTCACATCGATGTGATGTACCTCCCACTGCTTCAAAGCTGCAAACGCTAAAGCTAGCCTTATGGAGTCCATCTTTTCCACTGGTGCAAAGGTTTCATTATAGTCAATACCATGTACTTGTGAGTAGCCCTTGTCTACCAATATTGGCTTATAAACAAAGGTGAACCATCAACAACAAACTTAGTCTTGAAAACCCACTTACATTGAACTAGCTTCCTCCTTGGGGGAAGATCAACCAGTTCCCAAGTGTTGTTCTTCTAGAGCGAGTTGAATTCTTCTTTCATGGATGTGTTCCATCATGGATCATGTGCTGCATCTTCATATGTCTATGGATCTGATTCAACCATCAGATAGCACTTCTGAGCAAATAAAGGATCTTTCATACAAAGGGCACTCTCAAACTGAGATCTAGTCCTCCCAGTGTCACTAGGATTTCCAGCTAGTTCCTCAGCTGCATGAATGGTGTTTGCTACCCATTTTGGTCTTGCAGGACTATTAGTATCTGCAATCAAATCATCATTATCAGACATATCAGAATCAACAAACTAATTAGTCTTCCCAGTTACAATCAATGGATCTGGTGGTGAAGAAGACTCTCCAACTTCAACTGCTACTAAAGGCTCTTCTTGGAACTGAACACTTATTTCAATGAAATATTTGTTAGTTCTCAATTTGATCAGCATGTACCCTTTTGAATCTTTAGAATACCCAACAAATAGGCACTCTTAGCTTTGGGGCTGCAAAGCCTTTCTCTTTTCAGTTGGAATTCTAGCCCAAGCCTTTGAGCCAAAATCCTGAAATGGGTCACATCTAGCTTGTGCCCACTCCAAGGTTTGAAACAAGTCATACCATCAATTTGCTTAGGAGGAACCCTATTCTGAATGTAGGATGCATAGTTTATAGCCTTAGCCAAAAAATTTGGTGGCAAATTCTTAGCCTCCATCATGTAGGTTGCCATCTCCTTCAGTGACTTGTTCTTTCTCTCAGCAACACCATTTTGATGTGGTGTGTAAGGGATTGAATGCTACATCTGAATACCTGCATCTTTACAATACTGAATGAAATCAGACTTGACATACTCAACACCATTGTCAGATGTGAGGATCTTGAGTTTCCTCCTAGACTGCTTTTCAACCAAGGCTTTAAAGACTTTCAAGAGGTCAAAAACTTCAAACTTATGCTTTAGGAAGTAAACCCAATAATACCTAGAAAAGTAATCTATGAAGGTCAGTGCATATTTGTCTTGAATCATGGACATATGAGGAAATGGACCAGCAATGTCACTATGGATCAACTCAAGAGGTGCAGAGGTTCTCTTATGACTAGCTCTCTCAAATTTGTGCTCTAGGTGTTTTCCTAGGATACAACCTTGATAGACTCCCTTGGAAAACTTGATCTTTGGTAACCCTGTGACCATATGATTTTCATTCAAATCAGAAAGATACTTGTAGTTAATATGGCCAAATATTCCATGCCAAAGATTGCTTGCCTCATTAGCATGAATCAGAAGAGAAGAGGGGTTTGAGTAGGGTAGAGAATGGGAAAACATGTATACCTTGAAAGTGTGATCAACAACACCTTTTGCTATGACTTTACCATTTCAAATCTCATTGATTTCAACATCATCATGGGAGAAGATGACCTTCTTTGGAGACCCAGTGTGAGTCATCTAATACATTGACAAGAGATTAGTGGCAAGATCTGGAACATACAACACATTATTGAACTTACCATGGTCAAGATCAATCCTTCCTTTCCCCAAGCTGTCAGTGAGAGAGTCATCCCCCAAAACTATTGGTGGACCTTTCAACATGTCAAGAGAGGAGAATTCTTCTTTTGTCGAAAAAATATGTCTACAAGATCTAGAGTCTATGATGAAGCTAGGTGAGCTTGATGTGCCAGCAACCAAGGCATGTACTCTCTCTCTGTCATCTGAATTTGATCCTCCTTCCCTCTTCTTTGAGCAATCAGGAAGGGAGATGTTATTCTTCTCCAGGATTTGGGTCAACATGTCAATTTGCTTCTCCATATAAGAGCTCTCATGATCATATCCCTTACTGCAGTATGTGCACTTGCTCATTTCTCCTTTGTTCTTCTTCTTCTGGAAGTTCTTCTTGGAACCTTGGGGTTCCTCTTGAGACTTGTTCTTGTCTCTCTTTTGCTCAAGTGGCTTTTTATCTTTTTTCTTTCTTTTTGAATCCACCCTTGAATCTCCAGCAACCAAAGCTTGGTCTTTGGAAGGTTTGATGGTGCCCATCATCACCAACTTATCTTCTTCATGTGTGAGGGATTCCATGAACTCTGCAAGCTTAGGCATCTTCTAGGCTCGAGTTGTCAACTTGGTGGCATGCAAGGTCGAAACAAACATTGAATAGTAAGGTCCAAGATTCGACAGTATGGCAAAAACTAGTTTCTCTTCCTTCTTTTCAATCCCACACTGTTTTAGCTACAAAACAAGGGCTTTAAACTTGAAAAAATAGAGTTGCAAGGATTCGAAGCTACCGGGATTCTAGGAGATCAACTCATTCTCGATTTTATGTCCTCTCATCTCATCTGTCTTACCAAAAAGATCTACAAGCTTCTCCCACACTTCATTCGGTGATGTCAATCCATCAAGATGGAAGAGGAGGTATCTTGAAATGCATAGACACAAAAGACCATAGGCCTCATGCCTTCTGTTGTGCCATTTGATTTTCTCTGCAGCTGCATTGGACTCTACCTCAGTTTCCATAGTAACCATGTAGAGACCTTTCACTCTCAAGAATATCTCCATCTCAGCTTTCCACTCAAATAAATTGAATGGAGTCAAGATGATCTTCTGAGATTGGTCTATAGGTAAAAAACTGTGGCCTTCAGTCAGCAGAATATGCTCCGAGTCAAGATGTTGAACCTGCAATAGTAATATGGAAGGAGAGAAATTGATCTACAAAGGCTATGATACCATGTGGAAATTGAACCCAAGAGATTGAAAAATTACACTCACAAAATTGCTAATCAAACATGCAAAATTAACATCAAAGGAGACTGAAATTGGAGCATAACATTAATCTATATTGAATAAGTCTACAATAGCCAACCTTATGAAGTAATAGGCTACTACAATATATAATTACATGAGAGATTCAAATGCATAAGGATGCCATTAGAAAAGGTCAAAAAGTAGGCTTACTAAATCTAGTCAAATCCCCCATAGGTGTATAAAGGAGTTTCCAAATCCACCAAGATGCTCACGAATTGGGTAAGTCAAGTAGGAAAGCTAATGAGAGATGGAAAGACAACTCACCGCTCTTATCCTTTTCTTTATTGGCCCTTTTGAGCACCCCTGGGCCAACCATTCGTTTCGGCCTATAATTACAGGGTTCCTTACTACCTATTCTTAAACCCTATAACTCCCCACCTTATAGTGGGTCGATCGAGTGTGCCTATATGCCCTCACCCCTTGTCTTTTTTTGTTTCTATTCTTACTTATTATATTCTTTCCCCTCCTTTGTCGGGAAAGCGCTCCGAACCTTATAAAAATCCATATACGACATCAATGCAATACTTTTCTATATTAATATATTTGTGTTTCACATGCTTTTATTAGGAGAAAAGGAGGGAGGATGATGTGGGAAAAAAACAAGTCAACTACACCTAGTCTAGCTTTTCCTTTTTCCTTAATTCTCAATCAAACAGGAAGCTTTTCTAAAAAAATAGATATGCACTTTGGAGGATCTGGAATAAAGTAGACATGCTAAATCTGGTTTCTAGGAGGTTACCCAAGCGCTCGAGGACTCAGTTTTAGCAAGTGTTGACTTCTAAGTCATGTAGAAGGTAACTAACATAGAGTGGAATCTAGGAGACTAGGAAATAAGACAAAAATTGATTTAATTAATGTCTAAGGTAGGTAACTATGGGTTGATTAGTCTAACAACACTGTATCATTGAAAATTTATAAAAACTACACACTCTACGCTATAAAATGGAATACACAGGCCGTAAAACATTTCAACATATCTCTAGATAGAAATTAAAACCCCAAATTGTTTTACACGACGTAACCATTTCATGGCTCACGATCAATTATACAAACGCTAAACCCTTAACATAAATTAAGTTAAAACCGTGTCAACACTAATTCATAGCAATGACATTCCATTCATAATGTCAAACCCCAACAGTTACGACCATTGCCAAATAAACATCCCAAACAAATCTAAAATAATATAGTCACTACGCTACATGGAAAGAGTGTCGTTGCCAAGTAATGGCATGGCTCTCAAGCCAAGCAACAGTGTAAATAATCAAATAAAGAATGAACATGAATTGACAGAATTGCCAATTACAAACCATAACCACGATATACACATAGTAATCTAGTGATGTACAAAATAACTACTATAAAATAATATAAAAATTTACACAGTCGTATATCCAAGGCCATGTACCATTGCAAGCAATGGTGCTGTCACCATTCTATCAAACCCAACACATTAACCAAAAACACAAAGTCTATAATATTCACCATGACCAACATTAATCAAATAGCGTATTCATTTACATAGATGGATTCCAAACAGTCTCGGCTCGAAGGCGCCAACCCAACCAAAAACCTCAAATGATAAATGCATCTCTGGATGCTTTACAAGAAATTACAGACAATCCTTTTTCCAAGCGCAACCATTTAAACCCAAAACCAAGCACTCATCCAACGATAAGCTTCACGCTCGGTCACAACATCCACACACAAAGAGGGAACGAGTTTAAACTTGTTACAGTAGGGCTTACCGGTAAAGGGTAATGCATTGGCCACCAGGGAGGCCCATGACCCATGCCAAAAGGACCCTACAACCTACAACAAACCATAACGAAGATGAGGAGTATGCCAAAACTCCCAAGTCAAAACCTCAAAACAAGTGCAACAAAACTAGATCGAAGGACATACCTTCGAAGCGCTTCCAGACTCCAAACTTCACGCCATAGTGCATACCAGAGACAAAGCTCACATAGTAAATTTGGAAATGAGCCATACCTTTGCTCTAGTCCAAGCCCTAAGCTTGAGACCCCTGTTTTCCAAGGCGCATTAAATTCGCCACCCTATTCTCCATTACCTAAGATCAAAACCCAAAGACAATAGTTTATGCCACCCCAAATCGCAGTGCAACAATTGACCACCATGCAAGTCTTAGAACCCAACATTAGCATAGTATACATAGGATATATCCATAATTCATGGAATATGTAATATGCCATGAAATGGCTCATGTTATGCCTTCAACCCTTTACACCAAGACATTAATAAAACAAAAGGCTATGTTTTAATAAAATAATCCCTATACATTATATACCATGTAAATGTTAAAGTGCAGGAATTATTAAATCAAGGTCATAAGACCATAAGCAATAATGGTAACGAGTATAAACATAGGCATAATAAAACCCATATTTGCGTAAAAGTAGTGCTAACAACCATAATAATAATCACTAAGCAAGGGCGGTAATTCTATTCGCCATCCAAGTTGTGAGATAGTTGAACACAGGCAGTATGTCTTATGTCAGTATTATAGTCAGTTTTCCATCGCCAAGTGCATGTGCACGCATCAAGAAAATAAATGCATTAGTTCAATAAGAACTAAGTAAGCCGTGTAGAGACAAGTAACAACAGTTACCTTTTAGGTGTTTTTACAAGGGAAACAAGCCCTGCCACTCCACCCCTTGAAAATACAACCTAAGTAAGAATTATTCATAAACAACAATCAAACCTTATAGCCAAGGAGTAAGCAATTGACCGTACATACATACATGTAAATACATAACCATCGAACTGAGATATTAAGCAACATAGCATTACACTAATAACCACATTGCGTATAACATCTAGAAGGAAGTAGTAACTGCTTACGACAATACAGTGCAGTGAAACAAAGTACGACACATTCCACATAAGTTAAGATAATGTCCAGTTTAGGTAGTATTTGACTAGCCTAATAATTTTTTTTCTTATTTTCAAATTTTGGGGACATTACAACCTAAGTCATGATTGTCAGTTTATGGAGATTATGTGTAAGGGCACCAACACCTATATGGGGTCCTTAACTATTTAAATATTTTAACTATAGTACAATAAGCACACAAATTTATTATATATATTTACATGCATTTGTGGCTACGTGTAACTAGATTTTTTGTTATCTAAGATAGTACTTAAACCATTCAACAACATTTAATCAATAGATTATTAAGCAGTTAACAATATAATTAATCTAGAATCAAATAGAGGCCTTTAAAATTAATCTAGAGAAATACACAATCTATAGAATACGTGTAGTTTTGTTTAATTTTGAAACCTACCCACCCTTTGAGTCCACATCTATTATGCCATAGTCAATTCCTAAACTGAACTTTACTTTCCAACAAACTAGGAATAGCTTATATGATTCCTTAGCTCCAAGAAAATCATAGGTTCCTTAGACCTCTATGGCCAAAGCTCAAAGGAAAACAACAATCCAACTACTAGTATCCCTTTCTGAAACTTTTTAGCCTAATATGTTCTATATCTTTGTTTAATCTAGAAACCAATACATGTTTGAGTCCCCCTCTACTTTCGCACAAGCAATGCTGATTAGGTTTGAAAAATTTGCCACGATTCTCTAGTGGGCATAAAGATGAATCCGATTAGAAACATAGTGTGGCATAACCTCCTACAACTTTTTTATGGAAATATGAATGTGATCATAATGTCCATAGTCTCTATTGGTAGTGTTTTAAAAAAATGACCCTATAATGCAAAAATTGCATTGCATGTTGCTAAGCAAAACTCTAGTTCAAGAGATTGTTGAATAAAAAAACTTTCAAACCATGGAGTCATGTGAGAGGGGTGCCCCTATCTGTAAACATATATCACAAGTCCAAGGGAATTGGAACTTCATTAATTCAAGTCTCGATTATCAGTTTATGACAAGTTGTAACTCAATTCTTGAAGTTATTTGGGTACACTTGACAAGTTCCTACTTAAAGTATAAAAATCAATATGAGTAGTAAAATTGAGTTTTGTATCTTATTGCAATTATTTTTGGCCAATACTAACATGATTGTGGTGTCCACATGCTCTAGAGGAAATTTTTTCACAAATTTACCTTATAATGCAAACATTGCATTGCATGTTATGAAGCAAATACCTAGTTTTAGAAATTGTTGAATAAAAAATTGTTCAAGCAATGGAATCATGGGAGATGGGTTTTCTAAGTTGTAATCCAATCTTATTATTCTAATGGAATTGAAATTTTTGTTATCCAAGTCTCATTTATCAGTTTCCCGAGAGTTTTAATTCACTTCCTAAAGTTATTCAGGGATAATTGGCAAATTTCTGATGGTGGAAGAAAAACCAATTAGATCAACAAAAGTGAGTGCTTTAACCTCTTTGATTTTTTTAGGGAAATCCCAACAGGATCATGATTTTCACATGCTCCATTGGTAGAGTTCTAAAAAAATTATTTTATGATGCAAAAATTGCATTGTATGTTACTAAACAAAACCCTACATCCTAAAATTATTGAATAAAACAACATTTGAACCACATAAACATGCGATATGGGTGCCTTAAATGTAATATGATGCCATGAGTCTAACAAAATCAAAGCTCCATTGATCCAAGTCTTAATTATTTATTTATGACAAGTTGGTAGCTAATGAATGGATAACCATTTCTTAACTAAAGTTTATTTAAATATTAATCAAGATGCATTTAAGCATAACAAGGTTTTCCGACCATGAAATGAATCTCGGTTGTACAATTGTTACACTCATGTTAATCTTATTTATTGGCTCATGTCCAAAATCTCAAATAGTAGGTAAACAACTCTTGATGTAAAAATCAATAATTATGTTAATTAATAAGAAAGGAACGAAAAGAGGAGAGGCCTTGTTTCTCACTATTTTGGTGGAGCAAATTCTTACAAAGTCAAGCCACTAGATGCAATAAATATATAAATACAGTGGTGTGAGAGAAAGTCCAAATAAATGTTTATTGGGTGGAAGAGAGACATGCTACAGCCTCGGAGTTATGTAACTCCTAAAATATTTGGTGACAAAAAAAATGCAACAATTCCATCTTACCTTTGAAATGGGAAACCATTAAGTTTCACCTTGATGTCAATTCCAACTATTAGTTACAGAGATGGATGGCTAAATGCTTTAGAATAGGACATGCCTAAGCATTCACTTAGGTCGGTTTCCCGGTGGAAACTAGTTGATAGGCGAAAGATGACATTTGAAAGGGTAGTTTTTATAAAAAAAATAACATAACCGTTCAAATTATGTTTAAAATATTTATATATATATATAAATAAACAAATTACGTAAATTAATACCTTAAACATTACCATACACACTTCTCAACATTTCCGCTCTAAAAAAATTTAGAAAATAAAAGATTTGAGATTTTTTTCCGTGCAGGCTTAGATGTACGCCAGCAAATATATCAAAACCATAGATTGGTTCAGAGGTTTGACAGTAAAAGTTCCGAAGTGAGTCGTATCAATTTTTGAAATTTTGAGATATGTGTTTCTTCTGATTTCTCGACAATAACATTAAGAAAAATCCGATTTTGCTGCTTCTCATCTGTTCCTCTTCTGCCGAAACTAAATTTCGTCTCCTCGACAAATGGGTTCCTTGAAATTTTTCCACAAATCCATGTAATTTTCGTTTCTGTATTGGTTTAATGATCCTGTATCTCTTTCTGATTTACTGATTAGTTCAATACATTCAGTGTGATTTGTTTTTTTGAAGCGGTTATGTACCTGACCGTTCCTCTTTTGCTCAGTTTCATGCTCTAGCTTGTTTGTATTTTCTTTTCTGCAATTTGGCCATTCTATGGCCACTGACTTTTGTTTTGGACAAAGCAGATTTCTAAGCTTTGGGGGTCTGGCATAGTGGACCATGTTTTTTTTCCTGTATCTTTGCTTGAAGGGGTTTTCTGCATTCAGCTCATACAATAGTCAGCTTTTTGGGCCACTGCTATTCAATAAACGAAATGATATTTCAAGACTTGATGGGGTTATCATCTTACCTCTTCTTATGCTATGGAGATAACACCTGCTAATGCAGTGAACCGGAAATGATGCATCTTTGATGGCACCCACTAGATTAGTCTGACACGGCCTTGATTGCATCAACTTCTATGGATTCAACTCCCTGTTTGCAGGAAATGGATTTGTCTCTGTTGCGTTGTTGTCTGATTTCGGCTTTTGATGGGAGAAAATGTATGTTGGTCTATTTATTTTCAGAACAATGGAGCTGCCAACCTCATGAGACGTGCTTTTCCAATGTTTCTTGGGTAATTTCTCGATTTTAATGTGATTCAATCCAAATACTGCCATTTTGAACTACCTTAAATCTAAAAACTGTCCATTCACAGTTAGAACAGATACTAGCATACACTTCTTTATCAATGTAGATTCAATGCAGAACTACACACAACCACAAAGTTTGATGAAGCCTCATGAGTAGAGTAGACCCAGCACAAGGCATGGTTACATCTTGTTCTCTTAAGCTTTAGACCAATTCCTTGTGGATACTTGTTTCTAAGCTTTAGACTAATTGGCTGGTATCTATAACTTCTGTTCAAACTCTGAATCTGAAAGGTTAGATAAGTGAATTAGTTATTCATAGTATTTTGTCATCTATAGTATTCACCCATAGTATTGTTATTATGTATTTTCTATTTATTATCACCCATAGTATTTACCCATAATATTGTTATTATGTCTTTCCTATTTATACTCAATCTAATAATGAATCTAATAACCAGACATTCCATATGCTTGTAATGCTTCTGTCTTCTATCTTATTTTGCTGACCTGATAGAGCCCAATACCCCATTTTCAGCACATGGTATTCAAGGATGAGCCTAGCTCTGAGCGTACAACCCGGTGGATGATCAAATCAAATTTCAAATTTTAACTGTGATCCGCGAGATCAACCTTCAATCAACGGCCAACTATCACTTCATAGTACAGGTCAGCGATCACTCTTGGCGCTGTATGTTTGTACACTGATTCTGCAGTCTAAAATATCTGTTTATTGGGTTTTTTACATATATGGGCTTTATATCTCTAACCATTGTAAGATAATTTTGGATGGTTTATAGATTTTTATAACATCTTTTAATATTTCTCTTTTAAATGTTTATGAGCAGAGAAAAGGTCTTCATTATAGAGTTATTTCTGAAAACTTGAGAGAC
>LPNX010062003.1:3304-83353 GCA_001517045.1 Pseudotsuga menziesii
CAAGAAGAGTACTTCAGGATGTTGCTTTAGTATGGGATCAGGTGTGATCTCTTGGTTTAGCAGGAAGCAATCCTGTGTGGCACTGAGTACAACTGAAGCAAAGTATGTCGCAGCTTGTTCAGCTAGTTGTGAGGCAGTATGGTTGCGGAAGCTACTGTCTCATATATTTGATCTCCAGTTGGATGCTACTTGTATACATTGTGACAACCAGAGTTGTGTGAAGTTGTCAGAGAATCCAGTGTTCCATGACAAGTCGAAGCATATCGAGATCAAGTATCACTATATCAGGGATATGGTGCAGAGAGGAGCTGTGAAGCTCCTGTATGTTGTGACGGAGGAATAGATAGCTGATGTATTAATGAAGCCATTGGCGAGGCTGAAGTTCGAGTACTTCAGAGAGAGACTTGGTGTTCTCCAGATCGAGGCTTCCTCCCAGAGACAGTGATGTGTCCCAAAGCCATTCTGACGAGGAGGTCAGATGTAAGGGCTAAGCCATTATGTCATGGTGAGAGGATTCAGTTCCTTGCATGTCAGATATGAGTGATGAGATTGAGCCATTCTGACGAGCAGGTCAGATGTAAGGGCAGTGCCATTCTGTTCATGGCTAAAGGATTTAGTTCCTTCCATGGCAGATGTAAGTGCAGAAATCTCTCCTCATTGGAGTTGAGAGTCTTCCATCATTAGGTGGGATTGTGCCATTCTGACGAGCAGATCAGATGTAAGGGCAGAGCCATTATGTTCATGGCTAAAGGATTTAGTTCCTTCCATGGCAGATGTAAGTGCAGAAATCTCTCCTCATTGGAGTTGAGAGTCTTCCATCGTGGGGTGGGATTGTGCCATTCTGACGAGCAGGTCAGATGTAAGGGCAGAGCCATTCTGTTCATGGCTAAAGGATTTAGTTCCTTCCATGGCAGATGTAAGTGCAGAAATCTCTCCTCATTGGAGTTGAGAGTCTTCCATCATTAGGTGGAATTGTGCCATTCTGACGAGCAGGTCAGATGTAAGGGCAAAGCCATTCTGTTCATGGCTAAAGGATTTAGTTCCTTCCATGTTAAATATAGGTGCAGAAATCTCTCCTCATTGTGGGTGAGAGTATTCCATCATTGGATGGGATTGTGCCATTCCGACATGGTGAGAGGATTAGGTTCCTTCCATGGTTGGATGTAAGGGCAGTGACATGGTGAGAGGATTAGGTTCCTTCCATGGTCTAGATGCCACATCTGGTATGAAAAAGGACCAGCCCTGTGATGCCTCATCTAGTATGAAAAAGGACTAGCTCTGAGAAGACACATCTAGTATGAAAAAGGACTAGCTCTGTGTGGATGCCACATCTGGTATGAAAATGGACCAGCTCTGTGATGCCTCATCTAGTATGAAAAAGGACTAGCTTTGGGAAGACACATCTAGTATGAAAAAGGACTAGCTCTGTGTGGATTCCACATCCAGCATGAAAAAGGGCTGGCTCTGTGAAGACTCATCTAGTATGAAAAAGGACTAGCTCTGAGTAGATGGTACATCCAGCATGAAAAAGGGCTGGCTCTGTAGAACTTCCGATGATGAGATAGTATACACATGATGATGACCAGTGGAGATCCAGATCCAGTTATGATGACTTCGAGAGATCTAGATCGAGTGATGATCCAGATCCAACAGTGATGATCCAGATCGAGAGATGATCCAGATCCAGTCCAGTGATGTTGATCCACATCGAGTGATGATCTAGATCCAGTGATGCCATTTTATGATGATCCAGATCGAGAGATGATCCAGATCTAGATGACTTGAAGACGAAGATGACTTGAAGACGAAGATGACTCAAAGACGAAGATGATCCAGTTGATGGAGAGAAGAAGACCAGTGCTGAAAATTGTGTCGAAAGAATACCTTCCTAGTTAAGAGGGAGTGTTGATGTATATGTAACTTCGGAATGTATTCTTATATGTATTTTATATATTGTAACCCGATGTTTATTCCGGGATGTTTCTATTATGTATTTGAGTCATATTGTATTACCCCGATGTTCCGACCGAGAGGATTATTAATGTAAACAAGTCTTGTCAAGTCATTAGGTAAGTCCCCACAGTTTCGGGGCACTTGGGTTATTATACACTAATTAAGGTGTAGGCTCAAGTAATTAATTATAAGTTAAGCCTACATGGTTGAGTGCACTTCAAGTCAATGAAAGAATATAAATAGAGAGTGAGAGTCTCTCTATTTATCACTTGTGAATTACATCACTTGCTCTCTCAAGTGTGGCGCACCTTTGGAGAAGGAAATACTTTGGCTTGACAGAAGACAGAAGGCTACTGTTGTGTTGGGAGGTCATCTTACTGTTTTGGGATCACATCTTGTGGTGATACTATCTTAGAGGAAGTTGAGGGGTTTTCTCCATTTATGGTTTCCCCTCCTAAAATCTTTGTGTCTCTTGTCTCTTGTGATGTGCTTATGTGATTGTTGTGCTTGTTATTCTCTTAGTAAAAATATCTTATCATAATGCTAGCTTAAATGTTGAAAAACTGACACCCCTTTGCTGCGATATTTTCTGCATCTGCACAGTCATCTGTTCCACCTGCAGCCCTACTTCCCTACAACCTTTTCTGCAACATCATTTATGTTCCCTTTTACAGAATCTGTTTAAAATTTCAGCATTTTAATTCAGAAAATTTTGCATGTTAAAGTTGTGAGTTTATTTATTATTGTTAGTTAGAAAGTTGCCCCTTTGTGTGGCACTTCTATTTTGGGTTCAACACCTCATGAGCACACACTCTGTCACATAATTCAAGTGAGCCTTAAAAAACTACTTAACTCAACCAATATTCTAACCCCACTTGGGGAACACAAAAGAATCTTTGTAGTTAGGTAGGATCGGGGGGATAGGCTTCCAATAACACCCCTCGATTACTTACACTTGAGACATAGCTGTTGTCCAATTAGGGAACCAAAATCCCCTAGTACTTTTTGGCACGGTCACAACCAGTTTACCAGAGGGCCTCTCCCTTAGGAGGGTTGAAGTCGCGAGACTGGTTCCAGAGGCCTGAGTGGAATACCGCACTCCATTTAGTAACTGAAGGGCTACCTTTCGTAGTTCTCGGATAAGGGGTATTGCAGTAAAAGGACCAAACTACAGATTCACCTTTCTGGACGTGTCATGAACGGGGTATCTTAGTTGCCATTCTTCTAGGATTGACTACCCGGTGTCCCTCCCAGTAGGGGGATATCTTAGCCACTTGGCTTTCCTATTCATATTGTCTGACTTGGATTTCATCACCTTGCAGAGGATATGACTAGTTGAGTCAGAATACTTTTAGTTAGGTGTTTTCCTGCTCCCTTACCTCCTTTTGGTCTAGTGAGTCCACCATTTTTTATTTTTAGGAAACCTGCTGCTTGTTGGTATTCTGACCATTTTTATTGACACTCCACCTATTGTAGCACAGCTGTTACATTGGGTTTTTTGAGTTGGTTGTTGTCCTAAGTGCCCTATTTTTCGAGCTCTCCTTCTGCACACTTGGTTGCATTAGGGTTTTTGATCTTTTTTTTACCCACCTCAACCCACAGAGATTTGACACCATCTGTCACCATTGAGTCCCCGAGACATTCTCGGTGCCTCAGGGGTGAGCCCCCGCAGCACGGTTCACTTGACACCACCTGTCATCGAAACAGATCATCCTCACTTGATACCACTTATCATAGATCTCGAGCCTTCTCACTTGACTCCACTCGTCAGCAGCATAGGACTTCGTCACCAGATATTGACGCCCCTTATTTTACCTCCGATTCTAAGCCAGAGTCTGAGAACCCCATTTACACTGCCCCTACTAGCCCCATGGCTGGCATGACTTCCACTCCCGTCTTGGTAGGGACCATTGGTGGCACATCCACCACTACACCAGTTACCACACCTACTTTCGGTATGCCCTCCATGGGGCCCCCATCTATTGTTCCCCTCACGGCACCTATTCCCGCAGCAGGAATACCTATTGCCACTCCATCAGTGGCTCACACTACCCATGGCGATGTAGGACCATCCCATACCACCTTAGTTCCCCCACTTGGGGGAAACCTCCCTAACAATACCCCTCCACTTGGGGGCATTGGCCCCAACTTGGTCCAACCCACTACTGTGTCACCTCCTTCTTCCAGTTTTCCATTCATGGCTAGCCTCAACCTGCCTGACCTAGCCAGATTGACCAACAACCCTATCTGACACGACCTTGTGTGGCCTCACATGCCCACCAAGCTCCCCTCTGACATCCCTAAGTTCGAGGGCAAGGCAGGTGAGGACCCACAAAGCCACATTATGTCCTTCCATCTATGGTGTTCCTCCAACTCCATAGTGGACGACTCTATTCACCTCCGTCTCTTACAGCGCACCTTCACTGGCTCTGCAGCCAAGTGGTATATCGAGCAACCCCACGGAACCCATAACACATTTGCTTCCCTTGCCTCAACCTTCCTGCAGTTCTTCCAGTTACCTGTCCGCTATGACGCGGGCGTTGAGATCCTCCTATCCTGCAGACAAAACACGGCTACCCACATCACGGACCACATTCATGAGTGGCGTCGATGCCGTAGCTTATGCAAGATCAAATTAGACGACCGTATCTTCCTAGATTGGTTCCTCAAATCCCTTCTTCCTGTCATTGCTAAGGATGTGGCATCTGAAAGACCCCAGTCTGAAGAAGAGGCCATCCTTAAGGCCCAACAATTCGACCTCATTTACGCCCAATCGGGTTATCTCTATACCATTATACTTGACGCCCCTCGCAGCCGACAGCATCATTGGCCGTGTCTCTTCGCATCCTCAACCATTTTCCATAGCACATCCTACCCCTGTCCCTGACCTTTCGCAGGCTACCTTACGGTCTGGAGCAACCAACTCCTATGCTCCCATGACACATCACCACCATTCCCATGGACCCTCATGTCCACCTCAATGTTTTGGTCATGCGACTCCCTCTTACGCCCCCCCAGTCGCACCTCAGCCCTACTACCACCAGCAGGCTGCACTAGCTCCTGTGCCTTCACAAGCCTAACCCGCTTGTTACTCGCCACAGGCAGCCCCTACAGCCAACCCACAACCCGCTCCGTAGCCCTATCAGCAACCCCCTCAAGTTGCTGCACCTGCGCAGCCTCCACCTACATATCATCCACCGCAACCTGCTCCAGCACCTGTGCAACCTCAGAATCCACCTGCTTCCCAAGGGCAAGTTTACGCCCAACAAAACCCGCAGCAAAACCAGAACAACCAACGCAACCAGGGCCAACAAAACCGCGGCAGGGGCCGAAATCGTGGAAACAACCAACCTACAGACCAAGCTGGTCAACCCCCTAATCCCCCCGATAATAATAATGCGGCCCCTGCTAATCAAAACCCTGATCGCCTGCCCAAGCAGGCTAAAAACCCCAATTTGCGAACAAACCAGCCTTGTTCTATTTGTGGGGTCTATGGCCACTACACACATGCTTTCCCACACTTGGAGCGAGCTCGACAAATTTGGGTTGATGATGCCCACCGCCAAGGGCATGCGGCTCCTCAATCACCACCCAACCCCCCACAACTTCAGCAGCCACCTTTGGTGCTGTAAAACCCCTTACCAAACCAAGGCGTAGTGAACACTCAACCATTGGCTCCCCCTAAAGACAACGCACCAACCCAACAACAAATCACTTACGCTGCTCCTGATCAACCCATGTTCAACTCAGGTACCCACCAGTTGTTGATGATGTCCTCCAATGAGGTCAACCTCCAGACCCGGCGGAACCAATATGGCTCCACCCCTGAAGCCCCTCCTACCGATAAACCCACTAACGCTCAGCCCACTGATCAAGCATTACGTATACCTCCACCTCCACTAGATGGCGCTCCCAAAGTACCTCGTTTCCCGCTTCGCCGTATCAACAATAACCCCAATGCGCGGGCTGCGTCAAACTACAACATTGTCAATGACTTAGCCCAATCTCCCGTAGCCATGTCTGTGTTAGAAGTCTTAAAAAACTGCCCTTCGCAACGCAAGACTTTACTCTCATCCATTGGGGCTATCGATCCAAATGATTTGAATTTAATGGCATTTGATTTGGACCAATCCGAACCCCGCATGCCTTCCACTTTAGCATTCCAAGTTTCTATTTCCATTCGGAATTTTGTCATCCATCGATGCATTATTGATGAAGGTGCCTCTACATGTGTCATGTCCACCTTCATCTGGCAGAAATCGGGATCCCCCCCTCTCCATCAGTCCACTACTGCGTTGCGATCCTACGACGGTCATTCGGCTCAACCACAAGGCCTATTAACTAACGTCCCCGTCCAGCTGGCTGGCAAAATTGTCCTCATCAACATCGAGGTTATTAATGCACAGCTTGATTATAAACTTTTACTTGGTCGCAGCTACATGTATGCCATGCGGGCGGTTGCTTCTTTCGTTTTTTGTACCATGATGTTCCCCCATGAGGGACATGTGGTCAAGGTCAACCAACTCACCTACTATGATCCCAATGCCCCCGCGGCACCCGAAAATGTTCTCCCCATGGTTGAACAACCTGTTTCGGGTACCACCACCTCACTTGTTTCCTCTATGGGGCCCGGAGTTTACTCAGACATGCCAATGACCTCGACCTTCCAATATATTCCACCGCCGTCACCCGCCACTGACGTGTCCGACCTATGTACCCTATCCCATCACACACAAACTCCTACTAATCGACCGCCCTTGTTTCCTAAACCCCCTTTGGTACCTAGTCACATTGGTGTTACACCCATCCATACCATTCCTTTCCTCATCCCTCCCTCAGGAGTAGTTAGCGCCCTGGTCATGGCTACCCTCAACCTCCCTGGGTTAACCTTAGGATTACCCATTTGGTATCTTTCGCCTCTCGTTCCCCCGTCGAGACCAGATGTCATCCTGCAACCGGTGCAACCCATTGTCACTACTAGTCACCCACCTCCCGGGGTCGCTATCCTGTCATCCTCCATGAACCCCGCCCCTCCTCTTACCAAACCCATTGGGGGCAGAGGCCCCCAACCTTACTCTACTGTCCCACCTCCCAAGACAGTAAAAAACCCCCCTGTGTTTCGTGCTCCTCCCAAATGCTCGTTGTGCGACGAGTTGGGCCATGCGACTCACCAATGTCCTCAGTTACCGGCAGTACAGGAACACATGCAAATGCTTGACGATGAACCCAGTATACCAGTTGTCCAACTTGATCCAACCCCTTAACCTCGCAACAAATCCCTGCGCACTAACCACCCCTGTGCCATATGCGGTGTTTACGGGCATTACACCGTTCACTGTCCCGATCTCCCCGGTTACAGAGAAACTCTCCATGAGATGAACAATCTGGACCTTGAGATGGCACCACCCACCATTGAAGAGATCCACCCCCCGGTCTCTGCCCCTTCCAGAGAGGATAATACCATTTATATGATCTCTTCTGCCACTACTCCCTCGTCAACCGATTTGACAACACAAACTTTCCGTACTGATGAGGAAATCGTTGAGGCTCTCACTACCCCGGAGTATCCCTGGGATGACATGCACCATCGTTCCTACTTCCTTCCAGATGAATCCTCCTCTAACACTGCTACCCAATTTGCAGTTGAATCCAAAGAATTCCCACCAGCTCCATTACACCCAGTCGTCACCGTTGGTCCCTTTTGTAAGTGGGCCATCGACTTCATGGAGTGTAGACCCCCATCTGCGAACTGCCACAAGTACATCATTGTCGCCGTCGATTACTTCACCAAATGGGTAGAATCCATGCCCACCTTCAACTGTACCACTGGCACTGTTGCCCGTTTCTTTTTCAACCATGTTATCACTCAATTCGGGGTCCCTAAATAGTTGGTCTCAGACCATGGATCACACTTTGAAGATTCCATTTGGCGCGAGTTATCCACCCTCCTCAAGTTTGAACACCAATTTTCCTCTGCTTACTACCCTCAAGGGAACGGTCAAGTAGAAGTTGTTAACAAAATCCTAAAAACTATACTCCAACGCACTGTTGATCAGCATAAGTCCAATTGGCACCATATGCTATTCCCTGCCTTATGGGCTTACCGTACATCCACCAAGACCGCCACTGGTTTTACCCCGTTTCATTTAGTTCACGGTGTAGAGTCTGTCCTCCCCATCGAGTGTCAGATACCTACCTTACATATCGCCATTGAGCTTCTCCCCGATACCTCCCCCCTTGAGCAACGTCTGTTATCCCTCGAACAAGCCGATGAAGATCGTCGTGCCACTCTCCAGAACATCGAAGCTGCCAAAAACCGCTCCAAATCCAATTATGACAAACATGTTCACCCTCGAACTTTCCACGAAGGGGACCTCGTCCTCCCCTATGACCAAGCCCATGACAAAACTGGTAAAGGAAAGTTCGAGTCCATGTGGCAAGGCCCTTACATTGTGCAGACTTGCCTCAGAAAGGGGGCATACATTTTAGCTGACTCTGAAGGCCACCCTTTACACAACCCCCGTAATGGGTTGTATCTTAAACGTTTTTACCCATAACTGAAATCGCGACCTCATTGGTCCGCATTGTACAGTTTGATCTCTTTTTTGTTTTTCACCTTCTTTACCATAATCTTACATTCATCGTTCTTTTTGCATGCCCACAGATGGACCATCTTCCACCTCGTTACACTGGCTTTGCTAATGGTGCAAGCCGCTGGTCTCCCAACCTAGCCTCTGCAGCATGGGTCTTATATTCCCCTTCCAACAAACTGATTCACCTTGACGGAATATGTATCAGCGCCGCTACCAATAACCAAGCGGAGTGTGATGCTGTGACCGGTCTCCCGACTGCTGCCCTCTAGATGGGCATAAGTCACCTTCATGTGTTCCTGGACTCCCAGCTACTTGTCTCCCAGCTCAACAACTGCTACTAGGTGCGTAATCCCTGTCTATTCAGAAAATTCCTGCGTACAAAACAACTCAGCCGACAGTTTGAATCCATCACATTCACACATGTCCCAAGAGCTCACAATAGTGTCGCAGATCAAATGGCAAATAACATCCTAGACTGGCATATCAATCACACCATGTAACACCTCCATCATGCATCATTATCCCATAGCATTTCATCCAAATATATAAAAACCCAAAATGACTGCATTGCATCAACATTTACATCCATGTACATAAACCATAAAACCACATAAAATACACAAGGGGCATCCACGTGCCCAACATCCTAGACTACTTGCATCCACATGCAATATAAACATATCACATCATAAAACGCGTCCACGTGCGTACAACTAAGACAACATCACAAAAAGGTGCATCCATATGCATATATATATATATACATATATATATATCAAAAAATACATGTCACAGTGCTATACATGTCCTGAGTACCCCAGTACTCAGCTATACAAAAAATGTATGTACATCCATAAAGCTTCATAAAATACATGCCGTAGCTACAAAACCCGGAAGGAGTCCCCTGCACTCCCTAATGAGATTCATACCCTGCATCACTGCCGGAATCTACTGCCTCTGAATCCTCATCCCCTGCGGGCTCCTGTGCCCGTGCCCTATCCGCCAAGATAGCCACCCAGATCGCAATAGATCTGAACTCCCGGGGTTCCCTCATGCAATCCTGAACCACGTCCAGATCAATGTCCCACCACCCCTCATCGGTCACCCCCACCAGCAAACGGTCTAGTAGTGCCCGTACAGACTCTAGCGTCCCCTCTGCATCCCGGCGACGCACCTCCCCCCACCCAGGCAAAGCTGGAACGGCCACAATCCCCCTCTGTGCCACATGCCCTGGCGGCGGCCTCGGGCCCACATCTGTAGATCACCCATTTGTCAGTAACAATATATCAATCAACTATCATATATAAAACTTGACAATGCAATCAAACCATACGTACCATCTGGTCCCCATGCCTGTCCTGGCGGCTGTGGTGCCTCTGGATCTCCGGTGTAATCCATATCTCTATATGGATAGTCATCAAGTGTCAATGGTATCTGGAGCCACTGCAGGTACAACTCCTATGTAGAGTACCTACCAACATTGCTTCCCCCACGACGGTGCATCATCTCGCCCCACCGCACCATCCGCGGCTCCCTCAAGCCTCCTGCTCTGATCAGCACCCGCGACCGCAGTGTGGGTACCCCCTCCATAAAAAACACACATAAGAAAGAATCGTAGGAAAACCCCTTGCCAGATTCCTTCGCTGATGTCAGTTACCTCTGCACGCAGGTAAGGAACATTTGGCCCCATGCGTAATAAACACCTCCCAGTACACGCTCCACTAGCTACATCTGGCCCCCAGACACCTTCTTCGGTGACTGGGATCCCAAGACGCACTCCACGCATGCTGCCATGTCCTGCACTGCCGGTTCCAGCAGGTCTCTCACCAGAAGTGCATTCCTATGCACCCGAGCCTCTGGACCACAATACCGCTCCAGCATGTCCTCCATATCTATGTCCACGGATACCCATAGCTGCGTACCCTACCCAGATAGGGCAACCCCATCAAGAAGTATACATCGGTCAGGGTGAGGTCCACCCTCTCACCCTGCACTCTGAAAGCCTGTGTGTCCGGCTCCCAGAACCTAATCAGTCGGTTCAGCAGCAATGCTGCTGACCGCATCATGGGTACCTGGGCAAACTTTAGCAGTCTGAATAGTCCCAGCACCGATCGCACCTGGCGGTCCTCTCGGATGACAGCCATGATCTCATCTGGTATCTCCCGCTCCCTCCACAGAACCTGCAGCATCCTGTCAATCATGCAAAGTAGACTCGTCAGACTCATGTCAAACAAATAGTCCTTCCCCTCCCCCCAAAAAACCCTGATATCTCGATCCAAAACCGCGGCTTTAGGGTTCCCTGCCGCGATTTCCGACCGCGGTTGTCAGACCTACAGTCGCGGTCCTTAACCGTGTCTGTTAGCTCTAAACTCGCAGTCCCCAACCGCGTGATCCCCCCAGAAAACCACGGTCCTCGACCACGGCTCCGACCCACTAACCCGCGGTCCACCCCACGTGGACCGTGCAAATAGTACCCTGGGACCCACTACCCCCCCCCCCCGAACCCAATGACAAAGCATGTATGAGTTTGACGAAATACCTGTATCTCTCGGATCTGACAGCGGCCAGTCGGATCGTCCAGAAATGACACCTCAGCTCTGGGCCACTCTGATCACTAGTCACAGTCAAATAGTACAAATGCCACTTGTCATGTTGGGCCCACTTACTATTTATAGTCCGTTGACCTTTTTCTTGTTTTGGCCGTTCTGAACCTATACGGAGTCCGTTTTCTGCACCATTTCCACCATTGGACTCAGCATGACGAGACCGTCACAATGGGCACCTCGTTGCATTATTTTTTTGACACCACTCGTCACCTCGGTTTGCACACCACTTCGGCCGTTCTCCATTTTTCACACTTTTTATATCATCGGATTCATTTTTCCGAGCTAGTGATGATGCTTGAGATCATTTCTCGCTCTCACTTGGTACAATTTCAATATTGTGTCCCGACACCTTGCTGCCTCGATTTGCGTGCCACATCGGCCTCCATCAGACTGTTCCACATCTTTTACATGAGCCATCCACTCCTCTCATACTGCAAATGTTTCGTTATTTTGCCACCATTCATTCACCCCGCAAGGAGACCCACCAGTGTTCCCCCTCACCCTCGGTCCTAGTCATCATAAATGTTCCTTGATTGAACACTTCCTCCTTGCCTGGCCATTCCTTTTGTTCAGTATACCATTCCATCACTTCAGAGTCTTCTTATTTGCTTTCAGACTCCTTAAAATTGAAAGCAACCACGAGCATGAACTGTCCTGGGCTCGTAAAATCCACACGACAGTACCATTCCATCACTTCCGAGTCTTCTTATTACTTTCAGACTCCTTAAAATTGAAAGAAACCATGAGCATGAACTGTCCTGGGCTCGTAAAAAACCACACGACAGTACCATTCCATTACTTTCAAGTCTTCTTATTGCTTTCAGAATCCTTAAAATTGAAAGCAACCACGAGCATGAACTGTCCTGGGCTCATATAAATCCACACAACAGTACCATTTTATATACACACTTCTTCTAGTTCCCTAACCCATGACGAAGTTCCCCCATGCCTCTAGGCGCTATGATCGATCCTCTCGGCAGCACCCCCAATTAGGTCGCCTTTGTTCAGAGTATTTTGCAGTCTCCTGCCATTTTACCACAGCTTGAATCTCCCTCAGCCCAGTCACCCTCCTAGATCCAATACAACTATGATCCCCTTACCACCAATCAGTTTCATATGCTGCCCGATCATCCCTGCCATCATACTCTGAACAAAGGAAGTTTGAGTCCCCCACTCTACTTGCCCAGTTATTCCCCCGGTTTATCAATCCTGCCATCAGTACTATCACATTTCGGTTTTCCACCTCGCGCTCCTGTCAAGGAAACATCATTGCCTTGATAGTTGCAGGTCTCCCTCTGTCGACGACAGCCCCTTTATTCCAGATGATAGACCCAGAGGCCCCTGCGCCTTGGACCCATCACCATCTGTGGTGAGTGCCTACGGACCATTTTGGGAGGAGTCATCATTGCCTCTCCGAATGGTTTTTTCTCACATGCTCGACTTCAGCACCTTGATTGCATCGTTGAGAATCGCGCAGGATTTATACCCCTTCCATTATTTGTCGAAGACCCCGGATTTCCCCCGACTCTAGCACATTGGTGAGTCACTTCGGAACGCCCAGTTATATGTTCCCATGGATGTCTGGGCTGCATTGGCGATTGTATTCGGAAACCATCTAGTTCCATGCTTCCTTGAGTACCCAGTTCAGTGTACCATTGTGAGTATGACCCTTGTCACTCTAATCCACGAGCTCATCAGTTCCTTTGGTACCACATTCAGTAGCACTGCTGTCATTCCAGTGCATTAGTTTTTCAGCTCAGACATGGTCAGCCCAGCAGTATGTCCTAGATTTGTGTCCCTTCTAGACCCTTATGATATACACAGTGGTTTTTTATACTACAAGTCCCTCTTTTTGGGCCTCACAGTTCTGTTTATGTATCTTGATACGAGCATGGGTATGCCCACCTCGTCCATATATTGAGATTTTTCCTCATTCAGTATTTGAGGCCATGTATATGACAGGTCCCTCTTTTTGGACCCGATTGTTATTATTATGTTATATCCTGATACGAGCATGGGAATTCCCACCTCGTCCATATGATCAGATGATTCCTCATCCATTATTGAGGTTATGTACTTTTAGTTCTTGCAGTTGGTTCGGGATCGTTGTTCTGGGCTTCTGTTTGTTTCTTCTCTTCTCCACACCCTAGGAACACCATTTATGACTTATGATGTCCATCGGCCATATGATGAGCTCCTGCCCTTGCACATCAGGGGGCAATCTGTTAACACCCAAAAAGTGTTCACTACCTCATCTACCCCACTACATGGCTCATTTGTCCATTTTTCTACCATATTTCCCTTAAAAACCCCTTTTTTCCTCCAAAAATATCCAAAATTCCTCTAAAATAGCAAAAATCCCACTAAAAAGCCTCCAAAAGGCCTAAAATGCCTCCAAAAGGACATAAAACCATCAAAAAAGCCTAAAAAGGGAAGGAAAAATATAAAATAATGAGGAAAAGGAGGAAAAAACCCTATACAACTGCCCTAAACCATATGGTTTCCAAAACCATGGGCCAGCACTCCACCACTGAAAAACTATAAATAGGCGATGGAGACCCCTTATTTGACATCCACAATCATAAGCACCCTCACTCTACCAAAATAGCTCTTGAAACCCTAGCTCACCCTTGAGCTACTTTCACCTTGAGAGCACCTTTTGGCCCATTTCCACCATTGGAGAAAGAGAAGGAGCAAGTTGGAGCTTGGAGCAACCCTCTTGGATCACTGCAAAGGGCTTCACCAACCTTCACATTGGAGGTAATATTAATATAAAAAAAATCATTTTTTATACCTCGTTTTTCTGTTTCATGCACATTTTTAGAATAGTTTATATTTATATTTTAGCATTTTAATTTACACTTATTGAACTGCTACTAAGGAGTCCCTTCTCCTTAGTAGGTGCTCATTTGCACAAGCTAGGGGTAAAACCCTAGCCATAGGGCAAGTTGAATAAACCTTCTTTCCGAGCTGATATATTGAGGGAGGTATCCGAAATAGTGAATCCTAGTTTGTTGGATTGTAGGATGAGCTACTGCACAATGTCTTCTTTCAGGTTAGCTCTGATACCATGTTAAGTTTTTCTTTTCTTTTCAAATAGAACAAAGGATCACTGAAAGAACAACAAGCAAAACAAAACAAAAGGAGAACACACATATTTATCCTGGGAAACCCTCGTGGGGAAGAAAACCCAACAAAGATTCCTCTATATAGACTTCACCCAAGTATAGTGTAAGACCAAAATAATAAGACTAGATTGCTTCCTCTCCTCCAGATGGACTATTTCTTCTCTCTCCAGCGCAACTGCTTGAGTTATGTGTGTGTCCAAATGAGGGAAGTCCCTCCCCTATTTATACCGACCAGTGGAGAATCCTAATAACCCAACAGGGTTGACCTCCCTTGGGAGACTCAAAATTACATTTTAATAATACTTTTGTGGGTACTACCAACCCGACTTTACAACGGAGGTTTTACCCCAAGAATTTACATGACCAATCACATTAATGCCATCCATAATCGGAGGAACAACATCTCTGGAAAGGATAATAAAAATAATAATACAAAACATAATATCTTACGCAGTAACATTTCTTGAACAACCCCAACCCATTCAAGAACAAAGATGGGTTCATGGATTCACTTCCTTTAAAACCAAATGATTTTAGCTAACCAATAAGGGTGATCTATCCAATAATAAGGGTAATAGTTTAGTAACCCACCAATAAGATAATTAAATGTTGAAAATAAGTTTTAGGGGGAGTCTTCAAAACCCTAACATTATAGAACAATCATATTCAAATTTATATGTAATATGAAAAAAGCAAGTTACACTTACTTGCTTACTTAATAGTTGAAAACAAATTTAAACTTTATTTTGCAATAGCAGGTGGAAATATCAAGGACACTTCCATCTCATGGATATTTTTTATATTTGAATTTAAAATTACAAACAACAAATTGAAAATCACATCCACAAGTTACACCCCATCCTTCACTTTAACCAGATTTGTGGCTTTTACAAAATTTACAATCCTATACCTTCTTTTGATTTATGGATTTGAAAAAAACATTTTGTATTCTTTTGGTGGATAGGAAAATATGAAATAATGGTAGATGGAATGAACTTGTGTGAAAACTACTTGAATTTATTAATGCCCAACTTCACGACATAGATATGTCTACAATGATCACTAACAATCACCTAATTCCAATGTTGAATTTGTAATTCAATACATAGTTAACCTATGTTCTGGAGATTATCTCAAATATCATTATATTAAGTTTTGAACACACACATGGGATGGAATTAGGTGTTTGAACATATAAATATGTTAACTAAGTGAGTGAAGATATTGGGACCATGGTTTGTGAGCAGAGGTAAGTCATAGAGGAGTCAAAACAAAAGGTATTGGGAACCCATTTTACTTTCCCTAAATCAATGCATGAATGTTAACTTAGGAATCTTTATCATCTAACATGCCATTATCATAAAACCCAAAAGAAATCATGAATCAGGATATATAACACCCAAAAGAAATCATGAATCAAGGTATATATGGAATTATTTGTATGTTTATGTATGTTGGAAAATTTGGTGCCATTAGAACCTCATTGTGTTTGAAAATAGACATGTGAACATATCATATATTATCTTATACGTCATTTGTGATTCTACGTCTATGCAGGTGAAACTGCTCCAAAAGTCATAAATATAACTCTGCCTCCTTTCAATTTAATTTTTCTGTTGGGGCACTTTGACAGTTCCTTGTAGAATTCTGCTCTAGTCTCTAGCACAGGTATGATGTTGTCTCTTAATAGTTCACATACTTTTTCTTTATGGATTATGGATGGGTTGTGGTAAGGGGTCAAATACTCGAAGTGAATTTTTTTATTTGGTTGTATTTTTTTTCGTCACAAAAACATTTGATCTTTATATGCTATTGGTGACTCAAAAATCATTGTGGATTGAACACTACATAGAGGTAGATTACAAGTTGTCTTGTTAGAGTGGTATAAGTAGCGTATTTGATCATTGCAGTTACAGTATTTTCTCTTCATCTTCTTTAATCATGTTTTTAGAGAATACAATTCAGATGCTAATTTCTTGTCAAAGAAAGGGTCGTCTTCATCGAAAGAATTTTACAATTTGAAGAATAGTGTGACAAAGTTTTGATCTCTCGAGGATCTATTCCCTTTTACGATGTGTAAAGATTTAATTTTTCTCATAGATTTTCGCTTCTGTGGAGTCATATTTCTGATATTTTCAGCCTATATCTTAGAACTTCTACCTAGTCTGTGAATCATGTGATATTGTAATTGTCAAGCATAGACATTGATGTTTTAGTTTGTGTTTGGATTGTATGACTGGTTAAAGATTGGATGAACAAATATGCTATCATTTGGAAAGGTTGGTGCAAAAAATCAATGTATAGTTTAATTCATCACTATGAATAATAACAACTATAGATTTTTTATTCATATATATATATTCAAAGGATAAACCATTTTTGTATATAGACCATTCACATCAACCCTTATAAGTTAATCGATAGATGTAGTCTCTCAGAAAACTTTGAGTTTGAACCTTCGTTGAACACCACATAAATTAGAATTCCATACTAGGGACCTCCAATATAGATAATAATCATAAAATCCAAATAATACTCGAGTGAATTCTCCTTATCTAATAAAAAATTATTACATAAGCCATAAGAAGAAATAATTGTATTGAGAATTTCCATTACTTAGTGATCTAGAAATCCAAAGTTCCTCAATCCACTAGGAATCTACAACTGCATTTTTTCAAGTTGGGGAGTTTTCTCAATATATAAATTGGTATTAAATTACTTTTTCTATTTAGTGTTGATTTCCGTGCTAGATTTAGCATCAATTTGATTGTTAATGGTTTATAAATTACATTTTATAGAAATATTAAAGGAAATACTAAAATAAACATCTAAAATAAAAAATGTTAAGGAAATATTGTGATTTGATCCTAGATCGCTTGCAAAAATGAAATAATTCTATTTGAGCTACATTCTTAGAAAAAACTTCAATTAAAAATCTTGACATAAATCTAGACTAACCCAGTGAAAATTAAAATTCATGGAGATAAAAACATAAAATGGTAAAACCATGAAAACATAAATGAAAACTAGTAAGCGAATGTTGGGATTTGAACAATGACAACTTGTTAAAATGAAAGAACTCTACTCGAGCTACATTCCCACAAAATATATGATAAAATTGCATAACTAAATTGAAACTAGCCTAACTTATGCATACTAACATGTAAATAATGCATATTTAAGATAAATATTACCAATTAATACTAAAGGTGCACTAAAGGAATAAGTAATGTGAGATAGATGGGTGACAGTCTTTAAATCAATATATCCTTATGAAACACAAGGGCCTTCCTTAGTCCACACTCATAAACTATATCTTAGTGTTAAAAAAAAGCTATAATATGTCATTTTATTATTCGTTCCACGTTAAACCCACAATGATAAAAAAACAATAAATATTAGCAAATTAATAAAGGAAATATAAAGTAAACGAGGAAGGAAGGAGGAGAAAGAAAGACAGAATCACTTACCTTCCACATGCAGCTTCCTCCATGGAATCCGAGGCTCGATGCATGAAACCCTAAGCCCACAACAATGGAAAATACAATTTAGCAAATAAATAAAGTAAAATGAAAGTAAAAGAGGAAGGAAGAAGGATACAAAAGGGAGAATTCATTACTTTCATCATGGAGGTTCCTTCATGCATGAAAGCATAAACCTCCAACAACAAACAACAATAAACATTCAAATCAATAAAGGAAAAGAAAAGTATAAGAGGAAGGAAGAAAGAGAAGAAAAGGGAGAATCCATTACCTTCCTCATGTAAGTTCCTCCATGAATTCAAACCCTAAGAGTGAAAATCGTGAAGGAGAAGGGATGAGAAGAGAAGAGAGAAAGAGAGAAATGAGGAAAGAATGAGATAGTAAGGTTTGAGGAATTTTGTGGGGAAAATAAGATATTTTAATCAAAATAATAAAACTACCCTCACAATCATGAGGATTGAAGGGGGTTATTTTTAGCCCTTGATCTTTCTTAAATTTCTTTTTGAAAATATTTCCTTCCTTTTATTTAGTTGCCCAGAAAAAAATTGTGCTAAATTAGACAATAAAATCAATATTAAACACACCCAGATGTGGGTGTGAATACGACCCCTCATAAATCTATTTAATGTTTATTATGTCAAGCAGGTGGATGGAGGGAGGAAGGCATGTGCCACTTGTCTCAATGATTAATCTTGTTCATGTAACACCTCGGTTTTGACCCCCTTTGCATTAATGCATATGATGTAAATATTATATGCAAACATGACAAGGAGCTCAAGCGAAGGCCCTATCATTGATTAATATTTGGAATATAGGCAATCATGTTTGATTCGTATGGTTTCAGTTCTAAGTCAAGAAATTTGTCAACATCATGTAAATATGAAAATTAATGAAAAAAAAACACACAGCCAGCTATGTCAGTGCAACAAATAATGAGATGGGTGCATGATTTTCCTAAGGATAAGGTGTTGGGAATGTTGACCTTGAACCAGTTTTGGGAAAATCCATGTGTCATGGGGATAACCCATCAAAACTATCAACTACCCTCTTTCTTGTCTTTTCTTCCAGCTATTTATTCTGCCATAAGGTGGTTGAGGTACTTATTGCTTGGAAGGCGAAGAGTATGGGAAAATTCGAATTGGGAAGAGCACCTAGTTTGAATGTCATGTTTTGCTTGCATGGGAAAGAAAACACTAGAACTGTATTCCATTTTTGCTGACACGGTACGTTTTCATTTTACCCTCATGTTTTGATAGCTACAAGACATTCTTGCTCATCATTCATGATCTTCATTCTCCATTCACGTGGAAGCTCAGCATTAGTTGAGTTCTTCCTGTGCGTATCCTTCGCATTTCGAAAGTGTTTTTTTCCCTCGGCGAGACCATGATTGTTGTTTTGCAGCGCACCTTGAATTGTAGAGTGTATGAGACCCTATTACTCGGGTTCCAAAGTAAAGCCTGTGTTGTGGAGTCTCCCTGTGGTTGTTGTGTTGTGCACCCTAGTTTGGTTCTAGACCATATACAAGACTGAGGAGTGGGAGAGACGTAGAATGTGCCTGATAAACTTAGTGTGGAGCCTCAAAATAAGATAAGAGTGGATAGTAAACTTGCTATGCACATCCTGAAGAGCACTAGAAGGGAAGGTGTAGCCCGAGGGATGTCAATTTGCAGACCTTGGTTTCCGCAATTTTCCCTTCCACAATTTGTGGGATGCGGGGTGCGGGATGCAAGATGTATTTTTTAGAATTACGGATTTCCATGGTTTTCATTTCACAACAGTCCTTTCCGATGTGGGATGTGGGATGTGGGTTGTGTGAAGTGAGATTGCAATTTTCATAACTTTTCGATCCCGCAACTTGGGTTTTCCGCACTGTTGATTTGAGTTCGGATGTGGAACCGTTCATGATCGTTGGGTTCCGTCATGTTTTCTCTCTACCGTCCAATATCCTCTGAGATTCTTCCTTGCAAATCATCGGATTGATCAATGGAAGACGAGAGGGAGTGTGACCGTATTGGAAGTGTCAAGAACTAGTTCACGGCCATGCGCTGTGTTTCAATGAACAGTAAAGGTTCTGGATGAAATTTTTAATTCCACGTGATAATGGGGTATGGGTACATGACATTGTGGTATTAGAGTTGTGGGTTGCAGCATCGGGCCTAGATGGGCGAAGAATCAGTCAAGAGTATCCTTGGATACCAGCATTGCAGTACGCTACAGAGTGGTATCTACAGAATGGTTCCAGCACTTTAGTTTGGTATCAGCGCTGCGAGTTGCAGCATCGGGCTGAAACGACTAGGTTGAATAGTTAACAGAGTTGTTGGTTATAGCATCGGGCGTAGATAGGCCAGGTGACAGTAAGTAAATGGTTTTGATTTGAATTATTATGTATCTAATAAATGGTGTTTGATAACACATTTTGCAGAGTCATCGTGCATATTGGAAAGTGGGTTGTTTGCTTGGCCATGAGAACCTATGACAAATATGAGGCACAGGATTCCTACGAGCATGCGCAAGGTGCTATGGGGGAAAACATCCAAGTCGAAAATGATGATATAGAATCTAATGGAAGGGGATTTCAAGAGATGTCGCAGAACATTGCAGCCACCATGAGAAGCCTTATTAAAGCTAAGGAAGAGCAGCATCAGCTAAATGCTGCCATTTTGCAAAGTTTGACAGACATCCAACGGATGATGAGCTTGGGGTGATGTCCAGCAAAACCATAAGGTAGTAAGAGTAGTACCATAAGAAGAAGAAGGTCTTCTAGTAGATCTCCTGACTTGGAAGGTGTAGAAATTCAGGCCTGTAGTAGATTAATTTCACTCACAGCAATTAACAATTGATCATGCAAATTATCAACAATGGAGACTGAATATGGAGCTGTAACACAAAATTATATTAACTGAGTGTACAATAGCCAACCCTGTAATAACATAGGCTGCTGAATATATAGAATACATGAGCAAATCGAATGCATGAGGAAGCATCCAAATCTAGCATAAAGCAGGCTTACCCAAAATAGGCAAATCCCCCATAGGTGTAAAAAGCTGATCCCAAATCTATCAAGGACCCCACGAATTAGCAAGGGTGCATGGGCAAGCTAAAGAGTGGTCAAATGGCAGCTAATACATGCAAAATCATGGAGGAATGAGTGGAGGAGGAAGAGGAAACAAAGCTGATTCACCTCACCTAGCCTTGCTTTCCTATGTGCCTTAAAACACTGAAAAAGCAGGGAATAAAGCAGAAAAAGCAGATGGGCGCCTAGGAGGCCAGGAATAAAGCAGATTTGATTCCTAAAGCTCTCAAGGGCGCTACATGAGTCAAATATGGCAAGTTTGACATCTATGGATAGGCAATTAGCAACTTGCACATGGTGGGACTCATGGACTAGGCAAATAAGACAAAATAAATGAAATAATGTCTAAGTGGGTAAATACTATGGGTTGATTATTCTAACAGAAGGATCCACTAAGGATTCTAGCTCTTCATTTCATGAGGAAAAGAGAAAGAGACATTATAGAAACAACTCATGGGATGAGTTTATGAAGGCAAGGCCGCCTACCTTCAATGGTGAGACAAAGAACGGTCAAGAAGCTGAGGCTTGGCTTCTCGAGATCAGGAAGTATTTCCAAGTCCAGGACTATTCTAGAAATATGAAGGCAAGAGTTGAAATCTTCAATCTAACTGGAAGGGAATCCATATGGTGGGAGCAATTCAGGAAAGTGAAGAAGGTTAATGAAAGGAAAACTTTGTGGAAATAGTTTCAGAATTATTTCAAGAAGAAATACCTCTATGACAGGTACTACGATGACAAGATCAAAGAATTTCATGAGATGAGATTGGGACAGTAGACCATGGAAGAGTATGCAAACAAGTTCTTGGAGTTGTTAAGGTATGTCAGGTACATCAAGGATGAGAAATTAAAAACCCAGCATTTCTTGGGTGGATTTCCTCAGTCTTACAAAGACAAAATTGAGTTTTATGAGCCAAGAACTCTGGAAAACCTTACTATCAAATATAAGTATTGCTATGAGCGAAGCAAAAGAAAACCTTACTATCAAAATACATGGAAGGAAAAGAAGAATGAGAAGTCAGACCAAAGGAAGAAATGTTTTAAACCTTCTAACTTTAGGAATCAGCAGAAGCGACCATCCCAAGCTGAGAAGCAGCCAGCCAGAGTGGTGGGAAAAAATCCAAGAGATCTAGAGTAGATCAGAGAACCACTCCAATGTTGGAAATGTGTAGGACCCCACATGCACCAATATTGTCCACTCGAGAATGAGAATGTAAGGCCATCTTACAACCTTCAAGAGGAACAAATAGTGGGTCAAGTAGCAAGGGCTATCTCTAGGATTTACGCAGCACTGGAGGACCACTAGGAAGATCACTAATAGAATGTGGTTGAAGTTGCAGGTAAGATTGTTGAGCAGAATGTTTCTATTTTGATTGACCCTCATTCTACCCATAGTTACATTGCTCCTAGAGTAGTGGATATTTTTGCTTTCAAGAAATTGAGGCATAGCAAATCGTGGTTACTTCAGCTAGCCATGGGAACTAAGAGAAAGGTTAGTGAAGTGGTAGAGAAATGTCCATTGGTGATGAATGGATGGGTTACTTATGTATATCTGAATGTTTTACCCCTTGGTTCCTATGATTTTCTCATTGGAATGGATTGGTTAGAAGCTCATAGGGTAAACCTTGACTATTACCATAAGACTTTTAAATGCATGGATGAAGAAGGGAACTCGAGAGTGGTAAGAGACATTCCAAAGGTAATTTCTGTGAGGTATATTTCAGCAATGCAGTTGAATAAATTTTGTAGGAAGGTTTTTTGGTTGTATGTAGCTCATATTGTGGAGGTAGCGGAGAATGAAACTCCTAGGATGGAGGAATTTCAGGTATTGCAGGAATTTAGGTATGTTTTTCCTGATGAGATTCTAGGGCTTCCTCCAAAGATGGACATTGATTTCACGATCGAACTTGTGCCACAAGAAGCACCAGTCTCCAAGACACCCTACATAATGAGTACGCTGGAAATGTTAGAGCTTAAGATGCAACTGTAAGAGTTGTTGGATAAAAAGTATATCAGGCCAAGTGTGTCTCCTTGGGGAGCACCAGTTCAGTTTGTAAAGAATAAATATGGTACACTCAGATTGTGTATTGATTACAAAGAGCTGAACAAAGTCACTATATAGAACAAGTATCCTTTGCCTAGGATTGATGACCTCTTTGATCAAATGAGGGGAGAAAAGGTATTTTCCAAGATTGACTTGAGGTCTGGTTACCATCAGGTAAGAATCAAGGATGAAGACATTCATAAGACATCCTTCAGAACAAGGTATGGGCATTAAGAGTTTGTAGTGGTACCACTTGGTCTCACAAATGCACCATCTACATATATGTGCCTTATGAATAGTGTCTTTAGCAGGTATTTGGACAATTTTTTTCTTGTTTTCCTTGATGACATTCTTGTTTATTCTAAGAATGAGGAAGAGCATAAAGAGCATCTGAGATTGACATTACAATTGCTTAGGGAGCATCAGTTGTACACAAAGTTGAGCAAGTGTGAATTCTATAAAGATAGAATTCAGTACTTGGGTCACATTATCTCAGAAGACGGTATATCTGTGGAACCTGACAAGATTGAAGCCATTATGAATTGGCCTACTCCAAGAAATGTGACAGATGTAAGATATTGTATGGGACTTGCACGATACTGTAGGAGATTCATTGAAAGATTCTCCAAGGTTGCACATGCCATTACTTCTTTGCAAAAGAAGGGAATAAAGTTTGAATGGATAGTGAGGTGTGAAGAAAACTTCCAGCGGTTGAAGAATATTCTCACAAGTGCACCAGTTTTGAAAGTTGCAGACCCAGAGAAATATTTTGTGGTGTGTATTGATGCATGCAGTCAAGGGCTTGGAGGAGTCCTTATGCAAGACAACCACATGATATGTTATGAGTCCAGAAAGTTGAAGGAACATGAGAATAACTATGCTACTCATGATCTGGAACTTGTAGCCATAGTACATTCTCTCAGGAAGTGGAGGCAATACTTGATCGGTAGAAGATTTGAGCTAAGGACAGACCATTGTGGTATGAAGTATTTGTTTGATCAGCCTACTCTAAATTCTAGGAAAGCTAGATGGTTGGAGGTTGTATCTGAGTTTTATTTTGAGACCAAACACATAAAAGGAAAAGAGAATAAGGTAGCTTATGCGCTCAACATGAAGGTATAGGAAATGCATGTGGCATCCATTAGTATTTTCCAATCGGAGTTGAGGTAGTAGATTTCTATCACATTGTTGAAGATGAATTGTATGTGCAGGTCAAGGACAAATTGCAGTATCAAATCCTTGAAAAGAGCTATGATGGATATAAATTGGAAGAAGATGGACTTCTTACTTATAAGAACATAATTTACATTCCAAATGTAGCAGATTTAAGGAGAGTTGTTATGGATGAGATCCATCAAGCTCCATATTCTGGTCACCTAGGATATCACAAGACAATTGCTACAGCCAGAAAGTAGTACTTTTGGCCAAGAATGAAAAAGGACATGGGTGGATACATTTCCAAGTGCATGAAATGTAAGCAAGTGAAGGTTGAGCATCAACACCCAGCGGGTTTGTTGAATCCTTTGCTAGTTCCAAAATGGAAATGGGAAGTTATTTCCATGGATTTCATTACAGGATTTCCAATGACTTGGAGACAACATATTCCATCATGGTTTTGGTGGACAAGTTGAAAAAGGAAGCACATTTTATTCTAGTTAAGTCTACACATAAGACTGATGACATTGCAAAGATATTCATGAAGGAGATTTTCAAATTGCATGGATTGCCAAAGGCAATAGTCTCTGATAGAGATGTCAAGTTCACTTCCAATTTTTGGAAGGGATTTTTTGCAGATTTGGGTACAAAGATAAACTTCAGCACTGCCTACCATCCTCAGACTGATGGTCAGAGAGAGAGATTTAACCAAGTGCTTGAAGACATGCTTCGCATGTATGTGATGGACAAACCAACCAAGTGGGGAGATTATTCACACTTGGTAGAGTTTTTCTAATAACAATGGACAACAAGAATCCTTGGGGATGAGTCCATATGAAGATTTGTATGGCAAGATGTGTAGGACACCAGTGATTTGGGATAATCCCATGAATGTAGTTGTGATTGATCCAGAATTGCTCAAGGAGATGGAGCAGGAGGTTGTAAAGATAAGGTAGAATATGAAAGCATCCCAAGACAGATAGAAAAGCTATGCTGATAACAATAGGGTGAATAGAGAGTTTAGTGTTGGGGGTAATGTTTACCTCAGAGTGAGGGAAAATAAAAATTCCCAGAAACTTGGAAGTTGTACCAAGCTGTCACCTAGATATTGTGGGTCATTTGAAGTGCTTGAAAGAATAGGGATAGTTGCATATAGACTTGAATTGCCTACTAGCACTAGGGATCATAATGTTTTTCGTGTTTATTTGCTTAAGAAATATATACATGACCTTAACCATGTGATAAATTGGGATGTGATTCAGGTGGAACCCGAGGGAGAATTCTGAATCGAGCCAATGCGCATTCTCGATAGGAAGGTCACTATGTTTCAGAACCGATCCATAGAATAGGTAAAGGTGCAGTGGGAGCACTATGGTCTTGAAGAGGCTACATGGGAGCTGGAGGATGCCTTGCGATTGGCACATCAATTTTTGTTCGAATCTGTGGAGCACTGAGGGCGATACCAGTGTGGCATTTTTTGTTCAATTTTGTAAAGAACTGAGGACAGTATTATTGAAGGGGGGGGGGAATATAGAACCATGGGTTTGGCCTCATTTGCATTAATGCATATGATGTAAGTATTATATGAAAAAATAACAAGGATCTCAAGGCCAAGGCCCTATCATTGATTAATGTTTGGAATATAGGAGATCATGGTTGATGTCTATGATTTCGGTGCTAAGTCAATCACTTTGTAAACATCATGTAAATATGCAAATTAATGAAAAAAAAACCCACATCCAGCTATGTCAATGCAACAAATAATGAGATGGGGGCATGATTTTCCTAAGGATAAGGGGGTGGGAATGTTGACCTTGAAATAGTTTGGGAAAAGTCATGTTTCATGGGGAGAACCCATCAAAACTATCAACTACCCTCTTTCTTGTCTTTTCTTCCCAACCATTTATTCTGCCAGAAGGTGGTTGAGGTACTTATTGCTTGGAAGGAGAAGAGTATGGGAAAATTCGAATTGGGAAGAGCACCCAGTTTGAATGTCATGTTTTGCTTGGATGGGAAAGAAAACACCAAAACTGTATGCTATTTTTGCTGATGCCGTACATTTTCATTTTACCCTCACGTTTTGATACGGGACGTTCTTGCTCATCATTCACGATCTTCATCCTCCATTCGCATGGAAGCTCTACATCAGATGAGTTATTCCTGTGTGTATCCTTCACTTTCTGAGAGTGTTTTTTCCCTCGGAAAGACTGTGATTGTGTTGCAATGTACCTTGAACTGCATAGTGTATGAGACCCTGTTACTCAGGTTCCATATTAGTAAAGCTTGTGTTGTGGAGTCTCCCTATGGTTGTTATGTTGTGCACCCTGGTTTGGGTCTGGACCGTATACAAGACTCAAGAGTGGGAGACATGTAGAATGTGCTTGATAAACCTAGTGTGGAACCTCAAAATAAGATAAGAGTGGCTAGTAAACCTGCTATGCACATCCTGAAGAGCACTAGAAGGGAAGGTGTAGCACGAGGGACTGTGGAGTAGAGAACGGGACACTTCCTTGTGTTGGGTGTGTAGGTAGTGGGGAAACCAGGCCAGATAGGTCTTGTGAAGATGTTCTTAGATCCGTAGATGAGCTTACTAGCTTAGCATTTCTTCTTGCCCATTGCCTTAGAGGCCTGATAAAACTAACTGGATAGATGTCTTGGATGATAGCTTGATAAACCCATATGTTGGCATGGCTGTGTCTTGTTGAGTTCGACCTTGTAAGTGACCTTTGGCTGGACAGTCTGATAAACCTAGCAGTGAGATGGCTTGACTATATGTAGTCTGATAAACCCATCTATTGGCTTGACTGGTCCTTAAGGTGAATGATTGGCTTGAATGTGATCAGCCTATGAAACCCATCTGTTGGTTTGTTTTCCCCTACAGCCTAATAAAACCAGCTGTGTTGGCTTGGATGAGTTTTGTTGCACCCTTGGCTATGTATGGGTCTGCAAGTGTTCCCTTATTCCTTGAGAAAATATTTCCCAGCTCGGGGGTGGTAGTGTTGTTGAGATATTGATGAGCGCATTGGCATATGGTTGGGTGGAACATTGCAGTGACATAGCTGGTTGCGGGATAGGTTCTTCTCAAGATAAGTGTTCTTGTCTATGTTAATCTCTACAATTGTATTTCCTACATTTTAATTGCTTGATGGAATGTGATGAATATGTTGTTGTGTTGAATTGATGCATTGTTCCTTTGAATAACTGCAATTATAGGAATCTATGTATGTTTTCCCTCAATGCATTTTAAACTAAGTTGCAGGGTTAGATTAGCTAGATTAGTGATGGCCTGAATGATCAAATCAATCTAAGACTTCAGTTAAAAAGTTGAGTTTCCTACTAGAAATATTCATTTCCGCAATTTGCAGGATGCAAGATGTCAGTTCGTAGACCTTGGTTTCCACAATTTTCCCTTCCGCAACCTCCTTTCTGCAATTTGAGGGATGCAGGGTGCGGGATGAAGGATGTGTTTTTGAGAATTACGGATTTCCATAGTTTTCATTCCACAATGGTCCTTTGTGATGCGAGATGCGGGTTGCGAGAAGTGAGATTTCAATTTTCGTAACTTTATGATCCCGCAAATCAGGTTTTCTGCACCGTTGATTTTTGCGCATGGATTCTGAGCCGTTGATTTGAGTTCGAATGTGGAACCATTCGTGATTGTTGGTTTATGTCGCGTTTTGTATCCACCATTAGATCTCCTATGAGATTCTTCCTTGCAAATCATTGGATTGATCAATGGAAGATGAGAGGGAGTGTGACAGTATTTGAAATGTTGAGACGTGGTTCGCGGCCATGGCCTGTGTTTCGATGAATAGTAAAGGTTCTGGATGAAATTTTTAATTATGCATGATAATGGGGTATGGGTACATGACAGTTCATTGTTTGTGGAGGATGTTAAACTGTGGGGATGTTAACTTCCCCCCGTACACTAGCATGTGTGGATATGGTTAGTACTTGGATTACACAAAGGAAATTGAAGTGTAAGGTTCGTCTCATGGAAATAAGTGGGTGGCATTAAAAGCCAATATCCACACACAGGAGTTTATGGATTTATCATATGAGTAGGCATATATAGACTAGGGACTCTGGTCATGTGAACATATATGCCATGCCCAAGCTCATCCTTGACACTTCCATTTCACTCTATTATGGAATTTGTGAAGGAATTTTTGAAATAATTGGTATCTTGCTCACTAGAAACCCTACAATTTAGGGTTTGGTAATTATTTACATAGGTGTAAGTTACTTCAAAAGAACCGAAGTGTTATTATTTTGAAAGTTGAGGAGATTGGTCAATCGGAAGCTATTAAAAGTTGGAAAGAGAAATAAATTTGGGAAAGCATTTTGTGGATAATAAGAAATCCCTCTCCTCTTCCTCTACTTATCACAGCCCCGAAGAGGAGTATCATCAAATCAAGCCTAGTAGTGGAAGGTGATGTTATTAGGAAACTAGGTGGCATGAGTAAGTTTTGGCCTTTACCTTGGACATACCAATGCATGTTAAGTAGGATATCAAGTTTCTGGAAGCTCATGAACCGGAAGAAAAGGAGCAGAGTACTAATACTAGCAGTCTTTACTGGGTTGTAAAGATAGCTCTAGCCAAGGTTCTCCTACACAAGGAATTACAAAAGGAAAAAGTGCATTACAACATCATTTTTTTTAACATGATGTACAAAAAAAATGATGTTAAACATTGTATGATATCATTATTTTAACATCATATTTTTTGCATAGATTTAGTTAAAAAAAAGAAATTTTGAATAATACTGTTTAACTTTGTTTAATTTGGGTGTCCTCATGGTACAAATTCTAGCGATATAAAAAGTAAAAATAAAAATAAAATTAAAAAAATTGCTCGATTTCGATAAAAAAAAACTCGTCAAACAAATGAAAACATCAAATGTTTAGACTCCTTCGTTTTATTATGTTATTTTTTTAATTTTTAATTTATTTCTATGCTTTAGATATTTTATAATAATAATAATACTAATAATAACAACAACAACAACTTATTTTAAGGTTACAGCCAAGCAAGACACCAATTTGGTGTATGAGACCCCTTTATTTATGGGACAAGGGACTCCCCTCTGTGCCATGATGTAGCTACGAAAGTCTACAAAGGTGGGAATTATGGGAAAGATTCTGCTATAGATAAGCCAAAAATTGTAAACCCTAAAATTACTTCTCAGTTTTCGGCTGGGTTGGATTTGGGAGGTGTGTCTCATTCTCCGTATGTATTGGGGAATATTAGGGAAGGTATTCCCCAAGATAAGGTCACCTAATGAATCTTCTCTCATTTAACATAAGAGGGTTCGTTGACTCACCCAAAAGAGATGCTTTTAAAATATTAATGGAATTTGTCAATCCCGGGGCCATTTTATTATAGGAGACGATGGTGTATGCAGTTAAAGCATGTGAATTATTTTTTAGGATATTCCCTTCTTGGTTATGCAGTGGTATTGATACTATAGGGAATTCAGGGTGTCTTTGGGTTGCATGGAACCCATTGGTAGCTAATTTCATATATTTTTCCATTGTTGTAGGTTTGTTGACTAAAGGTCAGTTTTGAGAGATGGACCGTTCCTTCCGGGTGTTAAATATTTATGGTCCCTATCTTCAGAGGGAAGTTTTTTGGAATAGAGTTTTGCATCATGGGATTTTAAATGATCCTCATTTGATTATTGTTGGTGATATGAACTTTAATTTATCCTCTGTTGAATTTTGGGTTTAGGGAACGTGGTTGATCCGTTGGTTGTTTATCTCAAGACTATGTTTGATGGTGCTAAATTATTTGACATTTATCCTAATGTTCTAGTTCCTACTTAGTCAAATGACCGGATAGGTAAATATGGTATAGAGAAAAGGTTGGCCAAGTTTTTAATGGCTAAAGAGCTCTGTGATAGTCTTGGAAAAATCACATCCTGGGAAGAACCTATTGGTGTGTTGGACCATAAAGCTATTGTCTTACAACAAGATTTTGGGATGTGTAAAACTCACTATCCTTTTAAATTCAACCATACGTGGCTTGATGATTTGGATTTCTGTGAGATGGTGAAAGATAGTTGGATTACATTTGCTCAAGATTCTTCCTTACCTAGGATGCTTTTTCTTGTTGATATTCTCAAGAAACTAAAATACGATGTTATTGAACTGGAAAAATAAAAGAAGTTGGCTAACATAGTGCAGCCTTTGAAAATTAAAAAGGAAATCGAGCATTTGAGTAGTTTGATGGATGATAATGTTTTTTCAATTACTCAAGAAACGTTGTTCAATCTGGAGCTGCAAAAGGAAAATATCCTCAAGCAAGAGGAAGAGACTTGGTGGCTCAAGAGCCAAGAAATTTGGTTGTCTTGGAGAGATAATAAAAAAAAGAATTCATTAATATGAAAATCAGAGACTCAAAATTCTATTTGGTACCTTCTGGACTCAAATGGGGTTCTCTTACCTAATCAACAGGATTTGCAATCTGAAGCTATTAGTTATTTTAAATATTTATAAATAGGATATGGTATCAAATTTATCCGTGCAATTAGAGGTTTTGAAGTATTTTCTCTGGGTTTTTTCACATGAAGAAGGAGCAAAGATTGGAGAGAGGGTGTTTCTTGAGGAAGTTAAGAATGTCTTGAAAAAAATTGTGAAGGCTAAAATCCCAGGGCCTGGTGGAGGGACTGTGGAATTTTTCCTACATTGTTTTTATCTGGTTGGAAAATATTTGGTTGAAGCGGTGGAAGAATCAAGATGTAAAGGTTATGTTCGAGGGGAATTTAAATGTCACTTTTATTTCCTTAATACTTAAGAGTGACAAGCCTCAGACCTTCAATGATTACCAGCCCATTTCTTTATGTAATCTAATTAATAAGGTAATTACAAACATCGTATCGAACCTTATCAAGACATTTTTATCTAAACATATTTCTATTGAGTAATTTGGTTTTTGCCAAATTGTTAGATCCTTGATGCAGTTGGGGTAGCTCAAGAATGTTTGAATTCGGTGAAGAATAAGGATAAAAGTGCTTGCATACTCAAGATGGATTTAATCAAAGCATATCATCGTATTGATCGGTCCTTTCTATATTTTATCCCAATTTAAATTGGGTTTCCAGTATATGTTACAAAATGGATAATGGCTTGTATTACCTCTGCAAATTTTTCTATATTAATTAATGGACCACCATCTTCTTTTTTCAAGAGTAGTAATGGGTTGAGGCAGGGGTGTCCATTATCCCCTATGTTATTTCTACTTGTCATTGAAGACCTAAGAAAAGTAATTTATGATGTCAAGAAGAAAGGCAGTATTAAAGGTATTATAATTTCTCGATCTATGTTTATTTCACATTTACTTTCTGTTGATGATTGTTAACTATTTGGGGGAGGTGATATTGCAGAATTGGATTAATATCATTCTATAATTAACTCTTTCTATACAAAATCTGGGATGAATGTAAGTGGTCAGAAGTCAATGTTCCTTTATAATTGTTTGAACTCGGATGTGTGTGATCACATAATTCGACTTTTTCCTTTTCAACTATCCAAAGTGGAGGATGGATTTCAGTATTTCAGATATTTTTCTGAAGACAGATTGTTATAAATGTCAGGATTGGAATTGACTATTAAAAAAAGTGGAAAAGAGAATCAATCACTGATCCTACAAGTTTTTATCCTTGGTTGGTAGACTCATCTTAGCCAAGTTATTTTTAGAGAGTATTATGGTGTATTGGCTCTCTTTAGCCATGATTTCAGTCTCGGTCATTGGAATTTAGAAAATGGTTTTTTCACTTTCTTCGGGCTAGAAATTTGGCTTCTTCTAAATTTCATCTTTCACCTTGGGAAAGTATTGCTCTTCCAAAGAAGTTGGGAGGTTGGCGCTAAAGAATCTTGATTGGTTCAATAATGCGTAAAGCACTAAAATCCTTTGGATGGGACTAGTCGATGAAGGTTTATGGAGAAAATTCCTTAAGTTGAAGTACATAAAATACTTTTCAATTGTTCAATGGTTTTGTTGCTCAAATAAAATTGTTTCTAGTGCTTCAATCATTTGGAGAGGTTTACTTAAATCCTTTCCCAAAATTGGCGAATGGCTCAGTAGGGTTGTTGCAAGAGGAATTAAAGTGTTTATAGGCACTGATCTATTTGTTGGAGATGAAGGACAATGTAGAATTTATGAGGGTTGTTTTTCAATGCTTGCAAATTTAAATATTCAAGTGTTGGATCAGATTAAGAGGACAAATATGATGCCTTTCCAATCCTATTGGATTTTGGAAAATGACTTGAATTTGACATGTGATATTGCTTTGGAATGGAATTGGTATGTTATGACCTTAACCTAAGTTGGTATTAGGTTAGGTGAAAAGGAAGGAAGTCTAGTTTGGAATTGGAATGATGCAAATTGGGTGTTCAAGGCCAAAAAATATTATGAATCTATTATTTCTAATCAGGTTTTTCCATCTCCTAAATGGTGGAATAGAAAGATATGGAAATGGAGATGTCCCTTAAAAACTAGGTGTTTCATTTGGATTTGCTTGGAGAATAATATCCTTATGTAGGATAATCTTATTAACATAGTTTTTTGTGGGTCGGGCTTATGTGTATTACTAAAAAATGATGAGGAATATATTTTCCACCTATTTGTGCAGTGCTCTTTTACAAGGGATGTATGGGTTGAGTCTAAAATATGGTTGAATTTAAATCAAGATTGGGGATCCTCAAACATTCAAGAATGAATGTTTGAATGGTTCAAAAACAAGTTTAAATTTAAGGGCTTCCTCTGTTCATCTCTTGGGAGACTTGGAAATCCTGGTTATTTTTTATGAGGTGATTCCTACAACTTCTTCGGTTTGTTCTTGGGTTGTTTGTTTATTTTCTGAATAAAAGGAAGAAAAGAATAACAGAGTTAAAATATATTCAGCTCCTCAATTCAATGTGGACATCCCTATTGGATACTTTGACGGGGATGCAAAGGAGGGGGTTTGTGGTGCTAGTATGGTTCTCCTTATTAAGCAAGATCGTTCTATAAATATTTGGATGGTGTTGGTTTGGATACCAACACAAATGAAGAGCTCATTGCATTATGGGTTTTATTGTGGTTCTCAAGGGATATAAGTATTCTAGATATTCAAATTGTGGGGGATTCCAAAGTGGTGATTGATTAGGTTTCAAGTGCTTCCAAGCTGCAAGTGTTGAATATGGACCAATATGCAATCCAATTTCTATAATTAAAGGATTGTTTCTCTAATCTATATTCTCTCATATTTCCAAAGAGTATAATTATCATGATGATCTGCTTTCCAAAAAAGGAGTGGGTAACATGGATGGTCTTCTTTTCTATGAAGATGCCATCAATGGTGTTGTAGTGGATGAGGGGACAATGTTCATTTTTTAAGTCTTTTGATGAGAGTTTTTTATTATGTTTTGATGTTCTAGTTAGAATGGTTGTAAAATTTCCTTACTAGAAATGTCATTTCTAGAATGTTGATTCATATTTAGAGGCCTATCTGTAGTGATATTTTTGCAGTATAGACTATTTTCCATATTATTTTGTTGAGAAACAATTTTAAATTTTATCCTAGGTATGATGGCAATGTAGACTTTGTAAATTTGATTCCTTGAAGTTGAATAACAAATTATAGTTTTTTTCGTGTGAAAAAAAAACTAAACTATACAGAGGCGTAAATATCCTATCCCATCTGGATTTGAACCTATAACATTTTAAGAAAAAGCACATATTTTTAATCATGTATATATCATCATGATTTTAAAAATAAATCATGTTAAAAAAATATCATAATTTGTTTAGGTTTTTTGTTTCTTTGTTAAAAACAACTAAAGTTTTGTTATTTTCTTAATATTTTTTGTTACTTCTACAAAATGATGAATATTATGATTAATGCATATTATCAAATACTTTAAACAACATGAATTATCAAATAATTTAAACGTGATTAAGTGACTTTTAGAAAATGAATTATCAATTGTTTTAGACATGATGAAGTGACTTTTTAGAAAATGATAGGTGATTAAATATAGGTTTAAAAAAAATATTCATAATGAAATGATTATTTTATAAAATTATCACATATAAATATTATTTAAAATATTAAATAATAATTTAACATGACCAAATAAATTATAATGGTCAATTATAATAATACAATTAAACGATCAATCATAATAATCCAATTAAATGATCCAATGAACACTAAATGCTGACTATTATCTGGTTGAAGAAGTGTTGGCCAATTGGAACTTTGCCACGACCTCCATCATGGATATCAGGGCTCTTCTGGTGCACTTGGATGCAAAATTGGTAAGCCCCAGCGCCATCCTTACTGGTGGAAATTACTCTCTGGAATGGTGTTCTAACATGTAAAGGGGCTCCGCTTTAGCAGAGCCCACAATCTCTCAGGTTGATTTGGATGGCCTAGTAGTTGCTCGGCCTAGAGGGTCTTCTTGTGCTCCTATGACTCCGTCAATTATGGGGTAAATGATGGAAGTGGAAGCCGAAAGGCTCGAGGCCTCAATGGTTACCACCTCTAGATTGGTTCTGCCCAACTCTGGCATCTCCTCCAGCTTGGATCCTCTGCACACCACATTTCCTATGCCCACCACCATCGATTTGTTGCACTTCAAGTAGGTCCGAACTTCTGAAGGGGGTGCTTCTCTTTGTCGCAAAACCAAGCCGATGACACCAAAGCTCCCTCCATAGGGTGGGACGACGAATTCTTCAACAACTACACCATTGTCGAAGACAAACCCAACCCCCAGAAGGAAGAAACTATTGCTTCTGATTCCTGTCCTTAGCTTACTCAACCATTGGGAAAGGTTCCACCTTTTTTTGTTATATAGTCTATTTTTTTGCTCGGTTATGGTTTATGTTAAAAAATGTAAGATCCAACCTCCTGGGACAGGCCTGTTTCTTTATGCTACTTCTCAACCTAGAAATTTTAAGTATCTAAGTTGGTGGTCCCACAAACCTAGACTACCAAGGCTAGCAATTTTCCTTGTAATATTTTTTGTACTTATAATTACGTCGTAGGCACTTTCACAATGAAAGAATCAGTCTCAAAAGATTCCTCATCTCCCTGGCCACTAACATTCTGACATGTGTCACCGGGTAATTGGCGATTTTAGGTACAACACACCATGGTTAAATTTTCTGGTTGTTATATCCCATGATCCGGAAGGGACCGAAGAAGGAGGCATGGAGTTGATCGGTTACGTACATGTTCTGAAAAATGCTCAAGATTTCTTTTACAGAGTAACTATTTAATATTTTGGTAGGTACAGCATGCACATGGTTAAAATTTCTGGTTATTATATCCCATGATAGCCAAAACCAAAGAAGGAGGCATGGAGCTGATTAGTTAAATACACGTTCTGAAAGGACATCATTGCCGTGCTGACCAAATTCCCGCTTGTTACAATTGTTACTACTCATGATTGATTGATTGTCCTTACCTTTTTTTCATGCATGTATGCTGATCAATGTTTTTTTAATGCACTTTAGTTGGATCTCTGATTCTGAAATCTTGATTCTAGAACTTTTGTCCTGTAGACCACAAGTGTTTATATGACAGGTGTTGTGCGTGAATGGATTGATTTTCAGTTGTGGATCCTTCTTCCCAATTGGTGTTTATCGTGTTTTTTCGACAGGTGGCTTGTATGTTTTCACTACACTCCTCCGCCACTGGTTCTAGAATTTTTTCTTTTTACAAGCTTTCGTTGTCCTTCACTATAGTTCATTTCTCCCAAATCTGAATAGCCCTTGCCAATATTTTGTGATTTTTGGTTCAGCAGTTTATTTGGGTTTAGCCTAACGTTTTCTCCAATGCTTTTCTGCCTTTAGGCGCTCAGTTTCAAGTCAATTTGCTCGTGGTATTATTTCGCAGGTGCTTCAGTCGATGAAATACACTTTGCCCAGGTCCCTTCATTCACATTAATGCTTCATCAATGCATTGTTGCTCCATTAATGCAAGACAATTTTTCATTTGATTTAGACATGGGGCTATATCTTTATTTTTTCTCATCTTATGACGGTCTCAAAGATCTTTTTACAATACTTGATTTACCGCATTTGGTGTTGCGCCACCTTTTCTTTGCACATATAAACACGCCTTCAGGTAACCACTATTTCTTACTACTTGGTTTTGTTTTTCTTATATTGATTTTGATGTGTTTCATTTACACTTAGAGTTTCCATCAGAGGATTTCACAGCTTGTTAAATTTGCAGGTATTCCTTAGTTCTTCTTAATTGTTTTGAATATTCATTCACTCTGCTTATTAGATGGTGAAACACCATTGCTGTGTTTTAATTGAGTGTGACTCGTGCTCTGTTGCTAAAAATTTGTGACATGTATTAGTTGTTTCATGCTCTACGAATCAAATTATAGGTATTAGTTTTTTGGCTCAAATGATAGGTATTAGTTTTTTTGCTAAATGAAAATGTTGCTTATGAGATGGTGAAACATTGTTGTTTTGTTTTAATTGACTCTTACTCCCATTCTATTGCAAAAGGGCTCTGACTTGTATTGGTTATGTAACTTCATAATTGTGTAATACTCATGCTATGTCACATAAAATTACAGGTATTAGTTTTATGATGTACTTGTTTTAGGTAAAAAACTCAGCCTAAAGCTGCAAGGTCACTACAAATCTTTTTTGATATGTATTTCATTATTCTTCTCTAGTACTGGTCAGTGAAAAACTCTTGTTTAAAGCTTGCATCTCAAGTACTCTCTTGACCAAGATGATATACAGAATGAAACCAAGTTTGGATAATTGAAAAATACATATGTAAAAGAGGTTTCTTCTCTTAACATACAAATATGCATGCTAACATCAGTCTCCACGAATTGTACCAATTTTGAGGCCACAATCTGCGACACATTTAGAGGCAGAGCAATCAAACATAACACAGAGTGAGTTTAAAATAAGGATGGACTTGGCCGAGGAATAAGTTATGCAAAAATAATAGGAACACTCAAAATAAAGCCTCAAAATCGAAGATTTTTGGTTTCCAATAACCGAGCGTCGCAAACTAGAAATTGGAACTTCTACATTTCTTTATTTGAAAATACAAAACTTCTGAGATCTGAAATGTCAGAAATAGGAAATCAGGACATTCGTAGTTCTTTATTTGAAAACTTAGCATTTCCGAATTTCAAAATGTCAGAAATCAAAAATCCGCATCCTAAATGTGGCAAATCATAAATTAGGGAATCGAAAAATTGAAACAATTGGTGTTCCTTATTGTGAAACATAGGACATAGATTTCCAGATTCATAAATGTCAGATTCTTGATTCTTAATTTATTTCTTGACTTATTTCCAGAGTAATGAAATATGTTAATGAATAACAACAACCAGAGTAATGAAATATGTAATTTGGATAATTGAAAAATAAATAGGTAAAAGGGTTTTCTTTCTTAAGATACAAATATGCAGGCTAACATCAGTCTCCACAAATTGTAACAATTTAGAGGCCAAAATCTGCACCAAATTTTGTAGTAGAGTGATTAAACATAATGTAGAGTGAGTTTAAAATAAGGATGGACTTAGTGGATAAATAAGTTACGCGAAAAGAATACGAACAGTTAAAATAAAACCTCGATTTTGATATTTTTCGGTTTCATATACCCCGACATTGAAAGTCGGAAATACTATCTTTGAAATTTCTTTATTTAAAAATACAAAACTTCTGAGATCAAAAATGTCACAAATCAGATCTTAGGGAATAAAAAATCAGAACATGTGGTGTTCCTTAATAGAAAACATAGGACATAGGATTTTCGAAATCCCAAATATCGAAAATCGGAGATCAGAACATGCACAGTTTCTGATTTGAACACATACAATATTCAGAATCCAAAATGTCAAAAATCGAAAATGCGCAAATCAGAAATTGGAATATTGGTGTTCCTTATTCCAAAACTTAGTATTTTCCAGAATCCAACATGTCGAAAATCGGATTAATGAAATATATTTATGAGAATATATTTATAGTGATATATGTTAATGAATACCAACAACTAGAGTAATGAAATATGTTAATGCAAATTATTTTGTTTTTTATATATCCATTTTAGTCTAGTCACATGATTATGTTACATTGCAAGTTATTTTCATGCCCTGTTTCATTCCACAAGAAAAAATAACCATCACAATATGGAGACTATGGTAACTAAATATTGTATTTCACTATTGCTACAAGGTGTTGTCAACCTTTTCCCAATGGTACAGGTCTCTTCTTAAAACAAGTACACTCACTCAACTCATCATCTATTCGGTTTTGAATCTCTATCTCAGACGGATTTCACAAGCATGAGATACTGCTTCCAGTTATATATAGTGATCTTGTAGAAAATGGACAGCTAAAAGAAGGAACTATAATCAAAATTACTCAATGTGCATGCAACATTGTACATAATGTAAAGTACGTTTAATTACTAAGTTGTTTTTTCTCACTTAATCAATTTCACACCGTCCATTCATCCAATTTTTTTCTCTCCCATTGAATGGTTACATACTTCATCTCATAGGACTATCATATTGCTTTCACTCGAGGTTGTCACAGTGGATGCAACATTATTGGAGATCCTGCACCTTACCACTTACCTATACCTTCTACCTCAGAGAGTAGTTCCTCTATTCCATTCAACACTAGCTCAATAAATGAGAACCCTGGCTTCGTTGGATCGACTATCCCATTCACATCACTCTCCTCCTCTATAAAAGTTTGGAACATTCAAGGTCGAGTTACTGCCAAGACAAACATACATGAATATGGAAACCAACAAGGTTTTGGAAAAGTATTTGGATTTGACCTTGTTAATGCTTCACACGATGAAATACATATATATGCATTCAATGAATTGGCACTCTCTTTGTATGACCAAATACAAATAGGAATAGTGTACATGGTACCAAATGGCACATTCAAAGCATACAATCCAATTTTCAACCATTTGAAAAGCCATAATGAGATTTTTCTAGGTTCCTCCTCAACCATCCAACCATGCTTAGATGAATATCCCTTAATACTTTTATATTTCTTTAACTTTAAAACTATTAAGGAGATTCAAACTATGCCAGTAAATTCCATGGTCGAGCTTGTTGGACATGTCATTTCAGTTTCAACTACATCCACGATATGAAAATGGGATAGTGTTGAAACTGTTAGGTGGGCCATTGGAATCCGTGACATGTCAGGCTATAGTATTGACATAACACTTTGGGGAGAGGATTGTTAAATACAAGGAGCTAAGCTTGCCAACCTTTGTAGTTTTCCTACTCCTCCAACGGTAGCAATCAAAGGCAGTCATGTTACATATTTTAATGGAAAAAATGTTGGCACTATCTCCAATTCTACTATATTTATAAACCCATTAAATATTGAACAAACTTCAGTTCTACAGAAATTGTTTCATGACAATGGATTTTGTTCATCATCACCGTCTTTGAGCCACAAATTCAGTGCCACTCATTTTGGTGCTCGTAAAATCATTACCATCAATGAGCTACAAACTCTTCAAGCATCTGAAAAATTTGTGTGGTATTCTCTTATTGCAACCATCACACATGTTAACATGGATGACTTTCATTTCCTTGCATGCCCTCTTTTTTTTTATGGTATACAATGCATGAAAAATATTGCCGACAAAGTTGCAGACATTTGACATTGTAGTAAATGTGATGGAGAGTTTCCTGAATGTGACTACCAATACATGTTGAAATATTGTAACTTCAAAGAATATTCTATATGTATTTGTTTGTGGTCCTCGATGGTCCTACGGGGAGAACCACTTGTATTACTTTGTACCCTGATGCTCCTAATCGGAAGAACTAATAAGAGTCATGAGGCAGTCCCCTCTAATTGTAAAGGTGGGTCATTAGCACCCCAGTGTGGTTACTTGAGCCTACATGTGTAACTCAAGCCTACATGATTAACTCGAGCCTACATGACAGATGAGTTAACTTAAGTGAACGGATGAATATAAATAGAGGTGTAGTGCTCCTCATTAGAGACACACACACTCACTTAAGTAGCGCACTTGTGGAGGAGAGAAGTAGCTGGAGAAGGAGGAGGATCAGGTTTTTGATCTCCTTGTTGGTTTTACCTTTTTTGGGGCATCTATATTGAGGAAGCTTTTGCTGGATTTTTCCCTTTAGGGTTTTCCCAGGATAAATCTGTGTTGTTCTTGTGATACTGTTTCTTTCAGTGATCCTGTTTATATGCTTTTGTTATGGAAATGAAATGGAATACTGATTTTTTTATCTAAGCATATAAAAATTTAACATGGGATCAGAGCCACCCTGAATAGGACAGCTTTCACAAGGCAAAATAGCTCTCCCTCTCTCCCCGGAAGAAATTAGGGCTTCTTGCTGAAGAGTAATTTTTGAGTGAGCCTAGCATAGGATTTCTCTCCAAATATGGGAAAGTCAAACCCTAGTTTGACCCCAAGCTAGAAAAACCCTAAATACTAAAACTACTAAGTTTTGGTAAATTCGCTATATCCTGATATTGGAGAAGGTTCACATGCTAAAAATTGCAGAGGAATAATATAAACTCCTGATGTACATTTTGTCAAAAATTCAGCCTCATATTCGCTATAGTTTGGGAGATATGATCCCTCCCAGTTAGGGTTCCAACCTCTTCCAAAATTCATCCCTAAACAGGACACCTGGGGAAAATTTATATAGCTTGGGCTAAAGAGGTCCAAATTGAATTCCTAAAGATTTTCCAGAAATATCACATTATTTAATTTTTGTGGTCCGAATTTCAGAACCAGAATATGGAACAGTGACATGTGGTAGTCCGTACAACTTCGTTGTTATGAGCAGTCCTGTAACAGGTCACCGTGGGAAAAGGATCATAAATCCAAATTGGTGAAACCAATGATGATTAAACCTATGTTTTTGGATCAGGAACATGCTAGGTTACCTGAGTGTGAAATTTCAGACACATAGGAGCATTAATTTTGGAGATATCACAGAAACAGTGACAGGCATTTCTGCATAAGAAATTGGAAAACTAGGGCTTCCTGTTCCGGGAACTTCCCTCCACTTTTTTCAGAAAAGGAGTACATTAGACAGCTCCATTTGAAGAGATATATATTTCTATCCAATCATATCTTAAATATTCCAAGTTTTGAAAATTAGGGTTTCTCTGACAAACCCTAAATCAGCTAGCTCTGGAAGCAGGACGGACACCTCAAATCGATAAGATCTAATCTTTTGCTATTTGCATTTGAGGTTCTCATTTCAAAGTGATCTATCACATCAGCATGATGATAAGCTTGGTAAAGTTGAAAACTTCCAAGCATGGAAGTATTTTATCTCTCTAAAGAAAATGAATTGGACACCTACATAAGTAGAGAGGTTCCAGTTCCATACGGAGATGAGGCTCAAAGCCTTACACAAGAAGAACTTGATCAAGGCCAAGAAGATCATTGTTGATTCAATCACGGATCAACTTGTACCACAAGTGTCTTCCCTAAAGACACCGAAGATGTTTGATTCCTTGATCAAGCTATTTGAAGATAATAACTTAAATTAGAAGATGGCTTTGAGGAAACAGTTGAAGAATGTGAAGATCCAGAATGCAGAACAACTTGAAGCAGTAGAAGAAGAAGTGGAGAATGCAGAAGTGGTGATAGCCACCTTGAATGGACTCCCAGGATCATGGGATTCATTCATGCAAAGAATGTATGCTATAAGGAAGTAATTGCTTTCAGCTCGACTCATAAGAAGAGAAGAAGAAGATGGGAGCAATTGAAGATCAAGCTCTCACCATTCAAAGAAGATCCCTCAAGCGATGAGGAATATGAAGAAATCAATTCTTGAAGAACCTATTATTCATCGTATCATTTGGATAAGAAATGATGATTTCATGAATGAAGAAGATGATAAAGCAGAATGATCAATATGAAGTCTACCCACAAAACAAATAAAAGATAAGTATTCAATTGTCATTTCATGATATTGTTTTTTTATACATTTTATTATATTCAGTTGATGTGTTATGCATGATAGATTGTTTGCATTAATGACTGTATACTACTAATATGCATGTGATGGGTAAGTAGCTCATGCTGCTATACAGCTCTCCATTGCTACTTATCAAACCTCTTTGCTGACATATTGGATTAGTGTGCAATCTCAATGATGTCATGGTAGAGATGGAAGGCATCTAGAAAGTTTATGTGAGATATGGATGAATGTTGTATTATCTAAACAGTTAGATGATGCATAAGAATTTGTCGTTTTATGAAATAGTTCTAACCATGCAACTGGTGCATTTGAATTGTAGGAAAGGTCCTATACAACCTCCTACAAGAAAATTAGGATGAGACTTGTTCCGAGGAACAAGTGATGACAATTCAAGATTCACTCCAATAAACATGAATTTGAAGCTCCCAGGGTTAGAGACACCATGACGGAAGAAAGAGCTTCAAAGAGCGGTAGATCCACCTTGAAGGATGAAGACCACCATGGGTACAAGAGATAACTCAAGATGAAGAAAAGAATGCTATGAAAGAAGATATGATCAAATAATAACAGTTGATCATGGAGAATGATGTATACGATATGATTCCGAGACATAAAGGGAAGTACGTAGTATCTTCCATATGGATCTACGAGAACAAGTGTACAAAGAAAGGTTTGTGATTTGCCTCAGAAAGAATAGACTATGACATGACATACTCTATTGACCAGTATACATCAAGCATAGAACCACCTGTACAGAATGAAGAGGGAAGATGATACTCCACTTCAGGGGGAGTGACTATAGAAAATTATATCTGAGTTTGACATGGTATGATATGATGGATAGCTTCGTGATGGATCGAGACTTTACCAAGAGTAAACTGGGTTCCAACCTTCAAGGTTGAATGCAGAAGACTAGGATATTTTGATGACCTGAGAAGACAAACTCATAGAAGATGTTATGATACTAGAATGATGTTTGGGATATAGTACTCAAACCAGAAAGCAAGAATGTGGTATCTTCCAAATGGATTTGTAAGATAATATATGTTTCTGATAGAAGTAAGGTAAGACTTATGGCTAGAGGTTTAATTCTAAAGAGACACTTACTCCAGGAAGCAAGGTACACTTCCTTCAAAACTATCATGGTAGTTTCTTCCATAATGAAGTAAAGACAAGCCTTCCTTAATGGTATGATTGAGGAAGAGTTTTACATCGAATAGTCATGAGGATTTGAAGTTGAAGACAGATGGAATCAAGTATGCAAGTTGAAGAAGGCCCTTTATGGCCTGAAGCAAGCTCCCAGAGCTTGGTATGGAATAATAGATAGCTTCCTAATGAGCATGGGCTTTGCCAAGAGTAAAGTCTATCCTAACCTTTCCTACAAGGTTGTAGAAGATGAACCTATGATTCTATTACTATATGTGGATGACTTATTCTTGACAGGGAATGAGAAACAGATCATGGAAAGCAAGAAGAAACTAGCAGAATAATTTGAGATGAAAGACCTTGGGTTAATGCATTATTTCCTAGGTCTGGAAGTATCATATTAGAGGAAATTTCAACTCAAAATGGGCCTTTTACCTTTTGTTCAAATTCCATGTCATCATGTGTTAGCCAATGAAATTGCTTTAAATTTGAAATACCGTATAGCTCTTAAACATTTTTTTAATATATATTTGGGGATAGGTATCATAAAAAAAACTACTTTTTTTGTTTGTATTTTTGACATATCTCCCCGTGTTTTTACTCAATTTTCTATCAGGAGAGCTCGTTGGATGTGGAATTAAATTCCGCATCCAATGAGTACCCACTCGGCATACTTTTGACGGACCCCGCTACCCCAAAAACAAGAAATACCTGAAAAAAACAGAATGATGACATCATCATTCCATTTTTTCAGGTATTTCTTGTTTTTGGGGTAGCAGGGTCCGTCAAAAGTATGCCGAGTGGGTACTCATTGGATGCAGAATTTAATTCCACTTCCAACAAGCTCTCCTGATCGAAATTTGAGTAAAAACATGGGGAGATATGTCAAAAATACAAACAAAAAAGTAGTTTTTTTCTTTTCTTCCTCCAAAATTAATAAATACTATTTTATTATTTTAACTATTATTTTATTAGTTCATTTTAGGAGGCCCATTTTGAGTTGAAATTTCCTCTAATCCGGGAAAAGTTCAGAAGGAATATTTCTCAACCAGGGAAAGTATGTGGTAGAGATATTGAAGAGATTCAATATGTTGGAATGCAAAGTCATGGCCACACCCATGGACTCCAAACTGAAGCTGTTAGCTGATGACTCATTAGAGTTAGTGGATGTGACTCACTATAGATATATCATGGGTCATTGATGTACTTAATAAATACCAAACCAGACATTTGTTTTGCTGTGAACACCTTAATTCAATATCTTGTTCAACCAAGACGGGTTCACCTAGTAGCTGCAAAACAAGTGATGAGATATCTAAAAGGGACTATAGACTTTGGTATATACTATGATGGTAGCCATGAGTATAGATTGTATGGCTACACAGATGCAAATTGGGCTGGAAGTATCTCAGATAGGAAAAGCACATCAGGTAGATTCTTTTTTTTGAGGTCTCCTATGAGTTCATGGTTTAGTAGGAAACAGTCCAGTGTTTCTCTTAGCACGGTTGAAGCAAAATACATAGCATATTTCTCTACTAAGTTGTGAAGCCGTATGGATTCAGAAGATGATATCAAACCTGAAGATGGATACTACAATGATTCTATGTGATAACCATAGTTGTGATGACAAAGAACCCTGTGTTCCGACATAACACATAGAAATCCGGTATTTCTACATACAAGATAAGATGTAGATGATGATACTGTAGATGCAGATGATGGTGATTCAGTATTTCCATACTAAATATAGAGATGATGATGATTTCGGTATTCCCATACTAAAGATATAGATGATGATGATTTCAGTATTCCCATACTGAAGATATAGATGATATTTCAGTATTCACATACTGGAGATACAGATGGTGATGGTTCAGTATTCACATACTGAAGATGTAGATGATGATGGTTTGGATGATGATGTACTGACGAAGCCTCTGCCTCGAGTAGAGTTCGAACACTTTCGAGACAAGCTTGGTGTTGTTCGGAAAGATCTTCCTTGAAAGGGGGAGTAGTGATGTTGCAGTGGGATTGTATCATCCCTAGGAATTTTTCCTAAAGTGATCCGGAAACCTCGATCCTTGAGAATGAAGAGGGATTGTATCATCCTGGGACATCTGTCCATAATAGATCCGGTGACCTCGGTCCTCAAGAATGTGGTCGGATTGTATCATCCCTAGGCACTTGCCCTAAAGTGATCCGAAGACCTCGATCTTCGAGAATGAAGAGGGATTGCATCATCCTTGGACATCGTCCTAAAGTGATAGGGACTGATTCTCCCATAATCAATCCGGTGGCTTTGGTCCTCAAGAATGTGGTAGGATTGCATCATCCTTGGACATAGTCCTCAAGTGATAGGGACTAATACTCCTGTAATCAATCCGGTGGCTTTGGTCCTCAAGAATGTGGTAGGATTGCATCATCCTTGGACATAGTCCTAAAGTGATAGGGACTGATTCTCCCATAATCAATCCGGTGGCTTCAGTCCTTGAGAATGTGGTAGGATTGCATCATCCTTGGACATAATCCTAAATTGATAGGGACTGATTCTCCCGTAATCAATCTGGTGGCTTCAGTCCTCAAGAATGTGGTAGGATTGCATCATCCTTGGACTTAGTCCTAAAGTGATAGGGACTTATTCTCCTGTAATCAATTCGATAACTTTGGTTGTCGAGAATGTGGTGGGATTGTATCATCCCTGGACTTTAAGTCCAAAAGTGATCCAAATACTTTTTGTCTTTGAGTTGTGGATTGTAGGTTGTTGCTGATGATGATGATGCCATACTGATCGAAAGATCAGAGTATGATGATGATGACGTACTGATCGAAATATCATAGTATGATAATGATGTTTCTGATCGAAAGATCAGAGTATGTTGGTGATGTTTCTGATCAAAATATCAGAGTATGATGATGATGTTTCTATGTTGATGATGTTTCTGATCGAAAGATCAGAGTATGATGATGTTGTTGTTGCTGATGATGATGATGTTTCTATGATCGAAATATCAGAAGTTGTTGATGATGATGATGTTCCTTGATTGAAATATTAGAATATGATGATGATGCTGTTGCTGGCGATGATGATTTTCTCTGATCAAAAGATCAGAATATGATGATGATGATGTTTTCTGATCGGAAGATCAGAAGTTGCGTATGATTATGATGTTGCTGATGATGATGATGTTTTCTAATCGAAAGATCAGAATGCAATGATGATGATGATGTTTCTGATTGAAAGATCAGAATGTGATGATGATGAGATCCTGATGATGATGATGTCGTATTATCAAAGTATGATGATGATGACATACTGATCAAAAGATCATAATATGATGATGAGTTGATGTTAGAGTATGATGATGTTCGGTTAATGATGTTTCTGATCGAAAGATCAGAGGCTGATGATAATGATCATTCTGATTGAAAGATTAGAGTATGATGTTGATGATATTTTGATGCTAATGTTGATGTTCTGATGATGTTTTCATGATGATGTTTCTGATCGAAAGATTAGAGTATGATGATGATGTTGTTGCTGATCGAAAGGCCAAAGTGCTGAAGAAGATATTGTTGATCGAAAGGTCAAAGTGTTGAAGATGATGTTGCTAATCAAAAGGTCAAAGTGTTGAAGATGATGTTGCTAATTGAAAGGTCAAAGTGCTGAAGATGATGTTCCTGATCGAAAGGTCAAAGTGCTGAAGATGTTGTTGATTGAAAGGTCAAAGTGCTGAATATGTTGTTGCTGATTGAAGAGTCAAGATGCTGAAGATGTGCTGATCGAAGTGGTCAAAGTACTAATGATGCTGAAGACTAAATATTGAAGATGAAGACTACATGATGTTGAAAAGCTTCCAATGATTTATAGATGTATCACCCTGATGATGTTGATGATGTCCTCTATCTCTCTTCTATTATTGTTGTTGTTGATGTTGTTATAGAATACCCTTCTCGTTAAGGGGGAGTGTTGAAATATTGTAACTTTGAAGAATATTCTATATGTATTTCTTTGTGGTCCTCGATGGTCCTACTGGGAGAACCACTTGTATTACTTTGTACCCCGATGCTCCTAATCGAAAGAACTAATAAGAGTCATGAGGCAGTCCCCTCTAATTGTAAAGGTGGGTCATTAGCACCCCAGTGTGGTTACTTGAGCCTACATGTGTAACTCAAGTCTACATTATTAACTCGAGCCTACATGACAGATGAGTTAACTTAAGTGAACGGATGAATATAAATAGAGGTGTAGTGCTCCTCATTAGAGACACACGCACTCACTTAAGTAGCGCACTTGTGGAGGAGAGAAGTATCTGGAGAAGGAGGAGGATCAGGTTTTTGATCTCCTTGCTGGTTTTACATTTTTACCTTTTTGGGGCATCTATATTGAGGAAGCTTTTGCTAGGTTTTTCCCTTTAAGGTTTTCCCAGGATAAATCTGTGTTGTTCTTGTGATACTGTTTCTTTCAGTGATCCTATTTATATGCTTTTGTTATGGAAATGAAATGGAATATTGATGTTTTTAGCTAAGCATATAAAAATTTAAGAATACATACTAAAGGTTGACTTGCAATATGTAATTGGGTATCTTCATTGTGTGATATATTTTGATGATGCTACAAACTAACTCATGGGAATCTCAGCAAAATACCTGTTTCTTCTCTCAACTGAATCAGCATCAATTATTGAAATAGTCGAAAGGATTTGCAATAAACAATTACTTCTTACTATTTCAGTTAGAATAGAGATGTTCTGCGGAATTGCATGCCTAAAATTTGTAATTGTGATGGTTGAAAATACATAATCAGCAACTTCACTGGATACATAAATATATAGGTTTGTTCCATCTGATACATAATCATATTCTTTATTTTCTGTATGAATGTTTTGTCCATCTCAGCAAAAGAATTGTGTGTTCTCTCAACTGAATCAGCATCAATTGTGGAAATAGTCCAAAGGATCTGCAACAAACAATTACTTCTTACTCTTTCAGTTAGAAGTAATACGTTCTGCGGAATTGTGCACGTAAAATTTGTAATTGTCATGGTTAAAAATACATAATCACCAAAATTCATCGGATACATAAATATATACCTTTTTTTTACTTGATATATTCTCATATTCTTTGAAAATACATAATCGACAACTTCACCGAATACATAAATATATACCTTTTTTCAACCTGATATATTCTCATATTCTTTATTGTTTGTAATGAATGTTTTCAATTTTCTATTAAATCCTTATTTCATAGCTCAACATAGCAGGGTCTTTTTTTTAACTCCCTTATAGCACTTCTATTTTTCAATTTGATACTTTCACTCTACAAGCTATCACTTAATATTTTTTACCTAAAATGTTGATGCAACCTATGATTACTTTTGAATACAATACTAATTTTCTATTCTGTTTATTTTTTGAATTAACAACTTTCTTCTCTTATTTCTTAGCACAGGTTTTCATTCTTTTGTACAAAACAAAAATTAAAATTTTTGTTATATATCCTTTTTCATAGTACATTTTGTTCTTCTATATTGCTTCTTTGTTACGATTATCAAGATAGAACCTGGAAAAAAAAGGGATTTATTCCATCAATATTATTTTCCAGGAACATTCTTAGTTCCCAACATGCAATTAGTTAACATTTGTTTTGTGTCTTGTGCTTTATATCGATATACTTTGTAGATAATAAATATAGAAATGTGTGCCTTCCACCAATCAAAGCTTCTAATTATTTAACAACTCTACGATTTTCTCGTACCCATTATGCCAACTAATGCATGTCACATGAACAAGCCAATGCACGAAGAACAGTTGTATATGCACAAAACAGAGATAAAAACAACAAGAAACAACGTCTTCTTTACAAAGATGCTCAACTACCTATGGAGATGTCTTCTCCAATTTCTCTTCCTTAACCTTCAAACAGACATTTAGTTCCACCAGCTATGCTAAATCCACCGAACACCTGCCTTGATGATTCACATCAACGATTATGTAAAAAAATGGATCAGTTGGTTGATTTACATGTTTGCATTATTTGCAAACAATGTTACCCTGGTATTGTACCAAAAAAATTCCATGATGCATACACTTGTTCTTGTTGTATTCTAGAATGAAAAGGCCATCTCTTTTCATTTGAAAACAATATGGACCCAGGCATCCAACCACCTGTCCTTGCAGTACTTACACAAGTTAAAGAAATGTTCATTTGTCGTAATAACCCAATTTTAGAAGTTACACATGCTCATGGTCAATATAAATATTATGGACATATTATTTTCTTCCCCTAAGACATTTCCAATATTACCAAATACCTGCCTCATTTAATATCAGAACATGACATCCTTGTTGTTGAACACGTGTTCTTGCTGCCATTCAATACAAAATGACAAATGACCCATACTACAAGGATGTACAGGTCAACCCAGTTGCATTAGCTTCATTGCCTCTTGTCTCAACATACATTTCACCTTGGATGTTCGGGTACACAGGGTAATCCAAAAATACCGAACACCTTGAGCAACCGCTTCACACAAATAGATCACAGATCAACACACCAATGTTTGTCACGTGGTTAAAACCATCGAGAGGGAAACAGTCCATGGCCCCAACCAAATAGCTACTTGGAGTAATTTATTATGCAAAAGAAAGAAATTTACATGAGCTTTTCATAATCGATCAACTAGCCAAGGACCCTCTATGCTCTTTAAATAGAGATCATAGACCAATCGGGTGTTAAGCCATGGATCAATGGTAGGTATGATCTAAGAGAAGTTGAACCGTCAGATCACTCTATGTCTAGAACATATCGTGACCGTCGGATTAGAATATTTACAAATGCATACTAATGCATTCTAAAGAAACACACTTTTACCTAACTAATATATTACACAAGTTGATCTTAACTAACTCATAAGTGTCTAAATATCCTAACATCCCCCCTTAAGAACAACTTGGGATAGGATTGAAGGATTTACAAAAGTGACACTATTAGGAGAAGGTAGGAGGCATTAGAGGCTATCCCCCCTTAAGGACACATTCCTAAACTCCTAGCATAGACCTAATTTTAGAAAACTTCGCTTCTGTAAGAGACTTGGTGAAGATGTCTGCAAATTGATCATCTGTAGGGCAATAGAGAACTTCAATAACACTATCATGAACAAGATTTCTGATGAAGTGCATGTGTATCTCAATGTGTTTTCTATGCTGATGTAGAACTGGATCTTTGGCAAGCTTGATGGCACTTTGATTGTCACAGCAAAGTGGAGTAGGCTGCTGCTGCTCGAATCTAAACTCTGAAAGGATCTGTCAAAGCCATAAAGCTTCCTGACTGGCATTAACTGTGGCTCAATATTCTACTTTTACTGAAGAAAGAGCAAGAGCTTGTTGCTTCTTACAAGCCCAAGTGACAGGTACAGATCCTAGACTGAAAACATATCCTGCAGTAGAATTTCGATCATCAGGATCTCTGGCCCAGTCTGAATCAGTGAAACCAACCAACAAAGGTTTCCCCCTTGTACTGTAATGAATCCCAAACTGAATTGTACCTTGAATATATCGAAGTATTCTTTTTGATGCTTTCCAGTGACTTTCATGAGGAGTTTGCATATAACAGGAAACACGACCAATGGCAAAGGAAAGGTCAGGACGGGAATGAGTCAAGTTTAAAAGACTACCAACAAGCTAATGATACAAGGTGGCATCTACTTCAGGGGAAGTACAAGTGGCAGAAAGTTTGACTCTAGACTAGAAGGGAGAAGGCGTTGGTTTACAATCTTCCATGTGGAAGCGACGAAGAAGGTCATAAGCATACTTAGACTGGGAAAGAAAGATTCCTTCTTTGGTTTGCAAGACTTGGAAACCAAGAAAATAATGCAAATGTCCTAAGTCTGACATTTCAAAATTTTGCTTAAGACTGGATTTCACATGGGTTATAAGTTTAGGGTCACTACCAGTAAGGATAATATCATCAACATAAAGAACAAGAATGATGAGATGGGTTCCTAATTTCTTGGTATATACATAGGGGTTAGAATGGCATCTAGAAAAGCCAGTGTCAAGGAGAAAGCTGTCCATTTTGGCATACCAAGGTTTAGGAGCTTGCTTAAGGCCATATAAGGATTTCTTAAGGAGACAAACAAGGCTAGAGTTATTCTAAACATATCCAAGAGGTTGTTCCATGTAAATTTCCTCATGTAAATCACCATGTGAGAAGGCAAACTTGACATCCATTTGATGGACTTCCCAGTTATGTAAGGATGCAAGGGAAAGAACAAGGCGGATGGAGTTCATTTTTGCTACAGGGGCAAAGGTTTCATTATAGTCAATCCCTTCATCTTGGGAAAAACCTTTGGAAACTAACCTTTCCTTAAGTCTTTCAACACTTCCATCTGATGTATACTTAGTTCTATAGACCCATTTACATCTGACAAGTTTTCTTCCTTTTGGAAGAGGAACAATATCCCAAGTTTCATTCACCATTAAGGAACGATATTCTTCATCCATAGCTGCATCCCAATCTAGATTTCCTGAAGCTTCTGCAAAAGTTTTTGGATCGTGATTCTCAAAAACTTGATTGAAAAGGGAAGAGGCTCGCTGAAACTGAGAATGTATTTAACATTGATCTCTAGGATCACCGGCAAAATCACCAGCTGCTTCACATGTTGAATGGACCCATCAAGGAGGCATTGATGCTGGTGCAATTGAAGGAACATGAGCAAGCGGAGGTGTATTTTCATCCTCACTATCATCATCAGAAACTGGAGTTGGAAACCTATCAAGGAAGTTGAAAGAAGAAGAAAAAGAAGGCACAATCACAGAATCAGGCTCACAGGCCAAAGATGGCACACCTGCCAAGTTAGGCTCGCAGGCCAAGAGATTTTCATCAAATTTAACATCTCTTCTAATGATTATATCATGAGAATGTGTTCGAAGAAGTCTATAACCTTTTACATCTTCAGAATATCCAACAAATATGCACTTTTCACTTTTAGGCTGCAATGCTTTCCGTTTTTCATCCGAAATGTGAGCCCATGCTTCACAACCAAACACACGGAAGTGACTTACATCTAGTTTAATTTTACTCTGTGTTTCTTCTGGTGTTATACCTTTTCAAACTTTAGTGGATGTGTGATTAACTATGTAATTTGCACAATTTATGGCCTCAGCCCAATATTGAAGACTTAGTCCCTTAGATTTGATGATGCAATTAGCCATTTCTTTTAAAGTGCGGTTCTTCCATTCAACTACACCATTTTGTTGTGATGTATATGGAACAGTCTGTTGTTGTTGGACTCCTTGTTCAGTGCAAAAAGTAGTGAACTTGTTGTTAACATATTCTCCTCCATTATCAGATCTTAACTTAATAATTTGATGACCCAATTGTTTTTCAACAAGGGCCTTGTAGGCCAAGAACATGTTAAATACTTCACTCTTAAGTTTTAGGAAGTAAACCCAAGTGCGTCTAGAGTATTCATCAATGAAGGTTAATAAATATTTGAAACCAGAAAAGGAAGCAGATGGAAGAGGACCACACAAGTCACTATGCACAAGCTCCAAAGGAAGCAAGGCATGCCAAGAGGCACGTTTGTCAAAACTGTCTCGGTGATGTTTTTTTAGTACACAACTGGAACAAACACCATCCTTGCAAGATACCATTGGAATACCAGTCACCATATTGTCTTTACATAGTTGTTGCAATGAGCGATAATTTAAGTGACCAAATCGCTCATGCCAAAGTTTGCTTAAGTTATCACTATGAGCAACAAAAACTGAAGGAAAAGGTGATGACCCAAAGTTGTTAAATTTGTACAACCTAGTAATATCATCAACAGTTCTAGTAGCTAGGAAATTTTGAGGATTTTTAAAATCCTTGATTACAACTTGGTGAGGTGTAAGCATCACAGTTTTACCTTCACCTGAATGAGTAATTTGATAGACTGATAACAAATTGCAGGAAATTTTTGGAACACATAGTACATCACTGAAATGACCATTTTCTACTGGAACTGTTCCAGATCCTACAACACTTAGAGATCTATCATCACCAACAAATATTTGTTTGGTGTTACATTCATATATAGTAGAAAATATGGCTTGATCCTTAGCCATATGATAAGATGCTCCAGAATCAATGAGCCATTCATTTGAAGTAGAAGAAGAAGATGCAGTATAAGAGTAACTAGAAGCACAAAGTGCATATCCATGAGAGTTAGATTTAGAAGAAAAAACTATTCTGATGTGGTGCTTCTTCATTGCTGCGTCCAAGGATACCATCTTCTTGAAACACTTAGATTCATCATGATTTTATTTCCCACAAAAACTGCAATGACGCTCAGTCTTCTTTTCTTTTTGCTTGGATTCTTTGTCATGTTTTAAGAAAAGAGCTGACTGAGATGGTTTGGGACCCTTGTTGTTTGGCTTATTATTGCGAGAGTTTTGTTTCTTGGGAAACTTGGACTTCTCTTTCTGTTGGAACAATAAGGCTTTCCCAAATGTATCTGCATTGTTAATTATTCCAAAATGAATGAGCTTATCATGCTCTCTAATTAAGGAATCACAAAAGGATTCAAAACTAGGCTCTTCATAGCTAGCTGCAGTAAAGGATTCTTTCATGGAGTAGAATGTAAATACAAAAACATAATATGCAGGTCCAAGTTTGGAAAGAATATGATAAATACATTGTTTGTCTTCTTTCTTAATCTTGCATTCTACACATAAGAGTCTAAAAGTTTTATACTTAGATAAATCGTCTTGAATACATGAAAAATCATTTGGATTCAAGGAAAGCAACTCATTCTCAAGTTGATGACCCTGAATTTCATTATGTTTACCAAACACAAATTCCAACTTTTCCCAAGCTTTATCTCAAGTTCATCAATTCCAAATATGTGGAATTGCAAATCAGTAGAGATTGACATCCCAATCAATCCATGAGTTTCGTCACATATATTTTTCCATTTAACTTTCTTATCATCATCAGTGGGTTCTGTTTCTTTCCTTGAGGTTATCCTGAAAAGTCCCCTACTTCGTAGAACACCCTCCATACAAGATTTCCATGAGAAATAGTTAGAACTTGTAAGTATAATATTACATGGGGCGGCCATACTGTAAAATAATGACTGAAAAATAGAAACTAATTGTCTGGTTGCAAAGAGCTTGAAAAAATATGCGGTTTTAAAAAAAACGGCACTGAAAACTGATTCTGGATGAAAAAGTTATGCTTGATCAAAGAAAATGTTGAAGATGTCCCCAGTAGTGACGTGGAAGATATTAACTTGACCAACTAAAAAAAAGAACCCCCCTCTTCCCAAGATCAACCTTTTACAATCACTTTACAATAAAGTTGCTTTGAAGTGAATCACTTTTGTAGAATAAGTGAGGTTCACTTTTACAATAATGTTACTTTTAAATAGTGCGACAATAAATTAAAAAATTTAAGTGACTCACTTTTTATTTTATTTTATTTATGTAAGATGCACTTTTACAATAAAGTAACTTGAAAATAGAAATTGCATGCACTAAAAAGGTAGCTTAATAAGACTTGAACTCAAGACATATTAAAGAACAAAGCAACTTTGGATCAAGTGAGCTAAGTTTAAAAGGTATGTAAAAGAATGGAGAGAGGAAGGGGGATTTTTTTTTTTTAACTCTTCTATCTTGTTCTCCATGCTTGTATTTTTTTTCCCTGCAAATCACAAAAAATATGAAAAACAAAAACAAAAAAACTTTTTCCACACAAATGGGTTAGATCTTGGTTAGCTTACCCAAAAAGTCTACATTTTCAAGTTTTCTCGTTATTTCTGATTTGCCGTGATCACACAAGGTGCACAGCAAAGAGCATACGTAGCCAAGAAGACAAGAAAAAAAAAATCCTTACTGTTTATGATTCGCCGCGATCGCACAAGGTGCATAGCAAAGAGCATACACAATCAGGGAAGGCAACAGTTTGAGACTAAAATAAAAAAGATCTAATAATAAAAATGATAAGATATGAGAGATTTAAAAAAAAACAAATCCGTCACTGTAACATTATACCTTCAGATGTAGGTAGACATTAAAAAAGAAGTTTGTTCCAGAATCTTTCATTTTCCCGAAAAAAACCCTATGCGACGAGACAGTTGCGACCTCTAGCGGCTAGGGCCAAAACCCTAGCCGCTTACGTCCCTCTCCTGGCTATTTGTAGACCTCCCCGTCAGCCCTACTTGCCGCTGATGCTTCGTCCACCTTTGCCAAGGCTGAGCACCTCATCAAGCTATGAGCTGGGCATTTTTCCTGCGTTCTCCTTGCGTTTTTTTGCGTTTTCTTCATGCATTTTGGAGCAGCGATTAAAGCTGGGACTGTGATCATCTCTACCACCGAGTCCAGGTTTTTCCTCCCATCTGGTATGCCCAATGGACGTGGATCCGATGGTGGCCTTCAGGGCCCTAGTTAGATCTACAAGCCCTAGGGCAAAGGCCGCCCCTCCGGCCAAGTTTGCTAAAAAAATGGAAGAGATCCCATCTCTGGAGCTCTCCCCTTCTGACCTGTGCTGCATGGCACTGTTGCTCTCAGAAAAATCCCTCATAAGCAAGTTCACTGGTCTATGGCCTAGCCCCAAAGCAATGGAACAATGGATAACAGAATGGTGGAGCTCCCTGGCACCCTCCCATATCTCTTTGTGTGCCACAGGAAGAGGGTATTTCATGTTTATCTTTGCGAACAAAGAAGAACATGATCTAATCTTTAGATCTGGTCCATATTTCATGGGTTCGAGGGGGCTGTTTTTAGCTCCGTGGTCACTGGACTTCAATCCTGAAGCAAAAATCACCGCTGCCCCAGTTTGGGTTAGGCTTCCCCACCTTCCTCTTCATCTCTGGGGGAAAAGCTCTCTAGCTGATATAGGAAACAAGCTCGGTCGTTTGCTGGATAGCGCAGAGCCAAAAGGGGATCAGTACACTTGTGCCCACATCTGTGTAGAGGTCAATCTAGAGAAAGGGCTCTCGAAAGCCCTACAGCTTTCCTTGGGTGAGTGGAGTCTCATCCAGGAGCTGGATTACGAGCATATTCCCTTCAAATTCCTCCGTTGACATGTCTATGGACATTTCACGAAAAGCTTCCCCAAAGCCTCGGAGACAGGGGATCCTCCCTCAGCCAAAGGTGCAGACTTCCAGCCAGTCACTAATCAGCGCAGGGCTCCCCGGAGAAGGGACTCCAACATGGAGGTGCCCACTACAAAAAAAGAATCTCCTCCGGCAAACAAAAACAGATTTGAAGCTCTGTAAGAAGTCGATGAGCTAGAGGTAGCAGTAGCAGCAGAAGACCCACAGGAGCCAGGGCCAAGCTGGGATCCTAAAGCACCAGTAGTAGAGGTCCCCCCAGTAGATGTTGATGGCACAGTGAACCCAGCTTCAGTCCGTATTCCTATAGAAACAACTATTGAAGAAGTCCCAGTGATCGCTCCTCTGGGCTCTGTTGAAGGCCCTGGACCTGTAGGAGCTAATCCTATTGGAGGCCCTCCCCTGGAAAAGGAAACTGAGGGTATTTTCAATGCAGCAACTTCTCCCTCAGAGTCCCCTGCTATTCGGAGGGTTGATCTTTGCTCCTCTTCTTGGTCCTCTGGTGACCCTGGCTTGGAAAGCTTTCCAGGTCCATCTCCCCCTCTCACTAGAGGCAGGAAGACCAATAGAGATCACCGGGAAGCTGAAGCGTCCTCAAATATTCTTCAAGGTTCTCAAAAGACGTAGGCCCCCTTCTTGAAGGGGAAACCCCTAGCCTCCTGATGGGTTGTTTTTGTACTCTTCTTTGCTCACAATTTGTGAGAATCTACTCATGTAAGCATCAATTCGCTAATTTTAGGAACTGTCTTAAAAAGAAGAAGGAGCTTGAACTCAGGATATTATCAAGAAGGTTAACAGCACTATTAGAGGTCATCAACCTTCTTCAAATTTTGTATCTCTTAGGTTCTGGGATTGCCAGGACACATTAATATCTACCCCCCAGTTATTGTCAAAAAAAAAAAACATTATACCTTCAGATTTGCCGAAATTGGTGTTTCTAGAACAAACGAAAATGGTTTTCAATGAAACAAAAACTATTTCCCAATGGAAACAGTGCTTCGGATGCAATGGAATAGCTCCCATAAGAAAAAAAATACATAGAAATTCCAAAACCAAAAACCCTTTCAAATTTTCGGCAACACCTATTCCAAATCTAGATCAAAACCGAAAGCGGCTCTTCATAAAAGCTCTAATACCATGTTCGGGTACACAGGGTACTCCCAAAAGATCGAACACCTTAAGCAACCCCTTCACACAAATATATCACAGATCAACACACCAATGTTTGTCACGTGGTTAAAACCCTCGAGAGGGAAACAGTTCACGGCCCCAACCAAATAGCTACTTGGAGAAATTTATTATGCAAAAGAAAGAAAGTTACATGAGCTTCCCATAATTGATCAACTAGCCAAAAACCCTCTATGCTCTTTAAATAGAGATCATAGACCAATCGGGTGTTAATCCATGGATCAATGGTGGGTATGATCTAAGAGAAGTTGAACTGTCGGATCACTCTATGTCTAGAACATATCGTGACCGTCGGATTAGAATATTTACAAATGCATACTAATGCATACTAAAGAAACACACTTTTACCTAACGGGTATATTACACAAGTTGATCTTAACTAACTCCTAAGTGTCTAAATATCTTAACATTGGATTCCACATGTTAATAGAAATGATACATTATCTCATGTTCCTTATTTAGCAGTATTAACAACTATTTTTTCAGATGTATTACAAACCATAATCTCTAATTTTATGACATTGTAAAATATGTGTGGCTTATCTGAAATACTTTTGTAAATATAAAAGTTTTTAAAAACAATTTGCTTTTTCAAAATAGATAATAATGTGAAAATGGAATTGTTGTAAAATTTATTTCAAATATATTAACTGTAAATAAACTTAACTTTGATTCTTTAATTCTCTTTGTCTAAGTAATAACAACATAACTTTGGACAGTTTGGTTTAATATACAAAACGTTCTACATCCCTGAGCCTGGTTGCGCCCCTCCAGAGGTGAGAAAAATTTCCTTCATGCAATAGCCTGCATTTTCTCTCCAATTCTAGCTTTATCATTTACTGCACTATTAATTCATGCTATTTACATTTTGCATGAACATATAGCCATAAATTCAAAGAAAATTTATAAAAAAAACTATAAATTAATAATTAATAGAAAATACTCTCAAAACAAAAAAAAACAAATCATATTAATAAAAAACATAGGATTTAACGGATTTTACAATAACAACAAGCTCCAAAACAAAACTTCCAAATTTTATTTGAAAAGACAAAACTTGCAAGATCCAAAATGCTAGATATCAGAAATCAGGGAATCGAAAATAGGAACATAGGGTGTTCCTTATTGGAAAACATAGAATTTCTGGAATCCGAAATGTTGGAAATCAGAAATGGGGTAATAGGAAATTGGAACATAGGGTGTTCCTTATTGCAAAACATAGGATTTCTGGAATCCGAAATATCATTCATTTTTTTATTAATAATAGGATTTCCGTAATACAAAATATCATTTAGTGCACTGTTAATTCATGCTTTTTACATTTTTCATGAACATATAGCCATAAATTCAAAGAAAATTTATTAAAAAATATAAATTATTAAATTTTGCAAAATTAATTGTATTTAGTTAAAATATTTATATTTAAAAAAAATCTATTAGCAATGTAAATATAAGTTTAAATAAAAATGAACTTGTCTTAATTTAACAATTAATAAAAAAACAAATTCAATAATCATACAGAAAAAGATGTAAAAAAAATGAATAGTATTAATAAAAAAACATAGGATTTAATGGATTTTACAATAACAACTCCAAAATAAAACTTCCTGATTTTATTTACAAAACTTCCGAGATTCGAAATGCCGGAAATTAGAAATCGTGAAATAGGAAATCGGAACATACAGTGTTCCTTATTGAAAAACATAGGATTTCCAGAATCCGAAATGTCGGAATCGGAGAATCGAAAATCGGAATCATGATTATTTTTATTAACTATTTTTTTTCACTTCTTTTCTCTGAATGTTCAGTATGTCAGTCAAAATAATAATTAAATCATATCACTTCTTTTTGGTGAATGCCAGTCAAAGTGTCTTCCTTCATGTTTCTAATGGCACTAATAACACCCCTCCAACCCCCCCCCCCCCCCCCCCCCCCCCCCCCTTTAATATTTGCGTACATGCAAAGACCACTTGCTCTTGAACATCTAGCCCTACTTGAACCTACTCGTTCTTGGTCTTTGTCTCCTAATAGGAAAAAAACTCCATGGAAACAAAACTTGCATTGCAAGAGTTACATATTTTTTCAGGCCTTTGCATTTCTCCACCTCTCTTTTTCCAGATACTCTCGAATGCAAGACAATCCATTTGTCCAACACAGGAAACAAGAGAAAACCTTACATGCTTCAAAGTCTTTAAAAGCAAATTGTGGTCGAAGCTTTTCATTGTTTTCTCTATAAATGTACTATTTTTATTTGACCAATTGTTAATGTAAGAGATTTGCTTTTCTTTCAAGAAACATCCAAGAAATTTTGAAATAATTTTCTTTTAGACTAAATTGTCTCAGGAAACTGAGACACTCACTGTGAATATTATTAAGTAGGACAGTTATTATATATAAGGAAATAGTTAACGTAGAAAAAATTTAGATCGAATCTTATTCCCTTAAATGAAATTTATATAAATATTAAAATAAAAAATTTCACATTTCCAATTTCCAATTTCCAAAACACAATACCCAATTCCCGAAATCGAATCTCGAAAACAACAAATTCGATTTTTTGTTAAGGGCATTTCGCGTATCCACAATTTTCGATTTCCGATATTTTGGATATCAAAAACCAGATCATCAAGTTTTTGTTCAAATTTTGCATATCGAAAACGGGAAACATATCTCCTTCTTTGGTATTCATATTTGATATATATATGTATTCACATTTGTAGGTACATATTATTTTGGTTTTTGGTATTTGATATGTGTGTGTGTGTGTGTTCGATAAATTGATATCAATTTATCAAATACCGAATACAAGTTTCAAGCACTTTGAGATTGTCATTGATATTGTCTACAACTCCAATGAACAACCTCCTAGCTTAACATCTTTTGTTATTGTCAAATTCCTCTATTAAAAAGGACCATTATGGGATTCTTTCAATCCAACTTATGTTCCAATATCTCTTATAACAAGGGCATCTTGTAAGAAACTACCACTTCAAATGGCATGAGGTTTAACAATTCATAAATCCCAAGGTATGACCCTACAAAATGTTACAATAGATATTGGAAACACTGATAGACAAAAGATTACATTCACTGCGCAAATTGTAGTTGAAGCTTCTAATTGTTTGCTCTATAAATGTATTGTTTTTATTTGATCACTTGTTGATGTAAAAGATCTGATTTTTTTCAAGAAACATCCAAAAAAAATTGAAATAATTGCGTCTTAGATTAAACTGTCTTAGGAACTGAGACACTCATTGTGAAAGTTATTAAGTACGAAATAATTATTCTTTTCTGATATGTCTTTCATTATTATTCTCCGGTACTGGTCAGTGAAAAAATCTTGTTTAAATCTTGCATTGTCAAGTACCCTCTTGACCAAATGGATATAGAGAATGAAACCAAGTTTGGATAATTGAAAAATACATAGGTAAAAGCAGTTTCTTTTCTTAACATACAAATATGCATGCTAACATCGGTCTCCATGAATTGTACCAATTTTGAGGCCACAATCTGTGGCATATTTATAGGTGGAGCGATCAAACATAATGTAGGGTGAGTTTAAAATAAGGATGGACTTATCAAAGGAATAAGTTATGCTAAAATAATACGAACAGTCAAAATAAAGCCTCAAAATTGAATTTTTCTAGTTTTTGATACCCAGGCATCGCAAACCGAAAATAGGAATTTTGAGATTTCTTTATTTAAAAATACAAAACTTTCGAGATCCGAAATGTCAGAAATAGGAAATAGGGACATGCGCAATTCTTTATTTGAACACATAACATTTCCAGATTCCGAAATCTCAAAAATCGAAAATGTGCATCCTAAATGTGGCAAATCGAAAATTGGGGAATCAAAAATTAGAACAATTGGTGTTCCTTATTGGAAAACATAGAACATAGATTTCTGAATACGAAAATGTCAGATTCGGATTCTTAATTTATTTTTTAACGACTTGCGGTTTCCTCATGCAATTTTGAAACGTTTATAGTTCAAATAGATACAAACCAGAGGGATCAAATATGTTAATGAATAACAACAACCAGAGTAATGAAATATGTAATTTGGGTAATTCAAAAATACATAGGTAAAAGGGGTTTCTTTCTTAACATACAAATATGTATCCTAACATTAGTCTCCACAAATTGTAACAATTTAGAGGAAAAAATATCCACCAAATTTTGAGGCACAACGATTAAACATAATGCAGACCGAGTTTAAAATAAGGATGGATTAGCTGAGAAATAAGTTATGTGAAAAGAATACGAACATTTAAAATAAAACCTCAAAATCTACGTTTTAAGGTTTCGGATACCCCAACGTCGAAAGTCGAAAATACTATCTTCAACATTTCCTGATTTGAACACATACAATATCCGGAATCCGAAATGTCGAAAATAAAAAATGTGCAAATCAGAAATTGGAATATTGGTGTTCCTTATAACAAAACATAGTATTTTCTGGAATCTGACATGTCGAAAGTCGGATTAATAAATTATATTTGTATCAAAAAATAATTAACGTATACAAATTTTAGATCAACTCTTATTTCCTTAAATTAAATATAAATAAATATCAAAAAACATTTTCATGTTTTCAATTTTCAATCTCCAAAACACGATACCAGATTTCTGAAATCAGATATCTGAAAATGGAAATTCCAGTTTTTGTTACAGTTATTTGTTGTCTCCGCGATTTTCGATTTTCGATATTTTGAATATCGGAAACCTGATATTCACGTTCTTGTTAAAATAATTTGCTGCGTTCGCGATTCCGATTCTTGATATTTCGTATATTGGAAACCCGAAACATATGTCCTTCGCTATTCCTATTTGGTATATATATGTATTCGGATATGTGGATATATATTATTCTAGTATTTGGTATTTGATATATATATATATATATATATATGTTCAATAAAATTATAAACATTTATTATGAGTTCGATATTTTCATGATGTAGTATATATCTATATCTTGGGATTAATGTGATTTGTATATAATTCCCTCATGTCTTGTATGACGTGAAAAATCACTTAAACGTACTTAAATATATTAACATCATGATAACGCCACCCCTTTCTAACATTACTTCATCATATTAATCGCACAGCTGACTATCACCCTCAGCTATTATCATAACGTCAACATAACGCCGCCCCTTTCTTCCATAATGTCATCATATTAATCGCAGAAGTGACTGTCACTCTCACTTGTTATCAGCCTCAAGTCATCTCATACTGTGTAAACTCAACATTTGTCACCTCATCAATCCATACTACATATACATTTGTCACATCATTGATCCATTTGTCACATTTGTCACCTCATTGATCCATTTGTCACATTTTTCACCTCATCGACATTTGTCACCTCATACGATCTTATGATCATATGCATATTTTATTGTTTTGAGTACCCCTGCTTCCGTACCATACTACGTATAAACCCTATACTAATCTTCTCTTTCTTGATAATTAAGTGAAAATCATTATCACACGCTGCAAATAGCAAATCTTTCAAATCCAAGATATTTCAATACGTTTACGTGACCTTTCACGTACTCCAAGAGATGAAGGAATTATATACAGATCACAGTAATCCCAAGTTATAGATATATACTACATCATGAAAATCGTGAAGTCATAATAACATTTCGTAAGATTTAGTCAATAAATAGAGCCACCTACTGAGGCAAATATCATTTGGACCTCATTTATGGTTTTTTATGAGCGTAAAAATTGCACTCGTAAGCATCATTATTTCCCCTCTCATGGTTGCTGAAGAAACAAATCACAGCATGGTGATATCAAAGCCTAGAATGGGAAGCGATGGGAAGATAAGTTGGGAGTGCTACTTCCAATGAAGGGCCTATAGTCTCTGGAGAGACATGGGATTGGTGAAGATTAGGCATTGCCTTATATTTCTCTACTCCCTGCGACTTACATAAGGTATCATTATTTGTATACCCTTCTTGTCAATTGTCTTCCATCATCATGAGTAACAAAAATGCAACAGGTTTATTCTTGAGGCTTCCCTATATGGTACTATGCTATATCTTTTTAAACAGGCTATCAAATGCACTATTATTTCTCATAGATAGAGATTTCTCTACACCCAAACTCCCCATCTCACCGTCTTTCCCCCATGGCTCTTTTCAGATGATCATAATAAGGAGGAGGTTAGGATCAAGTCTTTTAGAATGAATTTGGTTGTAAATGCAAGACTAGAGAATATAATCTCCAACATTTTTCTAAAGCATTCTTCAGACTTGGAAGCTTTTCACCTTTATGATGATTGCAAATTTAGCTACCAAATAGTATGGAAATGGTTCCACCTTTACCATGGTTGCAAATTTAGCTACCGAAACATATGGAAATTGGTAAGGATTGTAAAGCATAAGAATGTCCAACACTTGATTTTGGACCATTACCATTTGGAATATCAAGGAATGAGCAATTTCACATTTTGTCATTTCATCTCTTGATTGCTATCTCCCTTGTATTATGAAAATATTTATTATTGACGCATTTTGTTCCTTTTTAGCTTGTCCAACATTGTCATTGTGTATAAAGAACTTTTGCCTAACATCAATGAGAAAAATTGCATTTTCATTTATCTTAAACCTTTATTTCTAGTAGCGTCATCAGATATATAAATATTGTTGTTCATATATTCATATATAATAACAGTTTAGCAATGGGGTTTTTAAATGAAATAATCCAATGTGATATTATAAAATAATGGACATGTTATTCAAAAATAGGAATTCGCGAAAGCATAAATGTCAAATTCTAGACACCAAAATAGGTATTTCCCGATTCTGAAATGTGGGATTATGGATTCTTAATTTCTTTCCTGCCGACTTCCTCTTTTCGATTTGAATAAATCGCAAAGCGTTAATTGAAAATTGGAATTTACATGTTTGGATTTAACATTTCGTGCTTCTCAACTTCCGGTAATGTTATTCTTTGCAAATTTATTTTTGTCCAATTTCCAAACAACGCCATGCAAAATACGCAATTTTGATACGCATTGAAATACTTTTTTTAAGTGCAGTTGTAATTTTTCATTTAAAAATTTTTAGCCTAAACAATTTAACAACTTTCACAATTTCCATAAATAATAAGTTAAGACTTTTTTAAATAACTGTATTTAAATATGTGACATTTGATACCATGTACACTATTCCTATTTGCATTTGGTCATACAAAGAGATTTCCAATTCATTGAATGTAGATATATATATTTCATTGTGTGAAGCATTAACAAGGTCAAATCCAAACACTTTTTCAGAGCCTCGTTGGTTGCCATATTAATGTATGTTTGTCTTAGCAGTAACTCGACCTTGAATGTTCCAAACTTTTCTATAAGAGGAGAGTGATGTGAATGGGATAGTTGATCCAATGAAGCTAGGGTTTTCATTTATTGAGATAGTGTTGACTAGAACAGAGGAACCACTCTCTGGAGGAGAAGGTACAGGTAAGTGGTAAGGTGCAGGATCTCCAATAATTGTTGCATCCACTATGACAACCTCGAGTGCAACCAATGCCATAGTTCTGTGAGATGAATTATGTTAGAAATGAATGGAAGATAAAAACATTGGATGCATCAATAGTGTGAAACTGATTGAGAGAAAAAGAACGAAGAAATTAAACAACATTACATTATGTACAACGATGCATGAACATTGGGTAATTTTGATTATAGTTCCTTCTTTTAGTTGTCAATTTTCTACAAGATCATTATATATAACTGCAAGTACTAGCTCATGCTTGTGAAAGTCGTATGAGATAGAGATTCGAAACCAAATACATGATGGGTTGACTGAGTTCACTTGGTTTAATGCGTGAGGTAATACTAATTGACAAATTAGTATTAGGAATCAATAACCATTTATGAGTTGTAATAAAATAGTATGTAAATTGAATAAATACATTTTTTCAATGTACATTTCATATGTCAATCTTGTAATGGAAAATCAGTATATAAATCAACACAGTTTATCCATTGATTTCCCATTTTCGACATTTTTCATTCCGCAAATCCATTGTGTTGCATTAAATAACACCTGATTTTCCAATTTCGATTGCCCAATTTTCAATTGCCAACATTTCGAATTCCAGAAATCCTATGTTCTATGTTTTCTAACAAGAAACACCCTATGTTCCAATTTCTGATTCTCCAATTTCCAGGTTGCGGCATTTCCAATATTGGAAGTTTTATTTTTTCAAATAAAAAATGTCAAAGTTCCTATTTGCATTTTTCGGCCTCCAAGCACCACAAATCAAAAAACTTGAATTTTGTTAAAATCATTAGGTTTTTCAAGTTATATTTTTTCTGTTCATATACTTTTCTCTTTACCACAAATGTTTATGGTAAATCTAACTCTCCAATTGGAGCCTATATCTTATTTCCCAATTTCAGCTTTCAAAAACATCTTATTAAACAATGTTTTAAAATAAATGAAAAATAAATGCATTCAGTCATATTCATGTTGGATCATTTTCTAACTTCATATTTATTAACATAAATAATTGTCATTGGTTCTTTAAATAAATTTCATATACCCAGATCAAGCTATTCACGAATAATACATCTTTAAACTTTAGGTTTATTAAGAGAAATAATTTATTTAGATATATTAGATCTTTAAACTTCATATTTTTTTAAGCCTAAATTTCTATTAATAAACTATACAAAAAATTACATAATATCGAGAATTCTGGTCAAGTGAAAACAGTGGTCTAACAACCACCCTTATTTGTCAAAAGCAGAAAACTCTACAGTTGTAGTGTAAAGAGCATAAAAACCATACAAAAAATGGAATATGTTGCCTAAGTAAAGTTTAAACAAAATTATAGAGATATTCATAAGAGCCACAATAACCCATGTGATACATGTGGGGCTACGTACAAAATTACTATGAAGTAATGTTTATCAAGAGACCTGGAAAACTAAAAACGAGCATAAACTTAAATGTAAACAAAAGGAAGCCAAAGAGACAAACAAATTGAAAAAGTGAAGGTCCAGCGTTTTCTGAGTGGATTGCCTCAATCTTACAAAGATAGAATTGAGTTTTATGAACCTAGAACTCTTGAAGAAGCAATAAGGCTAAGTATTCCTATGAGCAAAGAAAAAGTAAACCTGATTACCACAAGGCATGGAAGGACAAGAAGAATGAGAAGTTTAACCAAAGAAAGAAAGGTTTCAAACCTTCTAACTTCAGGAATCAGCAGAAGTAGCCATCCGAAGCTGCGAGTAAGCCAGTTGGAGTGACAGGAGAAAAGCATAAGGATCCACAACAAAATAGAGGACCACTTCAATGTTGGACATGTGGAGGACCCCACATGTGCAGAAATTGTCCAATTGAGAATGAGAGTGCAAGGCCAGCTTACAACATTCAAGAAGTAGAAATAGTGGGTCAAGTACCAAGGGCAGTCCCTGGGATTTATGCAACACTGGAGGATCGCCAGGAAGATCACCAGTCAACTATGGTTGAACTTGCAGGTAAGATTGTTGAGCAATCTATTTCTATTTTGATTGACCCTGGTTCTACTCATAGTTACATTACTCCTAGAGTAGTGGAGATTTGTGCTTTTAAGAAGGTAAAGCATAGGAAATCTTGGTTAGTTTAGCTAGCCACTGGAACTAAGAGAGAGGTTAGTGAATTGGTAGAGAAATGTCCATTGGTGATGAATGGATTGGTCACTTGTGTAGATCTGAATGTTATACCGCTTGGTTCCTATGATGTACTCATTGGAATGGATTGGTTAAAAGCTCACAGGGTGAAGCTTGACTGTTATAATAAGACTTTTGAATGGATGAAGAAGGAAACCCAGTAGTTGTGAAAGGTATTCCAAAGGTGATTTCAGTAAGGCAGGTTTCAGCAATGTAGTTAAATAAGTTCTATAGGAAAGGTTGTCAGTTGTATGCAGCTCATATTTTGGAGGTAGCGGGAGACGAAACTCCTAGGTTGGAGGACTATCAGGTGTTACTGGAATTCAGGGATGTGTTTCCTGATGATATTCCAGGGCTTCCTCCAAAAAGGGACATTGATTTCACAATTGAACTTGTGCCAGGAGAAGCACCAGTGTCCAAGGCACCCTAAAGGATGAGTACACCAGAGATGCTAGAGTTGAAAATGCAACTACAGGAGTTGTTGGAAAAGAAGTATATCAGGCCGAGTGTGTCTCCGTGGAGAGCGCCAGTTCTGTTTGTAAAGAAGAAAGATGGTACACGCAGGTTGTGTATTGATTACAGACAGTTGAACAAGGTTACTGTGAAGAATAAATACCCTTTGCCTAGGATTGATGACCTCTTCGATCAAATGAGAGGAGCAAAGGTATTTTCCAAGCTTGACTTGAGGTCTGGTTATCATCAGGTGAGAATCAAGGATGAAGACATTCATAAGACAGCCTTCAGAACAAGGTATGGACATTATGAGTTTGTAGTGGTACCATTTGACCTCACAAATGCACCAGCTACATTTATGTGCCTTATGAATAGTGTCTTCAGCATGTATTTAGACAAGTTTGTTCTTGTTTTCCTTGATGACATTCTTGTTTATTCTAAGAATAAGGAAGAACATGAAGAGCATTTGAGATTGACATTGCAATTGCTCAGGGAGCATCAGCTGTATGCAAAGCTGAGTAAGTGTGACTTCTATAGAGATAGAATTCAGTACTTGGGTCACATTATCTCAGAAGAGAGTATATCTATGGACCCTAAGAAGATTGAAGCCATTATGAATTGTCCTACTCCAAGAAATGTGATAGATGTAAGATCTTTTATGGGACTTGCAGGACACTACAGGAGATTCATTGAAGGATTCTCCAAAGATGCACATGCCATCACTTCTTTGCAAAAGAAGGGGATGAAGTTCGAATGGACATCAAGGTGTGAAGAAAGCTTCTAGCAGCTGAAGAATCTTCTCACCAGTGTATTGAAATTCATAGATGCAGAGAAATATTTTGTGGTATGTACCGATGCATGCGGACAAGGGCTTGGAGGAGTCCTTATGCAAGACAACCACGTGATATTTTATGAGTTAAGAAAGTTGAAAGAGCATGAGAAGAACTATGCCACTCATGATATAGAGCTTGCAGCCATAGTACATGCCCTCAATATGTGGGGGCATTACTTGATCGATAGAATATTTGAGCTCAAGACAGACCATTGTGGTCTGAAGTATTGATTTGATCAGCTTACTCTGAATGCTAGGCAAGCAATATGGCTAGAGTTTTTATGTGAGTTTGATTTTGAAATCAAGCACATTAAGGGAAAATAGAATAAGGTAGCTAATGCACTCAGCAGGAAGGTGTAGGAAATGCATGTGGCATCTCTTAGTATTTTCCAATCAGATTTGAGCCAGCAGATTGTTAATCAAACCACCGAAGATAAATTGTACAAGCTAGTAAAAGACAAATTGTAGCAGCAAATTCTTGAGAAGAGGTATGAGGGATATAAGTTGGAAGAAGATGGACTTCTTACTTATAAAGGTAGAATTTATATTCCGGATGTAGTAGATTTGAGGAGAGTTGTTATGGATGAAATCCATCAAACTCCATATTCTGGTCACCTAGGATACCAGAAGACAATTGCTACTGCCAGGAAACAACACTTTTGGCTAGGAATGAAAAAGGACATGGCTGAATACATTTCAAGGTGCATGAAATGTCAGCAGGTAAAGGTTGAGCATCAACACCCAGCAGGTTTGTTGTAGCCTTTTCCAGTTCCGGAATGGAAATGGGAAGTTATTTCCATGGATTTCATTACAGGATTGCCGATGACTTGGAGGCAACATGATTCCATCGGGCTTGTGGTGGACAGGTTGACAAATGCAGCACATTTTATACCAGTGAAGTCTATGCATAATACTGATGACATTGTGAAGATATTCATGAAGGATATTTTCAAATTGCATGGATTTCCAAAGGCAATAGTCTCTAACAAAGATGTCAAGTTCACTTCCGATTTTTGGAAGGGGTTGTTTGCAGATTTGGGTACAAAGCTAAACTTTAGCACTGCATACCATCCTCAGACAAATGGACAGACTGAGAGAGTTAACCAGGTGCTTGAATATATGCTTCGCATGTACGTGATGGACAAACCAACCAAGTGTGAAGATTAGTTGCACTTGGTAGAGTTTTCTTATAACAATGGACACCAGGCATCCTTGGAGATGAGTCTATATGAAGATTTGTATGGAAGAAGGTGTAGCACACCAGTGACTTGGGATAATCTAGTGAACAAGATTGTGCTTGGACTAGAATTTCTGAAGAAAATGGAGCAAGAGGTTGTAAAGATCAGGCAGAATCTGAAAGCAACACAGGATAGATAGAAAATCTATGCAGATAAGCATAGGGTGAACAGGGAGTTCAGTGTTGGCGATCATGTTTACCTCAGAGTGAGGGAAAGGAAGAGTTCCTTGAAGCTTGGAAGTTGTTCCAAGCTATCACCAAGATATTGTGGGTCGTTTGAAGTGCTTCAAAGAATAAGGCTAGTTTCATATAGAATTGCATTGCCTACTAGCACTAGAGCTCATAATGTTTTTCATGTTTCTTTGCTTAAGAGATATGTACATGATCCTAACCATGTGATAAATTGGGATGTGATTCAGGTGGAACCCGAGGGAGAGTTCCGAACCGAGCCAATGCGCATCCTCGATAGGAAGGTCACAATGCTCTAGAACCAACCCATAGGTCAAGTAAAGGTGAAACGGGAGCACTACAGACCTGAAGAGGCTACGTGGGAGCTGGAGGATGCCATGTGATTGGCACATCCATTTTTGTTCAATTCTGTAGAACACTGAGGCGATACCAGTGTAGCATTTTGTTCAATTTTGTAAAGCACTGAGGACAATGCTATTGAAGGGGGAGGGGAATGTAACACCCCAGTTTTGACCCCGTCTGCATTAAATGTATGTGATGTATATATTGTAATGAATTGTGGTGTGGAGCTAAAGGCAACAGCCCCACCATCGATTTGGTTGTGTTATGTTTCAAATAATGGGATCATTGCTGATGGTATATCGTGGTATACGACACATATTAAGTTTTTTTCATCATGTAAACATGCATTTTAATTAAATGAACCCAACCAGCTACGCTCACTGCAACCATAATGAAAAGGGGCATGATTTTCCTAAGGATAGGGAGGGCGAATTATCAAATCTTATCCCATGGGGGAAAAGCCATGTGTCATCACCCTTTTTGTTTTTCTCACCTTCCCTTGTCTCATCCAACTACCACCTTAAATGTTCTGCTGAGTAGTTGAGGCATTTATTGCTAGGGAGTGGAGTGTGGTAGGATTGTCAGTCCTTGCCCACATGCACACTCCACTAGCAAATCGAACCTCACGTTGGGAAAAGAAAATGACTATGACCATCATTCCACTCTCTCCACAATGATGCAAGGAACACTCCCACACTTCCCACTCACCATTCTCCATTGTTTCTTATCCTCACGCAGGGAGACATCCTGTTCCTCACGCAGAGGATTCTTTCTATTTGGTCTCATGCAGCAAGGAGGGGAGTCGTTCTGACTGTCCTTCACGTTGTCTACAGAGTGGTACTTGGTGTGTGTTTTTCCATCTGTATTTTGGGTTCCGGTGTAAATTTCCCTCACGCACAAGTTGGGAGTTTGTTTACTTCCTCCATTGTCGACTGTGTAAATTTCTGGTGGCTTCATTGTTGAGAAGGGGCCTCTTGTTTCCTCACATTGGTTGGCTGTGTCTACCTTTACATTTTGGGGCTACTATAGGTTGTTTTGGAGTCGTTTTGGCCATGATAGGGCCAAGAATGACTCAGGAATTGTTTTCCCTGTCCAAGCTGTGAATCGCTTGTTTGACTACATGTATGCAGTGGTTGGTCTTCAGACTGTGTTGGAGTAGGGATGAGGGCTTGGTTTGCTTAATAAACCTGGTGTGTTTGGGAACCACACAGACAAAGCTAGAGGGCTGGCTTTCTTCTCCACAACCCCTGAATAGCACTAGAAGGGAAGTCAGGGCCCGAGGGACTGTGTAGCAGAGAAGGGACTAATTCCTTGTGTTGGGTGCGTGTGGGTGTCCTAGAAGTTAGGGTAGTTCTGGTGTAGGTATCCTTAGATCTTCAATGAGCTCACCAGCTTAGCATTTATCCTTTCCCAGCTCCTGGATGGCCTGATAAATCGAACGATGTTGGCTTGGCTAATCCATTGTTTTCCTGATAAACCCAACTGTGTTGGCCTGGTTGTTTTGTTACCCTTGGCTATGTGTAAGCCTGCTAGTTCCTTATCCCTTGGGGAAATCATGCCCAGATCGGGGGTGGCTCGCTACTGAGAGATTAAGAAGCATCCTGGCCTATGGTTGGGTGGAAAATTGCAGCGACATAGCTGGTTGTGGGACAATTCTTATAAGATAAGTATTCTTGACCATTCTGTCTCTGCATTTATATTTACTGTTAATGAATTATGATGATGGACATGTTGAATGCTAAATTGTATGTTTTTCTTCCACTGTGTATATGAATGATTATGCATCTTATCATGTAGTATGTTCAAGCATTTAGGTTTTTATATGTATGTACATGTTCATGGGGCTAGTTTCCTAGATGATTAATGTGATGGTAGCGTCCTCTTCATCGGTCGGAGGGTCAGGGACGTTACAGTGTGGTATTAGAGCTAACGTTGTAGCATGGGCCTGAATGGGCCATGAAAGATCAGCTAGCAGAGACAGGTTGTCTTCTGCCTAGAAGAGATTAGAAATTTATGACAAAAAACTTCCACAAATTTTTCTAAGTTCCAGAATTGTCTCTACATTTATATTTACTATTAATTAATTATGATGATGGACATGTTGAATGTTGAATTGTATGTTTTTCTTCCGCTGTGTATATGAATGATTATGCATCTTAGCATGTAGCATGTTCAAGAATTTAGGTTTTTATATGTATGTACATGTTCATGGGGCTAGTTTTCCAGATGATTAATGTGATGGTAGTGTCCTCTTTGTCGGTCGAAGGGTCAGAGACATTATAGTGTGGTATTAGAGCTAACATTGCAGCATGGGCCTAAATGGACCATGAAAGATCAGCTATCAGAGGTAGGTTGTCTTCTACCTAGTAGAGATCAGAAATTTATGACAGAAAACTTCCACAAATTTTTCTAAGTTCCATAATTGTCGGCCCATCGGAAAACTTAGAGGGAAGTTCTTTCGACGTAGCAGAAGAGCTAGTCGGAAGGCCACCCGGTGGAAGGCAGTCGGAAGAAATTTGCGAAAAAAATTTCTATGTGTTTGTCGACCGTTGGTGATAGTTAGTTAATGAGATCACTGAAATGATGCCGATAAGTAGTTGTTTGGATTAGCGACACTTAATTGAAGGAAGCACCGAAATGTCAGTGATTGGCGAAGGATAGACGAAGAGATCACTGAAATGCCGACGGACAAAAGACAAGATGCTAGTTGGTTGAACCGCTGATAGCAATGGAGAAGAGAAAATTATCTAAAAATATTGTCTAAGTGTTGAGCCATCGGTGATCGTCGAATGTTAGTTGACGGAACCGACGAAACGCTGGCTCAACCAGCCAGAACCATCAGTGAAATATAGACGATGAAACTGTTGATGGACGTCATTGAAAAATTTTAGAAGATCGGACTACCGATGAACAATCAGAAAATTTTAGTTGTTCATGTGTCTGCCATTGCAGCTTCCTAGTGGACTATCCTTCTGACTTATAGAGTCCTCAACCGTCGATGCCACAGTGATTAGTGGTTCCAACCACCGATGGGAAGAATTTTTTTTTCAAGTATAACATCATTGGAAAAAGTTAAAGGTTTGTGAAGCCACTGTTGCAGCCGCCTAAGAGACTATCCATCCGATGGACAACGCATCTGATCGCTGATGCCGTAATAATCAGTGCTTCCAATTTTCGATATGCCACCATCAAAAAACCTTAGTCATTGAAATCGCCGACACAGAGGAGGAAAATTTACTGTTTAGATTACCGTAATGTCAGAAAATCTAGTGGTTTGGGTCACCGACATGGCACACCCATCTAGTTTTGGATCACCGAAACATAGTGGTCAATTACTTCAATCTGCTAACAGGGTTATGGCCGCAGAAGACATAGAGAGTTCATTGGCCTCCATTGCAGAACCCTAGAGAACTAGTCACCCGATGAACAGTCCTTGGCATCACCGGTAGTAGTCCGAAAGCTTAGATGACTGAAGATTCGATATAGCAGAAATATTTTGTTGTTGAAGCCACCGATACATCAGATGATGTTAGTTGAGAAGGCCTCCGATGATTGCCGGAGGAACTGTTGTTTTGACCGCTGAAACGTCAGAAATTTTGTTGGGAATAGGTCCAATTAGGAAAAAGGAAATTCAGGTTTTCCAATGGGATTTCTCAGCGATTTTCAACTATTTCCAGTGTATTTTTCAGTAGATTGTCAGTGGAGTACAGGGCTGAAAAGGAAGAAATTTCTGAGTTTGAACAAATTGTTATTTTATGATTTCTCCAAGAGGAGGTAAGTAGTTCTGACTTATATCAAGGTATGCATCTAACAGTTTTCTTCTAACACGTTTGCAAAATCATAAACACCTTCAATAGTAGTATTCCAAGTAGAGCAGTTTGGTAAGTAAGTGGTGGTTCAATTATGAGGACCCATGATGGATATGATGCTCGAGATTCTTACGAGTGTGCGAGAGATGCCATGGGAGAAAATGTCCATAATGGAAATGATGACATAGAGTCTAATGGAAGGAGATTCCAAGAGACACCATCAGTTGTTGCAGCCACCATGAGAAGCTTGATTAAAGCCCAAGAAGAGCAGCACCAATTGAATGCTGCTATGTTACAGAGCCTAACAAACTTGCAAAGAAAGATAGACTCTGGGTGGGGTACAGCAAGACTGGAAGGCATTAAGAGTAGTACTAGGAGAAGGAGAAGGACTTCTAGTGGATCATCTGACTCCGAAGAATCCAGTGGGGATTCAAGCTCTTCTTCTCGTAAAAGAAAAAGAAGGAAACACCATAGGGATCGCTCTCAGGATGAATTTAAGAAGGCTAAACCTCCTAAATTTGATGATGAAGTACAGACTGGACAAGAGGCTGAATCTTGGCTTCTTGGGATAAAGAAGTACTTTCAAGTTCAGGATTATTCGGGAAACATGAAGAAAAGAGTTGCCATATTCAATCTGAATGGAAGGCCATCCATTTGGTGGGAACACTTAAAGCAAGTAAAGAGGATCAGTGAAAGGAGACTTAAGTGGAAACAGTTCAAGAAGTATTTCAAGCAGAAATACCTCTCTAACAGGTATTATGATGACAAGATTAAGGAGTTCCATGAGCTGAGATTGGGACAGCAAACCATGGAAGTGTTAAAAACACACAAATTGCAACTACCCAATAACAAAATGTCTATTTGTCTTTAAATAAGATTACAAAGTTATGAGAATAGTTTCTATGTTTGCGCAAGGGAGGAACACCACTTTCCAAATAGCTCCAAAATGTCATCGACTTCTTGAAAATGAGCATTCCTCAACTGAATTTTGGATTAAATCTCCTCCTCTCTCATTTTCTTCCATTGTTTAATGAAGACCTATATCCAAACTATTGAAGCATGGGGAGCTTTCATCCATTTCTCCATTTCTTGCATAGTCAACTAACTGATTTGTTGGATCAACTCTTTCGAATCATCAAACTCCTTTTCCACTTGTTCCAAATGAAGTTGGTGTGAAGGTACCTCATTGATAAGATCCAAAACATAAAAACTCAAATAGGTTAGAAAATTATTTGAATCTGAACACCTTTGTTCACAAACCATTTGTCCTGCAATGATTAAACCTTCAACTGAATCACAGATTGTAATGTCCCAGTTTTGACCCCGTTTGCATTAAAGGATACATGATTTATATATTGTAATTAATCATGGTGAGGAGATAAAGGAAAAATCCCCACCATCGATTTGGTTGTGTATGTTTCAGAAATAGGGATTGTTTCCGATGGTATATCATGCTATCCGGCACATTATAGTTTTGGGCATCATGTAAATATGCACATCAATTAAAATAAACCTATAGCCAGCTACGACGATGCAACATTAAATGAAAAGGGCATGATTTCCTAAGGTTAAGGGGGGGTTGTCCAACCTATGGGGGTCATTGGGAGTTTGCCATGTGTTGGCCACCCATTTAAACTTATGTTGTCGGTTAGTTGGGAGTAGTATTGTTGAGTAGTGGTGGGTGTGGCGGGACTGTCAGTCCTTGCCTATGTGCCCACTCTATAGAAATTCTGACCAGCAATAGATTAATTTCACTCACAACAAATTACAATTGATCATGCAAAATTGTCAACAATGGAGACTAAAAATGGAGCTGTAACACAAAATTATATTAACTCAGTGTACAATATCCAACCCTATAATAACATAGGTTGCTGAATATATAGAATACATCAATAGGTCGAATGCATAAGGAGGCATCCAAAACTAGCATAAAGCAGGCTTACCCAAAATAGGCAAATCCCCCATAGGTGTAAAAGGCTGATCCCAAATCTGTCATGAGGCTCACGAATTGGCAAGGGTGCATGGGCAAGCTAATGAGTGGTGGAATGGCAGCTCATACATGCTTTTGCATGGAGGAAAGAGTGGAGGATGAAAGGGGAATAAAACAGGTTCACCTCACCTAGTCTTGCTTTCCTTATGTGCTTTAAAAACTGAAAAAGCAGTCAACAAAGCAGAAAAAGCAGAAGGGAGCCTAGGAGGCCAGGAATAAAGCAGATTTGATTCCTAAGGCTTTCCCAAGCGCTACATGAGTCAAAGATAGCAATTTTGACCTCTATGGATAGGCAATTATCAACTTGAACATGGTGGGACTCATGAACTAGGCAAATAAGACAAAAATAAATGAATTAATGTCTAAGTGGGTAATACTATGGGTTTGATTATTCTAACAACCCCCCTTAAGCCTGACTTTATGAGTAATAAATCAAAAAAGTAGGACCTAGCAACAAGGCTTAGTCACCCTTTTACATACTGCAAGTCCATATGAACCAAGGAAAGAGGCAAAACCAACTTGGGAAAATCCTCCCTTAAACATGGACTGTAAAACAAAATTGTAGAATCTTGTCTCCACTCATACTTTGATAGCATGATCACCAATCCCCAGCAGTGATTTGAGATTGCTTAAGGTCTTCTCACAAAATGCTTTGGTGAAGATATCAGCTACTTGTTCTGAAGATGAATAGAAGAGTAGGTGAATGGTGCCATCATGCACAAGCTCTCTGATGTAGTGCATGTGAATCTCAATGTGTCTGGTTCTCTGCTTCTGAACTGGATCTTTGCATATTCGAATGGTACTCTGGTTATCACAGAAGATGGTAGTTGAGTTCTCAGGTTCGAATCCACACTCTCCAAGTAAACCCTGCAACCATAAACACTGAGTTGCTGCATTGACAACTCCTCTGTACTCAGCTTCTGTAGATGAGAGTGCAATGGCACTCTGTTTCTTGCTTGACCAGCTGATTGGCCCTTTTGTAAGCATGAACACATAACTTGAAGTGGACTTCCTGTCTATGCTATCACCTTCCCAATCACTGTCAGTAAAACCAATTAATTCAAGGTCAAAATTGGCTTTATAGAAAATCCCATGTGTCCCTGTTCCCCGAACAAAGCTAAGGATCCTCTTGGCTGCTTTCCAATGGATCTCATGGGTCTGATCCATGAATCTAGAAGCAACACTGAATACATAACAAATATCAGGTCGAGTATGTGTCAAATACAATAAACATCCAATCAACTGTCTATACAACGTGTTGTTTACCATCGGTGGAGAATCATCTTCCTCCAGCTTCACTCCTGAAAGGAAAGGAGTTTTGCTTGCTTTGAAATCTTGCATTCTGAATTTGATCAGAAAATTCAAGGCATATTTGGACTGGTGCACCTTGATTCCAGCTTTGGTTTGAGCAATCTCAAGCCCCAGAAATTGACTTAAGAGCCCCAAATCTGTCATGGAGAAGGCTTGGTTCATAGCTCCTTTTAGGGAAGCAATCTCAGCCTGTGAGCTTCCTGTAATGAGGAGGTCATAAACATATAACACAATGATCATTAATGAACCATTAATTACCTTCAGATAGACATTCAAATCTGATTTTCACCGAACAAAATTTAGAGATAGCAAGAAGCTATCTATCTTGGCATACCAAGCCCTGGGGGCTTGCTTTAGCCCATACAATGACTTTCTCAACCCGCACACAAGAGAATGGTCAGTAGAAAAACCTTGGGGCTGCTACATATATATCTCCTTAGTGAGATCACCATTCATAAAGGAACATTTTACATCCATATGATGTACCTCCTATTGCCTTGATGCTGTAATGGCTAGAACTAGCCTGATTGAATCCATCTTTGCCACTGGGGAAAAAGTTTCATTGTAATCAATGCCATGAACCTGTGAGTAGCCTTTAGCTACCAATATAGCCTTGTACTTCAGTGGTGAACCATTAGCATCAAATTTGGTCTTATAGACCCACTTACACTGTACTAGTTTTCTCCCTGGAGGAAGATCCACTAGCTCCAATGTGTTGCTCTTCTGTAATGAGTTGAACTCCTCATTCATGGCAGCTTGCCATCTTGGATCCCCTGCTGCTTCTTCATATGTTTGAGGATCAGACTCCACCATCAAATAACATTTTTCAGCAAACTCAGGATCCTTCATGCACAGACCACTCTCAAATTGAGATCTAGTCCTCCTTGGGTCATTGGGATCACCAGCTAACTGTCCTGCTGCATGTAGTGTCTTGGCTGCCCATTTAGGCCTTGTGGGGCTTTTTGGGTCTACAATAAACTCATATCCATCAGAAAAATCAGAATCATCATGTTCAACAAACTCTTTACTTACTTCTTGAGGTTCAAGTGGTGAAGAGGCTTCACCAATTTCCACATCTGCAAGGGGTTCTTCGTCAAACTGAACACACCTTTCAATGAAGGCTTTGTTTGTGTTCAAGTTTATCAACTTGTACCCTTTTGAATCTTCAGAGTATCCCACAAAAAGACACTCTTGGCTTTGGGGCTGCAAAGCCTTCCTCTTCTCTGTCAGGATTCTAGCCCATGCCTTTGAGCCAAAAATCCTGAAATGGGTCACATCTGGCTTGTGCCCACTCCATGCTTCGAAGGGAGTCATGCTATCCAATTGTTTGTGAGGCACCCTATTCTAAATATAGGCTTCATAGTTTATAGCTTCAGCCCAGTACTTTGGTGGCAAATTTTTGGCCTCCATCATGAATGTTGCCATCTCCTTCAGTGATCTGTTCTTCCTCTCTGCAACACCATTTTGCTGTGGTGTGTAGGGGATAGAATGCTACATCTGAATACCTGCATCTGCACAATAGTTAATAAACTCAGTCTTGACATACTCACCACCATTTTCAGACCTGAGTACCTTGAGTTTTCTTCCACACTGGTTTTCAACCAAAGCCTTGAAGACTTTGAATAGGCCAAAAACTTCTGACTTGTGTTTCATGAAGTAAACCCAACAATACCTGGAAAAATCATCAATAAAGGTCAATGCATATTTGGCCTGACTCATGGACATATGAGGAAATGGGCCAGAAACATCACTATGAATCAGTTCAAGGGGTGCAAAGGTTCTCTCATGGCTGGCTTTCTCAAATTTGTGCTCTGGGTGTTTTCCTAGGATACAGCCTTGGCATACTCCTTTGGAAAATTTTATCTTGGGCAACCCTGTGACCATATCTTTCTCACTAAGATCAGACAAATACTTGTAATTTAAATGGCCAAATCTTTCATGCCATAGCTTGCTAGCTTCATTAGCATGGATAAGAAGAGCAGAGGGGTTTGAGTAAGGCAGGAAGTGTGAAAACATGTATACCTTTTGAGCATGATTCGCTACTCCTTTTGCAATGATTCTTCAACTTGAGATTTCTGTGATCTCAACTTCATCTGGTGAGAATGTGACTTTCTTAGGAGACCCAGTGTGGGTCATCTGGTACACTGATAGAAGGTTGGAGGCGAGACCAGGGACATACAGCACATTGTTGAAGTTACCATGATCAATATCTATCCTTCCTTTGCCTTTACTTTCACTGAGAGAGTCATCTCCCAGTACAATAGATGGTCCTTTCGACATATCCAGTGAGGAGAAGGCCTCCTTAGTAGAAACCATGTGTCTTGAAGCTCCAGAATCTATGATAAAACTATGTGAGCTTGATGTGCCAGCAACTAGAGCATGAACTCTCTCTCTGTCATCGAAACTTGATCATCCTTCTCTCTTCTTTGAGCTTTCTGGAAGGGAGATGCCATTCTTCTCCAGGAGATTGGTCAACATATCAATATGCTTTTTCATACAAGAGCTTTTAGTGTGATTGCCCTTCGAACAGTATGAGCACTTGTTCATTTCACCTTTGTTTTTCTTCTTCTGGGTATTTTTCTTGGGACCTTGTTGATCCTCCAGAGACTAATTCTTGTCTCTTCTTTGCTCAGGTGGCTTTTTAGCTTTATTTTTGCTTTTTGAATCCACCCTCGAATCTCCAGCAACCAGATCTTGGTCTTTGGAAGGTTTGATGGTGCCCATCATCACCAGCTTGTCTTGTTCTTGTGTGA
>LPNX010062003.1:83885-130848 GCA_001517045.1 Pseudotsuga menziesii
ATCTGATTCCTAAGGCTTTCCCAAGTGCTACATGAGTCAAAGATAGCAATTTTGACCTCTATGGATAGGCAATTAGCAACTTGAACATGGTGGGACTCATGAACTAGGCAAATAAGACAAAAATAAATGAATTAATGTCTAAGTGGGTAATACTATGGGTTTGATTATTCTAACACACTCCACCAGCAGACTCTCCTATTCACGTCACATGGGGTAGAAGAAACATTCTCTCCACTCTTCCATTATTCCACCGATGGTTTTGGTCTTGTTCATTCTCCATCGTTTTTCCCATCCTCACGGAGAGAGTGGTCCTCTCACTTTCTTAGGCATAGGAATTCTGCATTGTTTTTCCTCATGCAGGGAGCTGGAGAAACCATTGTTGTCACTCAGGATTTTTGGGTGCAGGATCCATTCACGCTTGGGGCTATGTGCCTGTGTGTTCCATACTAGTTTCGGTGGTAGGTGTATGTCTCCTTATCGATTGTGGCCGTGTATGTTGTCGATTGTGGTCTGCGTTAATGTTTTCCTCTGTCCATGCTGGGAGTTTGGATTCTTTCCCTTTTACGGACTGTGTAATGTTGCCATCGTTTCATTGTGAGATTGGGGATATTGTCTTCCCCTGGTTGGGTCGTTGTGTATGCAAGTACCTTTTTGGGTTGTTGCTGAGTTGTTGTCTTCACCTGGTTGGGTTGCTGTGTATGCAAGTACCTTTTTGGGTTGCTGTTGAGTTGTTTTGGCCACACTAGGGCCAAGAACAACTCTGATTCGTCTTGTTGACTTGAGTTGTGTTCACCTTTTCATTTGGGGTTGTCACCCTGTTGTCTTCATCTTCTTCATAGAGCTATGAACTTTTTGTTTTACTGCGGTATGTAGTGGTTGGTCTTCATACTGTTGAGAGTAGGATTAGAGGCTGGGTATGCTTGAGGAAACTGGTGTTTGGAGCCACTCAGACAGATTTTGACTGCTGGCTTTCTTCTCCACAACCCTTGAAGAGTATTGGAAAGGGAAGTTAGGGCCTAAGGGATTGTGAAGCAGAGAAAGGACTGATTCCTGTTGATGGGTGTGTGGATATCTTAGAAGTCTAGTTAACTCTGGTGTAGGCATCCTTAGCTCTCCAATGAGGCCACTAGCTTAGCATTTAGCCTTTCCTAGCTCCTTGATGGCCTGATAAATCCTACTGTGTGTGCTTGGCTGATTTGTGTACCTTGGTTATGTGTAAGCCTGCTCTAACCCTTATTCCTTGAGGAATCATGCCCAGCTCGGGGGTGGCAATGTTGCTGAGAGATTGATAAGCACGCTGGCCTATGGTTGGGTGGAATGTTGTAGCGATGTAGCTGGTTGCGAGACGAATTCTTTTTAAGATGAGTATTCTGAACTATTTCGTCTCTGCATTTATATTTACTGATTAATGAATATGATGAACATGTGGTATGCTTGAATGAATGTATGTTTGCTTCCGCTATGTATATGAAGGATTATGCATCTTAGTATGTTTTATGTTTTAAGCTTTATATTTCAACATTATATGCTTGTTCATGTTCATGGGGCTATTTGCCCGGAGGTTTTTGTTTATTTGGTAGCATCCTCTCGCTGGTTAGAGGGTCGAGGACGTTATAGTATGGTATTAGAGCTAAAGTTGCAGCATGGGCCTAAATCGGCCATGAAAGGTCAACTAGCAAAGGAAAGTTGCCTTCTGCACAGCAGAAATCAGAAGGAATCTGTGGATGACAGGATAATTCTGAGAAATTTGAAAATTTTCTCTAAGGATTGGAACCATCGGCCCATCGGAGGACTAAGTGCGAAGGTCCTCTGACACAATGGAAGATTTAGTTTGATGACCACCCGATAGAGGATAGACGGTAGAAGATTTCACAATTTCACTAAGGTTCGTCAGCCATCGGCGAAGCATAGAGGATGTGGGAGCCATAGTTTCGGCAGAGATCAACCGAAGACTGCCAAAACATCGGCTCCACTTAGCTGAAAAAAACCTCCGATGTTGACTGTCGACGATCGGAAAAGAATAGGAGACGGTTGATCCGATGAAGCGGTGAAAAGAAGATTAAAGAATTTTTTTTTTAAGTCTCATATCGTTGGGGCATCGAAAGACTTAGTGGGAAGCCTTTCTAACGCCGCAAACAGCTAGTTGCAAGGCTGCCCGATATAGACTCAGCTGTCAGTGAAACTTAGAGGACATGAGCGCCGAAACGTCGGCGGCAAAAACAAGATGATAGTTGATTGGACCACCGATAGCGATGGCGGAGAGAAAAATTTTGAAAATTTTTCTAAGTCATGAAATCATCGATGATCGGCAATGATTAGTTGAATTCATCACCGATGGATAGGCGATGGAACCGCTGATGAACTATGTCGGATAAAATTAGTTGATTGGGAGTCTGCCGTTGCGGCTAGCTAGTGGACTATCCTTCCAATGGATAGAGTCCCCGACCGTCGAAGCCGTAGCGGATAGTTGTGTCGACAGCCGATGCAGCGGAAAATTTCCAAAATTTTTCTAAGGCACAAGAATATCGGCAATCGGGAAAGATTAGTTGTTGGAATCATCGATGACTAGAGGATGGGATCGATGATGAATAGAAGATGAAGCTACCAAGGCTAGTGAAGTCGATTGGCAAATATTAGTTAAAGGAAGAGCCGATGTAAAGAATAAATTTCAAACATTTTTCTAAGTGTTGAATCCATCGGCGATTGGTGGAAGTTAGTTATATTGGTCGCCGATGAACATCGGAAAGAATTAGTGGTTCATGCGCCACCATTGTGGAAGTCTATAAGACTAATCTCTTAATGGATAGAGGCCTTGACCGTCGATGTCGTAGTTGTTTCATTAGAGGAAATTTGGGGTCTAAAATGGGCCTTATAAGAAAACATGCCAAAATAAGTTTTTGTGAGTTGGAATTCAAGAACCAATAGAATTTCAATAATATAAGTCAACCATAATGGTTGAATTGACATACTTGTCATTAAAAAAAACTACTTTTTTTGTTCGTATTTTTGACATATCTCATTGTGTTTTTACTCAAATTTCGATCGGGAGAGTTGTTGGATGCGGAATTTGATTCCGCATCCAACGAGCTCTCCTGATCAAAATTTGAGTAAAAACACAGGGAGATATGTCGAAAATACGAACACAAAAAGTAGTTTTTTTCTTTCTTCCTCCAAAATTAATCAATATTATTTTATTATTTTAACTATTATTTTATTATTTTCCTTAGGAGGCCCATTTTAGACCCCAAAATTCCTCTAATGGTGCTTCCGACCGCCGATTGAAAAAGGTTGAGGGTTGTGAAACTACCGTTGCGAATGTCTAAGGAACTATTCATCCAACAAGAAGTGCATCCGACCGTCGATGCCACAGAGACTAGTCACTCTGACCACCAGCAAAATTATGAACCGTGAAAACCCTAGAAGGTTCGTTGGTCGCCATTGCAGAAGCATAGAGGACTAACCGTCTGATGCATAGTGCACCCGACCGCCAATGCAGTGGTTAGTTGGTTTCCCCATCGATAAAGTTCAGAGTGTTAGATAACTACGGACCCGATACAACGGAGGAAATTAGAGGATTTGATCACCGAAATGGCAAAAATTTAGTGGGAAAGAGACCCAGTGAAAAATCCTTGGCATCGTCAATGCCGTGTAGAAGCTTAGATGACTATGGACCGACGTGCCAGAAGGATAGATGAACAGGCCACCGATGAACGTGGAGGAAACTAGAGCTTTTGGTCACCGAAATGTCGGAAACTTAGTTAGAAAGGGGTCCGATTGGGAAAAATGAATTTTTGGGGATTTCAAGTGGGATTTTTTAGTGGATTTTCAGCAGACTGCCAGTGGATTACAGGGATGAAAAGGAAGAAAATTCCAGGTGGCTGAGGTTGACATTTCATACCAGAATACATTTGGTAAAAAGCATCATTTTTGAAGTGGTGTGGTTTTCACACCTGAGGCAAGAATGAAGCATGTGGATAGGAATCGTAAATCTTATCCAGCAGGGAACAAGGGAGAGTCACCATAATTTGAGTGTGGAGCAACAAAGTGCTAGTAATTGCTTGAAATAGAAATGTGTTTCTATCAATATGGACAAATCCAGGAATTGCATGCCTAGAGGTATCAAGACCATGAAGTCAAACTAGCTGTTGTGTCGAAAAGGAGTTCCATATAAGGATGAGGGACTCGAAAAGGGAAATTTAAACCCTGTCTTGCTAATTATGATTACAAGTTTTGTACATGAAATGTATGAGGATATGCCTAACATGCATAAGATATTACATGTTGGTAAGAATAGTGAGAATTATACATTTATAATGAGCCACTAATGATAATTATTGCATTGGTGTTGGCATTAGTGGAAAAACCAACGACAACATGGACATGGCTGAATATGTTGTTGATGCTGACGAATGTGACTAGCAACCCTATGGAGAAAGGGATAAGGCAACAAGTCCAGAATCAAAAGTTGGTGAGAAAATTCTGCAATCTCCTGCAAAGGACCAACCAAACTAGTAATGTCAAGGGTGTAAGTAGGACCCATGAAGGTAAGAGTTTAATTATGACAATTGCATGGAGTGTTAAAAGCAAGAGGTCTCATACCATGTGGGTATTTGAATTTTATACTGCATTCATAGAGAAAGGTGTCATGCTTGTATTATGTTGTTATGAACTTAGCAGCCCAAGGAAAGTAAGCACTGATGATCTTGATTATAGTCATGCATACTATATAAAGTAGTCACGGTATGTTTGAATGTGTAGTATTCCTGAATCAATGCAAAGTAGCATTGAGTGGATATGCATCAAAATATTTTATAAACCTTGTAGTTATGCATTGAATGGATGCATATGAAGGGTGTGAGTAACTGATTACATAAGTATGGGTGCAAATGTTGTGATGCATTGCATGAATGCATTGAGATAGTGCATGTGATATTATGAATAACTAATGGCTGAAATGAGGAATTGATGACAATTCTAGAACCATTTCAAGAGTTGTTATGAATGCAGAGATAGTAAGTGCATGAAGAGGGTAGTCAGGATCAATTGGCTTCCGAAAATGCTCTATGGAAGGGCAAGGTGGTACAATGATAAGCTTGTGAAGTAAGGAGTATCTAAACAATTCATTTAAAATTGCAGAAAAGATGTGACTGTACCCTGTAATTTAAAGTATGATAATGATTGCATAGAGTAAATGAGTTTTGGTAATATTGATGTGATTAACAGTTGGAAGTATTTGAATTTTATGAATTCTGAAAATGCTTCAGTGATGGTTGTAGCAATGAAAAGGTTATATGCATCCAGACTTACCAAGTGTTTGGCTGATTGAAGTTCAGGTTTCAGGTAGATTGTTTGGAGCATGGCAATGAGAGTAAGACCATGACAAATGCCTAAATCTACCATGAGAAAGAGCCAAACCTTATGAGAAGAGTCTCATGGATGTGAAAATAATTTGTATGCATAATGAGTTGTTAAATTTGAATTGTGAGTTTTGGATTTAAGAAATTGCTGACAACTACTAATCACTATTGGCTTGCATAAGATTGTGTCAGGAGGACGCATTGTAAGTGGGTATTCGTGTTATGCTAGTAAGTATAAAATTATAATGGGCATAGGCATAGTTGTGTTGCTTAAAAGAGACCCACAATTGAGGATCACCTCATTGCCAAGCAAATCAATTTCTGTAGTAACCAAAGTTGCAAATTCTCATTGAATTTAATTACTAATGTCATTTCTTGGCTATGGAACAGTCAAATTTGGATTGTATTATCAGATAATGATGGACTGTTTGGCTATTTGATGAATGTGCCAAGGGTACACACTACAGGAAGATCATGTGTGATGTCCTGCAGGAGCCAAACTTCATGGGAAGTTTTTCCCTTATCTTGGAAATGGGTTTCGAGTGAAACTCCATTGGACATTTTGGGAATGTCTCATCTGCACTGCATGTTTGGTAAGCAACATGAGTGAGATGGTATAGGTTATGTCGGTAATACATGTGTGGATACAAAATGTAAAGAGGAATTGGGATGGAAAACCAAGGGACTGTCAACTCATAGAAGGGAACCCCCATTCCTCCTTAATGAAGGAATACTGCATCGGCAAATGGATAAGTGTTCTGTGACCCTGGCTAAGAATATGCATGTCAATTGTTAAATTCAATATGCAGAGCATGTTTTGATTTTATTTCCATTATGATCGATTGCTTGAGTATGAATAGGGCCTACATGGCACACACCGAAAAAGGGTGCACACTTTCCCAATGTCGAATCATGGAAGGGTTTTGAATATTGATTACACCCTAGGGAGTGGACACACTCCTGGTGTCTCAATACTTGATAGTGAATGATGTGAAATATGATTTCAATTTTAGAGCAATAACGCTGATGAGTTGCTTATATTGCTTGTGTTGTCAAGCTAAGTAGATGTAGTCTAGTGTTGTACACCAAATGGATAATGGCTTGGGCTCATCCTAACTCCTACTAAAGAGCACAGAGAAGGGGACATTCCCGAGGGACTGAAGAGCAGAGAAGGGAATGGTTTCTTATGTTGTATGGGGTAGTGGAATTAGAGCTCACGGCTAGAAATGAAACCTGGAAATAGTCATTTATTGTTGATATAAGTGCATGTGTTATTGTTGATGGCCTGATAAACCCAACTGTGTTGGCTTGGCTAATGATTGGTTGTTGATATAACTGCATTGTTGATATAAGTGTATTGTTGATATAAGTGCAGGTGATTTGTTGACGGTCTAATAAACCCAACTAAAGGTTGGCTTGCTTGTGCCTAATATGTATATAAAAGGATGTTGTGAAGCAGCCTGCGTGATGACCTAACATCCAAGTCCATAGGCAATCCCAAGGCTTGCAAAGCGAAGCAAGATCCTGTGGACCAATGAGGAAACGCACAATACAGATAAGTATTGGATTATTTTGCAATTTCTTGCTTATGAATATACCTGTGTATATGATTTGGTTATGATGTTTTAAGCTCTTGCTTAAGAGATAAAAACCATTGAGAATAAACTAAACATGTGAATCTATTCAATGTTTGAATATAGGTATCGCTGGAAGCGAGGACTGTGAGAGCATCCAGGGGTGCATGTGGACATGTGACTATCCTGAAGAGGTCAGAATGAGCAATAATGAAAAGGGTGCTAGTGAGACTATGAAGGTTCTAGCAACTGAGACAAACCATGTGGGGAGGCTCCATGGTTGAGAGGTCTGAAATGGACCGGAGACACTAAGTGTCATGACCAAGAGGGAATGGTCCAGCATTCACGGTGAAGTGAAAGAGGCTGAGAGCATGAAAAGCCACAGCGGTGATGTGGGTTCCAGGATGGAACAAAACAAAGAGGGGAAAAACTCTTGCTTCTCTCTCTTGCCCTTATATATATATATATATATATAGATGCATTGTTAAAACAAAAGAATGTTGAATGCATGTATGACTGAAAATGAAATGTGTGTATTTGCTTAAAGTAAATTGTGAATGCTGGAATGGTTAATTCCCTGCCCAAGAATGGACATGAATGAGCTCATGTGCCTGTTGGGAAGGCATGAAAAATATGAAAGTCTCCTTGATGAGACTTGGAATGTCATGCCAATTGGGCAATTAATTGACTGATTTTAATGCCTATATTATGCTTGGTCTGACAGAATTTCAATGGTGCATTTCACAGATGAGAAAAGTGAAATCTAGTGGTGCACATTGATCATGGCAGCAGACCAAAAGCTGTTGGACTTGGCTGGAAGTCTCCTTCAAACTATTTCCAAGACCCAAGAGAATCTTGGAGAGATGCTCAAGATACAGAAAAGGCAGAATGAGATGAACCACCAGATTTTGCAAGACTCTATTGGTTTGCAAAAGGAGGTGAAAATCCTTCTAGGAGCAATCCATAAAGCCAAGGAAAGTGGATCAAAGATGGGACATTCATCCAAGCAATCCATTAAGAAACATTCCAAGCATGAATACTCAAAGGAAATTGAGCAGCTAAAGACAAAGCAGCTAGCGAAATGTTGGAAATGCGGAGGACATCATTTACGACAGGACTTCCCAACAAGGGAACATAAAGAGAGTAGCAGCCACAAAGTTCCTCAACTTGAGGATGAACTGAAAGCTGAGAACCAGCAAGAGAAGCTCGTGGAAGCTGAGGGGCTTGGTCCTGAAAGTTCAAAGTAAATAATTGAACATGGGACAAATCTACAAAATTTTGAAATTTTGATGTGCAAAATGTATATGTATCCCTACGTATTGGAACACCGAGGACGGTGTTATTCCAAGGGATAGGGGATTTTAATGTCCGGGTTTTGACCTCGTTTGCATTAAAGGATACATGATGTATATATTGTAATTAATCGTGGTGAGGAGCTAAAGGCAAAATCCCCACCATCAATTTAGTTGTGCATGTTTCGGCAATAGGGATTGTTGTCAATGGTATATCGTGCTATCTGGCACATTATAGTTTTGGACATCATGTAAATATGCACATCAATTAAAATAAACCTACAGCCAACTACGACGGTGCAACATTAAATGAAAAGGGAATGATTTCCTAAGGTTAAGGGGGGGTTGTCCAACCCGTGGGAGTAATTGGGAGTTTTCCATGTGTCGGCCACCCATTTAAACTTATGTTGTCAGTTAGTTGTGAGTAGTATTGCTGAGTAATGGTGGGTGTGGTGGGACTATCAATCCTTTCCTACTTGCCCACTCCACCAGCAGACTCTCCCCTTCATGTCGTGTGGGGTAGAAGAAACATTCTCTCCACTCTCCCACGATTCCACTCACGGTTTTGGTCTTGTTCATTCTCCATCGTTTTTCCTATCCTCACGGAGAGAGTTGTCCTCTCACTCTCTCAGGCACAAGAATTCTGTGTTGTTTTTCCTCACGCAAGGAGCTAGAGAAACCATTGATGTCACTCAGTATTTTCGGGTGCAGGATCCATTCACGCTCGGGGCTGTGTGCCTGTGTGTTCCATACTGGTTTCTATGGTAGGTGTATGTCTCCTTGCCAACTGTGGCCATGTATGTTGTTGATTGTGGTCTGTGTTTATGTTTTCCCCTGTCGATGCTCGGAGTTTGGCTTCTTTCCCTTTTGTGGACTGTGTAATGTTGCCATTGTTTCATTGTGAGATTGGGGCTGTTGTCTTCCCCTGGTTGGGTTGTTGTGTATGGAAGTACATTTTTGGGTTGCTGCTGAGTTGTTTTGGCCACACTAGGGACAAGAACAACTCTGAGTCATCTTGTTGACTTAAGTTGTGTTCACCTCTTCGTTTGGGGTTGTCACCTTGTTGTCTTCATCTTCTTCATAGAGCTGTGAACTATTTGTTTTACTGCGGTATGCAGTGGTTAGTCTTCGAACTGTTGAGAGTAGGATTAGAGGCTGGGTATGCTTGAGGAAACTGGTGTTTGGAGCCACTCAGACAGATTTTGACTGTTGGCTTTCTTCTCCACAACCCTTGAAGAGTAATGGAAAGAGAAATCAAGGCCTGAGGGAATGTGAAGCAGAGAAAGGACTGATTCCTGTTGATGGGTGTGTGGATGTCTTAGAAGTCTGGTTAACTCTGGTGTAGGCATCCTTAGCTCTCCATTGAGGCCACCAGCTTAGAATTTATCCTTTCCTAGCTCCTTGACAGCCTGATAAACGCTACTATGTGGGCTTGGATGATTTCTGTACCTTGGCTATGTGTAAGCCTGCTCTGACCCTTATTCCTTGAGGAATCATGTCCAGCTCGGGGGTGGCAGTGCTGCTGAGAGATTGATGAGCATGCTGGCCTATGGTTGGGTGGAAAGTTATAGCAATGTAGCTGGTTGCGGGATGAATTATTTTTAAGATGAGTATTCTTGACTATTCCATCTCTGCATTTATATTTACTGATTAATGAATATGATGAGCATGTGGTATGCTTGAATGAACGTATGTTTGCTTCCGTTATGTATATGAAGGATTATGCATCTTATTATGTTTTATGTTTTAAGCTTTATATTTCAGCATTATATGCCTGTTCATGTTCATGGGGCTATTTTCCTGGAGGTTTTTGTTTGTTTGGTAGAGTCCTCTCACCGGTCAAAGGGTCAGGGACGTTACACAGATACCCTCCCATGTCTCAATGGAAACTTCAACTGTTTTCAGCTGCAACTTGTCTAAGATTGGCAAGCCATCAGGTCTTTCCTTAATATGCTTTTTCCAACTTGTTACTTGCTCTAAAGCAATAGATGATTTTCTTATCCGATCATGGTGATCCTCAACAGTTTCAAAATTCTTGCAAAACTTGTCATACGAACCTTGCATCTCATCAAAAGAAGTATACAAATCTATCACATCCTGTTGGAACTCTTCATGTACTTTACAAAGTACTTGTTTGAAATCCTCAGGTGTCATATCCATAAAAGATGATGCTTTCAAGGCTAGTAGAGAATCTTTCAGCTGTTGATTGATAAGAGAAATTTGCTATGCTTGTTGTTGATTCACAACCTCTACATTCTCAAGCTGGTGCTTCATTTCTTCATCTTTGATCTTCCATTGCTCCACTCTATCTTCATATTCTCATTTCAACTGGCCAATTTCTTGTTCATGCCTCTTTCCTGCTTCTGCTAAGTCCTGTTTCAACTTCTGCAATTCCTTCTCTTTTTCATGAAAATCCAAACTTAATTGTGAAACTGATTTAAAATTAGCTCCAGGGAAAACTCCCATGGAAACTGTTGTGTCCATAGCCCATTACTGAATATCAATTGTGTCTACCTTCCAAATGAACTGACCAAGGGCAGGCACATGTTTTCCTGAGCCTTGTCTAGATTTCTTCACTCCCATTTTAACTACGGCTTTATCCTTTTTACTCCAATAATATTTTCCCATGGATTCCACGACATCTTCTCCAAAATATTCTATCACTTTTGATGATGAATTGATCTCGTGGTGGATGGTAACGAAGGAATCAGTTTGCATTTGGTTTGTAGGAATGTCTATGCTGAGGGGGGAAATATCCATGGGAATTGAAGGAAAGGTAAAGGTGAGTGATGTAAAAGAATTAGACATAGGCAAATATTCCTTTTGAGAAATACTCATAGAGACAAAAGGAATGTCGTACTCAAACAGTTGGGGAATTGTCGATGTAGGACAAGTATCAATAAGTGAATCAACTGAAAAAGTGGGCATGCTAATAGTAGCTCCCATTATTGATGACAATTTACCTCGAAAAAATAATGCTGGGAAGATGATGAACCTAACATACTGGGAAAGGTTTTCATATTCGGCATGGATGAGAGAACAGTAGTGATAACAATCCCAGGGTCTTGTTCCACATTCGTATCATCAATCTCAATCTAAGCTGAAGATAAAGAGATTACCTTCTGTGTAGAAGCATCTTGGACATTATTCTTCTCTTTCTTTGCAATTGAGATCGAAGGCATGAGCTTTTATTTTGTCGATGCTTCTACCAATTGAGCTTGTTCAAAACCTACTTCAGTGAGAGCCTGTTCTATCCCTTTCTATAGTGTATGTTCCATTGTGCCAATACAGTAGCTAGATGAGCCTTAAAGGACACCTTTGCCTTTGTCCTTGGGTTGAGAAACAAGAGCAATAGCAGAACTTGTTGTATCCTCTCTCGCTTCTTGTTTTTTCTTCTCCTTTTCAAGATCTTGTTTTACTTTTAGTTTATCTCCTCTTTCTCGAACAATTCTTGTCTTAAGATCCTTTTGATATTGATACATGTTAATATATTTAGACACTTAGGAGTTAGTTAAGATCAACTTGTGTAATATATCCGTTAGGTAAAAGTGTGTTTCTTTAGTATGCATTAGTATGCATTTGTAAATATTCTAATCTGACGGTCATGATATGTTCTAGACATAGAGTGATCCGACGGTTCAACTTCTCTTAGATCATACCTACCATTGATCCGTGGCTTAACGCCCAATTGGTCTATGATCTCTATTTAAAGAGCATAGAGGGTCCTTGGCTAGTTGATCGATTATGAGAAGCTCATGTAAATTTCTTTCTTTTGCATGATAAATTGCTCCAAGTAGCTATTTGGCTGGGGCCGTGGACTGTTTCCCTCTCAAGGGTTTTAACCACGTGACAAACTTTGGCATGAGCGATTTGGTCACTTAAAGTATCGCTCATTGCAACAACTATGTAAAGACAATATGGTGACTGGTCTTCCGCTGGTATCTTGCAAGGATGGTGTTTGTTTCGGTTGTGTACTCAGAAAACATCATCAGGACGGTTTTGACAAACGTGCCTCTTGGCATGCCTCGGTTCCCTTGGAGCTGTGCATAGTGACTTGTGTGGCCCTCTTCCATCTGCTTCCTTTTCTGGTTTCAAATATTTCTTAGCTTTCATTGATGACTACTCCATATGCACTTGGGTTTACTTCCTAAAACTTAAGAGCGAAGTATTTAACATGTTCTTATCCTACAAGGCTCTTGTTGAAAAAGAGTCAGGTCATCAAATTATTAAGTTAAGATCTGACCATGGAGGAGAATATGTTAACAACAAGTTCACTACTTTTTGCACTGAACAAGGAATCCAACAACAGCACACTGTTCCATATACACCACAACAAAATGGTGTAGCTGAAAGAAAGAACCGCACTTTAAAAGAAATGGCTAATTGTATGATCCAATCTAAGGGACTAAGTATTCAATATTGGGCTGAGGCCATAAATTGTGCAAATTACATAGTTAATCGCACACCCACTAAAGTTTTACAGGGTATAACACTGGAAGAAGCATGGAGTAAAATTAAACCAGATGTAAGTCATTTTCGTGTGTTTGGTTGTGAAGCATGGGCTCACATTCCGGATGAAAAATGGAAAGCATTGCAGCCTAAAAGTGAAAAATGCATATTTGTTGGATATTCTAAAGATGTAAAAGGTTATAGACTTCTTCAGCCACATTCTCATGATATAATCATTAGAAGAGATGTTAAATTTGATGAAAATCTCTTGGCTTACGAGCCTAACTTGGCGGGTGTGCCATCTTTGGCCTGCGAGCCTGATTTGGCGATTGTGCCTTCTTCTTCTTCTTCTTCTAGCTTCCTTGACAGGTTTCCAGCTCTAGTTTCTGATGATGATAATGAGGATGAAAATCCACCTCCACCTACTCATGTTCCTCCAATTGCACCAGCACCAATACTTCCTCGATGGGTCCGTTCAACATGTGAAGCAGCTGGTGATCTTGAAGGTGATCCTAGAGATCAACGTCGAACACGTTTTTAGTTTTAGTGAGCCTCTTCTCTTTTGGCTCAAGTTTCCAAGAATCATGATCCAGAAACTTTTGCAGAAGCTTCAAGAAATCCAGATTGGGATGCAGCTATGGATGAAGAATATCATTCCTTAATGGCGAACGATACTTGGGATCTTGTTCCTCTTCCAAAAGGAAGAAAACTTGTCAGATGTAAATGGGTCTATAGAACTAAGTATGCATCAGATGGAAGTGTTGAAAGACTTAAGGTAAGGTTAGTTGCCGAAGGTTTTTCCCAAGTTGAAGGGATTGACTACAATGAAACATTTGCCCCTGTAGCAAAAATGAACTCCATCCGCCTTGTTCTTTCCCTTGCAGCCTTACATAACTAGGAAGTCCATCAAATGGATGTCAATTCTACCTTCTTACATGGTGATTTCCATGAGGAAATTTACATGGAACAACCTCCTGGATATGTTCAGAATAACTCTAGCCTTGTCTGTCTCCTTAAGAAATCCTTATATGGACTTACGCAAGCTCCTAGAGCTTGGTATGCCAAAATGGATAGCTTTCTCCTTGACACTGGTTTTTCTAGATGCCATTCTGACCCCAATGTCTATACCAAGAAAGTAGGAAACCATCTCATCATACTTGTTCTTTATGTTGATGATCTTATCCTTACTGGTAGTGACCCTAACCTTATAACCCATGTGAAATCCAGTCTTAAGCAAAATTTTGAAATGTCAGACTTAGGACATTTGCATTATTTTCTTGGTCTCCAAGTCTTTCAAACCAAAGAAGGAATCTTTCTTTCCCAGTCTAAGTATGCTTGTGACCTTCTTCGTCGCTTCCACATGGAAGATTGTAAACCAGCCCCTTCTCCCTTCCAGTCTGGAGTCAAGTTTTCTACCACTTGTACTTCCCCTGAAGTAGATGCCACCTTGTATCGCTAGCTTGTTGGTAATCTTTTATACTTGACTCATTCCTGTCCTGACCTTTCCTTTACCATTGTTCGTGTTGCTCGTTATATGCAAACTCCTCATGAAAGTCACTGGAAAGCAGCAAAAAGAATACTTCGATATATTCAAGGTACAATTCAATTTTGGATTCATTACAGTACAAGGGGGAAACCTTTGTTGGTTGGTTTCACTGATTCAAATTGGGCCGTGGATCCTGATGATCGAAAGTCTACGGCAGGTTATGTTTTCAGTTTGGGATCTTGACCTGTCACTTGGGCTTGTAAGAAACAACAAGCTCTTGCTCTTTCTTCAGCAGAAGCATAATATCGAGCCGCAGTTAATGCCATTCAGGAAGCTTTATGGCTTCGACAGATCCTTTTGGATTTTGGATTCAAGCAGCAGCAGCCTACTCCACTTTGGTGCGACAATCAAAGTGCCATCAAGCTTGCCAAAGATCCAATTCTACATCAGCGCAGCAAACACATTGAGGTACACATGCACTTCATCAGAAATCTTGTTCATGATCGTGTTATTGAAGTGCTCTATTGTCCTGCAAATGATCAAGTTGCAGACATCTTCACCAAGTCTCTTACAGAAGCGAAGTTTTCTAAACTTCGATCTATTTTAGGAGTTCATGAATGTGTCCTTAAGGGGGGATAGGCTCTAATGCCTCCTTCCTTCTCCTAATAGTGTCACTTTTGTAAATCCTTCAATCCTATCCCAAGTTGTTCTTAGGGGGGGATGTTAGGATATTTAGACACTTAGGAGTTAGTTAAGATCAACTTGTGTAATATATCCGTTAGGTAAAAGTGTGTTTCTTTAGTATGCATTAATATGCATTTGTAAATATTCTAATCTGATGGTCACGATATGTTCTAGACATAGAGTGATCCGACGGTTCAACTTCTCTTATATCATACCTACCATTGATCCATGGCTTAACACCCGATTGGTCTATGATCTCTATTTAAAGAGCATAGAGGGTCCTTGGCTAGTTAATCGATTATGAGAAGCTCATGTAACTTTCTTTCTTTTATTTTTAGTTTATCTCCTCTTTCTCGAACAATTCTTGTCTTAAGATCCTTTTGATACTGATACAGATGCGACTTGGTCTCTAGATCACTAATTTTATACATTGCCTCCTGAAAATTGGTAGCTCCTCAAAACATGGAATCATCGGGACCATTTTCATGAACGTATTGAAATTTCACGTGCTCATGACCAAATAGATCAGCCAAATATGCCACTGGATCATGCATTCTTTTGAATTCCTCCCCCAAGTTCATAACATACATCTCCTTTCCCACGATAGAAGCATGAGTAGGACTCTGTAGCGTAATGTTGCCAAGATTCATGGGAATTTTTGGCCAGCCCTTCTTCTTATGTTTGGTCAACTTGGGTAAAACCCCATCAATAATAGTCTGATACGCAAATTCTTGAAGCACCATTCAATATGGAACTATTCTAGGAAGCAAGTGGACTATATTGTTGCCCCAAATCCTTATGTAAGAGAAATATTCTCCTACATACTAGTTGCCAAACATTGAAATCAATTCCCTAACACTTTTAGAGAATGCAAGAGCATTAGCTTTAAAAATATTGTAGTACATTGACCCGAGAAATAGGTCACAGAGTCCATAAACGCGAGCGATGAAATTGTCATCCCACATATCAACACAATATATATGAACCGATGGAGATTGGTCACTCCAATTCCAATTTAGGGTTGGGAAAGAAGTCGATGCACATAATGCATCCATTACAAACCCTGACATATAGAAATATGGTTTACGATTCTTGGGGGTTTTCTCATATTTTTCAATTTCCTCACACAAATTAAACGACAGAATTTGCACTAAGTTAAAGGAATGACCTGTAAGCAGGATATGGTTCACCATAGGAACCCATTGCACTTTGAATGAGCAACAATTCAGTAAACCATATAACCTACAAAACATAGCGCACAACAAGGAAAAGGGTTCTCTAAACCAAGAAACTAGATATGATCATTAGAGGAATTTTGGGGTCTAAAATGGGCCTCCTAAGGAAAATAATAAAATAATAGTTAAAATAATAAAATAACATTGATTAATTTTGGAGGAAGAAAGAAAAAAAACTACTTTTTGTGTTCGTATTTTCGACATATCTCCCTGTGTTTTTACTCAAATTTGAATCGGGAGAGCTTGTTGGATGTGGAATTCAATTCCACATCCAACGAGTACCCACACAGCATACTTTTGACGGACCCCGCTACCCCAAAAACAAGAAATACCTGAAAAAACATGATGATGACATCATCATCACGTTTTTTCAGGTATTTCTTGTTTTTGGGGTAGCGGGGTCCGTCAAAAGTATGCAGTGTGGGTACTCGTTGGATGCGGAATCAAATTCCGCATCCAACGAGCTCTCCCAATTGAAATTTGAGTAAAAACAAAGGGAGATATGTCGAAAATACGAACAAAAATAGTTTTTTTAATGACAAATATGCCAATTCAACCATTATGGTTGACTTATTTTATTGAAATTCTATTGGATCTTGAATTCCAACTCACAAAAACTTATTTTGGCACGTTTTCTTATAAGGCCCATTTTAGACCCCAAATTTCCTCTAATGGGAAGTGAAACAGGAATGTCAAGTGTTGGGTCTTCCAGCCAAGATTTCACCACTTGTTTGTAACTGAATTTGGCATGAATTTCATCAAAAAAAATTTACAAGAGAAGCTGCTTGGGGGTTGGCAAAGCATAAGCCCTAGCAAAAACATTTGGATGGAATGAAGCAATAACAACATTATGGATATCATGAAATTTTCCTTACTTAGGGTCTATGTGGTCCAATGCCCACTTAACAGGGTCCATGTACGGCATAAATGGGGGTCTGGCAGCAACGCGATGAATCTGAGAATTGCATATCTGTAGGTATGTATGTTGGTCATGATCAACATAGGAAAAGTCATCATTGTCAAAAATAGCATAAACTCTAGACCACTCTATATATGAGTTCTCAGACACATAACCACTCTTGTCAGTGAAAACACTAGCATTAGGATCTTTGTTTTTCTGTTCTTGAAGAGTCGTTTTAGATCTGGTATTCATGGTCATTGCAGACGCCTTCTCTGATTGAATTTTAGCAACAATGTCTAAAAACGAGCTAAGTTCAAATTTACCAAGAAAAAGCAATCACACAGCGAAAACTTACAGGTAGAAATGCTTAGAAAGTTACAACTCCGACCACTATCACACAGAGGATATGCACTGTAAAAAACCCTGAGTAGAGTGAAAAAGCATCGGTAACAATGGTAAAACCCTAAATTCAAATCTTTAAAAAGCCAACTCAAACGACAAAAAACAAAAATCAAAAACAAAAATTAATCCCAATTTCGTATGCATAAACATAAATTGACAAAATTTACTTTTCATTTTCGATTTGTGGAATCACAAATCGACAATCATAAAACAAAATCATAGTCGAAAAGAGAGTCGTGTTTCCAAGTTTCGATATTTGGAATATCAGAAATCAGAAATCGGGAAAACAGAGAAACCCAGTTTCCAATATCGGACGTATCTAAAATTGAGAACGAGACCTTCAATTTTACTTGAAGTGAAAGCTTTGATTTTCGATACTCCGAAATCGACAAAGTGAACAGTCGAAAATCGAAAATTGGGGAAACACCATACCATTTTAACAAAACCTAAATCGAAAATCGCAATTTGACAAAGGACATTTCCTTGTTGAAAATTATAAGATTCTGTGATCCAAACATAAAACAAACTTCGACAAACATCCAAAAAATGCATTTCCGCTTCCCAATTTCAGAAATCAGAAATCGCAATCAAGAAACACAGCTTGGAAAAAAAGTTAAAATTATTTCTAAAAATCAAATTTAGTCATAAATGACTTGAGGTAAAATCTCAAAAATAAGTATTATTAAATAATAATTTCCAGTCTCCTAAAGTAAGTCAAAAAGGTTCAACTGCAAAAAGACACAAAATTTTTACCCTCTCGGCGTTTCTTTGCACCTCTTGGTGCAAATGCTAGTATAATTATCTACTACAAGTTTACAAAAAAAATGCATATATCAAATACTTTAAACACCATGAATTATCAAAAAAATCTAGATTAAGTGACTTTTTATAGAAAATGAATTATCAAATATTTTTTTTTTCTTGTGGAAATATGTACAGTGTTAAGTCATGAACTTGTTTTCTTCAAATTTATATTTTGATTGTCATTTTTATTTTAAGTTTGCTCATTTGCTTAAGTTTGCTCTTTTACTTGCTTTAGAAAAATTTTGGTTTTAAGTGAAATTTTCGAGTTTTGCTTTTAGATTTTTATTATTTTTTGTTTCTTTAGGTTCTGAAGGGTTCTATAGGACATTATGTGGATTAATTGGTTCACAAATAACACCATGATCAAAGTTTACCATTAAAACCTCATTCAAAATGGAATTAATGACTAAAAAGTGTCAAAATTGGCTTTAAAATATTCTTGTAGTGAAACGGCCAAAAAATTACACTGCGGCGCTATAGGAAAATCGTTTTTTGCCAAAACGGTCATTTTTCAATCTGATTTTTTGGGGATTTCGTTCCTAAAGTGTTAAATACTTCATTGGTCACGTTGATATGTGTTTTGCCAAGTTTTTTTTTCATGTAAACAGGTGTCTAGTCTCATGTGAGGGAGATTCTGGCAACTATTCTGGCAACTGGATGCAAATTTCTGGCAAATGATGATAGTGAGCGAAATAAGGCAAGATTTTCAGGAAAGAGGTTCTAAATTAAATATTATGAAGCTGGTGGAGACGCTGGAATGAAGAAATTTGCTTAAAATTCAGAATTTACAATTGCAGAGGAGATTTAGGGATTTTTCAGCGCGCCAGCTGGAAGCAAATTGAAGACCTGAAGACCTGAAGACATTTGAATAGTTAATTTTGACGATCAGATAGTTCAAGGATCGATTTTAAACATTTGCAGCTGGACGGGAATGAGGAAGCAAGAAATGCGACCGAGCCATTTTACAAACGTAAAAAGCAGCCAACGGAAGAGGTTATGGAATCGCTGGACTTGGAGAACGATCTTCCACTTGCAGTTGATTTTCCAAGTGTGCTTGCAAGCCTAGAACATGAAGGCCAAAAACCGTTCAAGATTGATTTGAGTTCAATTGATTCAACACTGGATCATGCAATCACCAAAGATGGTTCAACTATGAAAAGTGCTGTACACAAATATTATAACTGGTTGCAAGATGTTAACATGTTTTCTGCAGCTGCTAATCAAAGAACACTACTGCAAAAAATCAAGGAACAAAAATCATCCAATTTAACTCCAAGAGAAACAAATCTGGAAAATCTACTAATACAAGGGAGTGACAGAGAAATAAGTGGCAATTCCTCCAATGAGGAGCTTCCTTCTAATGATAAAAGTACATTATCACAGGATGGGAAAAGGTCAGAGGAAGAAAAGTTTACTGTGGATATTTCCAGTAACTATCTAAGTCAAGTTATGGAATCCATAACCCAAATGACGAAGCCAGAGATCAACTTTGATGTTCTGGAAAATGAGCACTTGCGAACAAATAAGGGAGTGCTTCCCAACGTATTAATGCTTGAAGAATCTGAACATCATATCAAATTGGGTAATCAAAGTTCTATAATCAGAAAAGGTTCCTCGACTGGATAGCAGACAACAAACTTTTGATGTTTTGCCTTCAGATGTTTCACATAGCCCTCAACTTAAACATAGTGAAACATATGATCATATCTGATGCTCATCCCTTTACAAATGCAATTAAAAGAAAAGGTTGTATTAGCAGGTGCCAAAAGAGAACCAGATCAATTTCAATATAAAGCAACTCAATCTCAATTTCCTTCATTATCTGTGTCTCTACACTCTAACATCTCAGCAGCAGTTATGTTATTGAGAAAGCGCAAAAGTGAATCTCATTCCACTGCATATAACAGTTATGATGCATGTAATGCATCCATTCAACAAGGGGCACCAGAAACTTGTAGCCCCTTAATCTCCCTCTCTCAGGAAGCATCTGAGATTTCACAAAATTTAAAACAAGCAGAATATGTTGGCCAAAGATCATTGAGCATCAGTAGTTCTTCTTGGTCACCTATGCATGAAGAGATAAAAGACAGAGAAAGCATCACTAATAATCTGAATGTACATTTAAGCAACTCACAGTTTCCTATCAAACAACAAGCTATAGATAATGAGTCAAAGTTGCATCCTGGATCAACAAGACAAAACAAAAAGAACTCAACTATGTCTGCTAACCGGCCCCTCAAAAAGAATGAAAGAGCTATATTCTGATTGTCAAGTTGATACAGCCAAGGAGAATCAAAAGGAAACTGATTGTTAGAGCTCTGAAAACTTGAAGAAAAAAGAGTTGTTAGGTCATTAACAGGGTCTTAAAATCATACAGAAACATCATTCAGCCATTGGAAAACCGGTGAAGTGGATGAAGCAGTGGATGGGGATGATTCCATATTTGGGAGTTATAAGACTTTGGCTGCAACCAATCTTTCTGCTGGTGCTATTTATTTGGAATGCAAAAATTACTGAAAATTCTGCTCAGTTTTTCCTGTTTTGGGTTATTGAAATCAAATGTAGACCAGGAGCTTATGGAGAGGAATTTTAAAAGAAAAAAAAAGAGGTTTTTGTTCATAAGATACATGTTTACAAAAACCTCTCTCAGTTTTGCAACAGCTATCAAGTTTGGAAATATTCCGTTTAATATTTGCAGCCTATTTTTCAGGGATTTTAAATATTTAATATTTTCCTATTTTAGTGTTCATTTTTCGGAGCATATTCTGATTGATTGGAGATTAATTTTTAAAAACCAAGAGAGGTTTTTATCCATCATGGACCCATTCACAAAAACCTCTCTCAGTTTTTATACAGGTGTTATGAATTGAGAGATATGGAGGCTTCTTTGACACCTATTTTCTAGAAATTCGCCATATTTGCCAGAAATCCGATTTACTATTTTTAGTCAATTAGTTGAAAGTTAGTTAATGTAACTGCGAGGTAGTTTCAATTTCGACATAATGAAGGGAAGATAGAACTACTTCTTTGTAATTATAAAAGAGGGACAAGGGTACTGAAGAGGGGTTCTACTTTTTGGAGGACTTCAGGAGGTCTTTTGGACTTGCTTGTGAGCTAAGTATCATAACTCTCATATGTATTTGATGACAGATTATGAAATATATGATACTTTACACCCTTCAGTATATGTTTTCGCTTCATTTTTGACTTGTTTAGTTACATGACTAATAAATTCATTGCTGGTTTATGGTTTATATGCTGGTATTTGTCTTTTGTGAATGAACTTCATTATCATGTTCTGTTGGATTCTGGTAATTATATGATGCATCTCTGTCTTTCCTTGCTTATGATTCAGTTTTTATTTGGTTCATGAGTGTATTCCATGTTTGTCACCAAATTTACAACCAAGAAAACATTTCAGAAACCCTAAAACCTAGTTTACTTTATTAAGTTTTTTGAGATTGTGTTGGCTTGTTTCTTTATAGCCTGGAAACAATTTCTGGCACAAACATACAGGAAACCCAACAATACTTCCCCACGTTAGTGGATGGTAGAGGTGGTAAACCGCCGACCATCCTTGCAGAAGGCCTAACCCCAAAGGACTCAAGGCTCGAACCCGTGACCTCTCCCCGAACCGAGAGAGTGTGTGCACGTCTTACCAATTGAGCTAACCCTTGGGGCTAAATTATCAAATATTTTAAGCACGATGAAGTAACCTTTTAGAAAATGATAAATGATTAAACATAGGCTTAAAAATAGTATTCATAATAAAATAATTAAAAGATTAAAATAAATCTTTTTTTCTGTAAAAATATTTAAAATTATTAATATAAGATATATTCTTAAATAATAAAAACATTTATATTTTATAAAATTATTACATATACATATTATTTAAAATATTAAATAATAATTTAACATGACTAAATTAATTATAGTAATGCAATTAAACGATCAGTCATAATAACCCAATTAAACGATCCAGCGAACACTAAAGATGTCACATATATTATTATTATTATTGCAATTTTAAAGGAAACTTACTATATAATCATGCTTATATCATCTTTCTTACTCATTATCCACTTTTTTTTCTTTTACAAATACTATTAATCAGTCATTATCAAGAAGCTTGAGGAAATCAACTTTAATTTGTCAAAGTGTCTCATTTATCGGTTTTTTTTACAAAATTTAAGCAAAATGTACCATACACTCATGTTTATATCATCTTACTTATTCATTATGGCACAATTTTCTTTTACAATTATTATTAATAAGTAATTATTAAAAAGTTAATGAGTCATTAATAAAAAGGTCGAGGAAATCAATGTGTTGGTTGATTTTTTATTATTTCATAAACATATTTAACTATCAATATAATTTATTTTAATTTTTTTATACGTGGCCTTGCTATTCTACTTCCGAAATCAAGGGTCGTCCATCAACTTTTCCTGAATAGATACCAACATATGTGGGGTTGATACCAACATATGTGGGGTCCCAACCACCACACAACGTAGTTAGACCACATCCACACACCTAAATCTAACATAATTTATTATATATTATCAATTATTTAAATCCATGCCATGTTTTTATAATAAATTTTATAAAAAAGTTATAAATCAATTTTAAAAATAATAATTTAATATTATTCATATTCTTACTAAAAACATTACATATGAAACAACTATGTCGTCTTTTTTTTCAACTCTCTCATCCATATCATATTAAAAAATTAATTAAAATTCCACTTACATAAAAGTGTATCTCTTTCAATACATATAAGATTGCATTTCTTTAAAAGTTACTAGAAAAATTAATTGAAATTCCACCTAAGAACTCTAAACTAGATTTAAAAGTGTAATTTTTTAAATGTGATTGTAACGTCCCCTCCTTTTTGATCGGCGAAGAGGACGCTACCATACATCAATCAATCGGGCACCTAGCCCCATGAACATGAACATACATACATATAATGTTGAAGCAAGATAATTAAAAACATAAAACATACTACGAAGCATAAGCGTTCATATACACAACGAAAGCAAAACATCTCAATCAGCATTCAACATGTACATCATCATTCATCAATAATAAATATGATTACAGACACAAGTTAGGCAAGAATACTTATCTTATAAAGAACTTGTCCCGCAACCAGCTACGTCGCTGCAACGTTCCACCCAACCATAGGCCCATGTGCTCTTTAATCTCTCAGCAACGCTGCCACCCTCAAGCCGGGCATGATTCCCCAAGGAATAAGGAACTAGCAGGCTTACACATGGCCAAGGATAACAACACCACAAGGATACACAGTTCAGCCAAGCCAACACAGTTTGGTTTATCAGGCGAACAACGGATCAGCCAAGCCAACAAAGTTGGGTTTATCAGACCATCCAAGAGCTGGGAAAGGCTACATGCTAAGCTGGTGAGCCCATTGAAGAGCTAAGGACACATACACCAAAACTAGCCTGACTTCTAGGACACCCACACACACCCAACACAAGGAAATCAATCCCTTCTCTGCTATGCAGTCCCTCGGGCCCTGACCTCCCTTCTAGTGCTATTCAGGGGTTGTGGAGAAGAAAGCCAGCCAACTAGCTCTGTCTGTGTGGTTCCCAAACCACTAGGTTTGTCAAGCACCTCAGGCCCTCAATCACCACTCCCATGTAGTCCAAGTACAAAACCACTGTGTGCTTGCAGCAAACCAGCTATTAAAGCTTTAGCAAGGGTAAAACAACTCCCTGAATTGTCTTGGCCCTATCGTGGCCAAAACGATTCCACAACAACCTACAGCAGCCAAATCACAAGGAAAAAACATAGCCAAGTAATCGTGGGCAAGCAGCAACCCACAAACAACCATGAGCCCACAGCACCCAATCCTCAATGCAATCGCCGGAGAACTTGCACAGGTAGAAAATGGGGAAGGAATAGACTCCCTCTCTGTACGTGAGGGAAAAGATGCAGCCAACCATCACAATTCAACGATGAACACCCAAGACATTACCCTGTCCGATCAGGAGCACAAAATGGGAAAAGGGGAACAATCTTTCTGCGTGAACGGGAGGAAGAAAATCTCACAGACTAGCAATGCCAAAGGAAAGGGAGAACCAACCCTCAAACAATGGATCGTGAATCCTTTTATCTAAGCATGCGTGAGGAAACTGAACCGTCAACGCTGGAGAGAGTGTCGTCATCCCCCGAATGGGATCGTGGGCATAGTGGTTTTCCTTGCTAGCGTGGGGGTCAGCCTGGTGGAGTGTGCATGTGGGAAAGGCATGGCAGTCCTACCACATTCCACTGCCAGCATTAATTTCCCCAACCAATAGCAAAACACCACAGTGGTGGTTGGATGAGACACGGAAAGGTGAGTAGTCAAACAGGGTGGTAACACATGGCTTTTCCCTCATAGGTTCAAGGTTTAACATCTCCCCCCTTAACCTTAGGAAATCATGCCCTTTTTAATATGGTTGTAGTGAACATAGTTGGTTGGGTTCATTTAATTAAAATGCATACTTACATTATGCCACAACTTAATATATGTCGTATGTCCCGATATACCATCGGTGACAATTCCAATCCGAAACATAACATAACCAAATCGATGGTGGGGCCTTTGCATTTAGCTCCTCACCATGATTATTTACAACATATGTATCATGTATATTTAATGCATCGAGGTCAAAACCAGGGTGTTACATACCCCCCCCCCCCCCCTTCAATAGCACTGTCCTCAGTGCTTTACAAAATTGAACAAAATGCTACACTGGTACCGCCTCAGTGTTCCATAGAATTGAACAAAAATGGATGTGCCAATCGCATGGCATCCTCTAGCTCCCACATAGCCTCTTTAGGTCCATAGTGCTCCCATTGCACCTTTACCTACCCTATGGCCTGGTTTCGGAGCATTGTGACCTTCCTGTTGAGGATGCGCATTGGCTCGATTCGAAACTCTCCCATGGGTTCCACCTGAATCACATCCCAATTTATCACATGGTTAGGATCATGTACATATTTCTTAAGCAAAGAAACATGAAAAACATTATGAGCTCTAGTACTAGGAGGCAATGCAAGTATATATGCAATAGACCCTATTCTTTCAAGCACTTCAAATGACCCACAATATCTAGGTGACAACTTGGCACAACTTCCAAGCTTCAAGGAACCCTTCTTTGCTTTCACTCTGAGGTAAACATGATCCCCAACACTGAATTCTCTGTTCATCCTATGCTTATCTGCATAGCTTTTTTGTCTGTCCTATGATGTCTTCAGATTCTGCCTAATCTTTACAACCTCTTGCTCCATTTCCTTGAGCAACTTTGGTCTAAGCACAACTTTGTTCACTGGTTTATCCCAAGTCACTGGTGTCCTACACCTCCTTCCATACAAAGCTTCATACGGACTCATCCCCAAGGATTTCTGTTGTCCATTATTGTACGCAAACTCTACCAAGTGTAACTAATCTTCCCACTTGGTTGGTTTGTCCATCACATACATCCAAACCATATCTTCAAGCACCTGATTAACTCTCTCTGTCTACCCATCTGTCTGAGGATGGTATGCATTGCTGAAGTTTAGCTTTGTACCCAAATCCGCAAACAATTCCTTCCAAAAATTGGAAGTGAACTTGACATCTCTATCAGAAATTATTGCCTTTAGTAATCCATGCAATTTTGAAAATCTCCTTCATGAAGATCTTGGCAATGTCATCAGTCTTATGTGTAGACTTCACCGGTATAAAATGTGCTTCCTTTGTCAACTTGTCTACCACAACCATGATGGAATCATGCTGCCTCCAAGTCATTGGAAATCCTGTAATAAAATTCATGGAAATAACTTCCCATTTCCATTCCGGGACTGGCAAAGGCTGCAACAACCCTGCTGGATGTTGATGCTCAACCTTTACCTGTTGACATTTCATCCACCTTGAAATGTATTCAGCCATATCCTTTTTCATTCCTGGCCAAAAGTACTACTTTCTAGTTGTAGCAATTGTCTTCTGATATCCTGGGTGACCAGAATACGGAGCTTGATGGATTTCATCCATAACAACTCTCCTCAAATATGCTACCTTCGGAATATAAATTTATAAGTAAGAAGTCTATCTTCTTCCAATTTATATCCCTCATACCTCTTCTCAAGACTTTGCTACTGCAATTTGTCTTTTACCTGCTCATACAATTCATCTCCTGCAGTATGATTAACAATCTGCTGCCTCAAATATGATTAGCAAACACTAAGAGATGCCACATGCATTTCCTGCATCTTCCTGCTGAGTGCATCAGCTACCTTGTTTTCTTTCCCCTTTATGTGCTTGATTTCAAAATCAAATTCACATAAAAATTCCATCCATCTCGCTTGCCTAGCATTCAGAGTAGGTTGATCAAATAGATACTTCAGACCACAATGGTCTATTCTTAGCTCAAATCTTCTACCCATCAAGTAATGCCTCGACATATTGAGAACATGTACTATGGCTGCAAGCTCTAGATCATGAGTGGCATAGTTCTTCTCATGCTCCTTCAGCTTTCTTGACTCGTAACATATCACGTGGTTGTCTTGCATAAGGACTCCTCCAAGCCCTTGTCTGCATGCATCGGTACTGTCACATGCCCTAATTTTTCAAATAATATTATCTTATTGATTTTTATTCCAAGACATTATGTTAAATTTTATGCTAAAGTTGTAATTGATGACTCAGCAGAGTCAAGGATGTTGAATGTAATTATGAATATTTTAATTATAAATAAATAAAAAGTGGAGACAACAACTTGGGAGAGCTGTTAAAAGAGTGTCTCCAGGAATTGGTAGGGAGGAACGGCCTCCCAACGCTGTTGTCATCCAGCTTTAAACAAGTTCTACAATCTTTTATTTGTTGTATTAAAAGTTTATTTCTGAGAATGAATGAATAATGAATGACTTACATGTTATGAAGTGATCTGTTAGAATTTATAATCTTTTAGTTGTTGAATGTTGGAACTGTAATTGAATGAGATAATCCTACCTGTGTTTTTCCTCATTTGGATAATCCAGACCATACTCTAGCACATGTAGTGTGTTTAAAATAGATGAAGATATGATAGGATCCTGGATTGATTAGAGTTATTTTGTATTTCAAAACAATGGAGTAATTTGTTTCTGTATATAGATGTTTTTTTGGAAAGGATACTAATCTGTCTAATTAAGTTATGGTTTTAAAAACCAGACTATTGTATTAAGAATGCTAGCAAAGAAGTATACATAATACTTTTCAAACAGCAGGTTTATTTCTTTTAATATGTTGACTATTGTAGATAGGTTATTTATCTTATTCAGAACGGTATTTCTGCAAAATGAAACTACTAACCTGTCACGTAGGAAAAAGATTTAACTTAGATAAACACTCATTTATTTTTGTGAAGAAAGAACCAAGTTATTTTATAGAGTTATTTTATTGTTCATACTGTTTAACTATTTCTACAAATGTTCACATTTCAAGTAGGGTAATTCTAGTATAGTTCTTTTTACAAATAAATTAACTGCAACAATTATAATAATGTAACAAGGAAATAATAACAAAATCTATCTATGTATTTATAAAATAAACTGAATGCAATGGTAAATAATATGAACAAATTCATTTAAATAAACTAAACAAAGATTAATTATAAAAGAAAGTACAGCGCTGAAACCCTCATAATATTAAATATTATAATTTATAGTATTAACATTATAATGGTAACATTATAATTTAAAGTATTAACAATGTAAATTATAGTAATAAACATTATAATCAGATAAGCAATAATCCAAGAATTTGGATTATTTAGTTTTCTGAAACTTTATCTATAAAATGTTATTACAGTCCTATAAGGATAGAGAGAGATAACATTAAAGGCATAGTAATTATATACATGTAATAAACAATTTATTTCACATTATTATTGAACAAAAACCTACAGAATAATTAAAGAAATTATTTATACACAGGTCACTAATAGGATTCAACCTTGCTCGAATATTCGAGCTTATAAACAAAGTACTATAATAGAAAGAATTAACAGAATAGAAATTAATAATATAATTTAATTCAAGATAATTTTAACAAGTGAAGATTTATTAACACGATTGAAATAGGGTAAAAACCCTACTATTTAAAATTACAGTAAGAGCATCAAAATAACCAAGTCCGAGCTCAAGAGAGTTAAATCTCTTCACTTAAAGTTTAAACAGAGAATGGCTTGACAGGCCGCAAGTATTCTTTACATAACTATACACAAAACTAGTAAAAACAAAATTTACAAATCACGGCATAAGTCAGAAAACCCTACTAACAGCAAGGGTTTTGTAAAAACTAAACAAGCAAACCGAGAACAGTAAACCATGAAGGGTCACTTGCAGGCCACGACCAACTGAAACTATTCCATAAAGAAATGAACAAGTATGGATTGTCATGGGTTGACCAGGGCTTACCCATAACCAGGAAGCCGACCCTATTCTTCTATATCAGCTGCAAAGAGGGTTGTAAACCGTCACCTGTAAAGACAAGAATTCACAATATTAATATTTATTGCATTATATCAAAAACTGAGTTAAGAACAAGTTAAGAATTGTTAAGAGAATTTTTCTTACCTGGAAGCGAAGGTAACATAGCCACCAAGAAGCAAGAGTGCATCCACCAGTGAAACGAAGAGCCAATACTTCATATCCTCTGTGACAGAGATGGTTCCAACACGTGCACAAACCACTGCTAGCAGCAGCAAGGAGAAGGGAGCAACGGCCAAGCAAGAAGTGAATAGTGAAGCTCGCACTGTCATCACATTGCGAAGTATGAGTATCCATACTCTTGAAACCCCATGACGGAGACAAGGCCGAAACAAAAGCAAATAACCCCTTTAAACAATCCCAACAAGTAAGCCGTGGAGGAGCGAACCCAAGAAAACTTCACCCAGTCCAAGCTGTAAGCAAAATGTCATGGCTCTCCTCAAACTTTTGCAGGATAAACTCACAATGCAAGCAAGGTTTCGAGGATGACGAAGGTGGATGGAATATTGCAAAACAGGACATAAAGCTTGTTCTTTTCACAGAAGGGAAGCATGGCGGCCAAGACACAGTTGCAGAGCAGCCCGAAGGCCCAAAATCCATGGGGAAGAATGACAAAGAGTAGGGTTCGTAAACCCTTATACTCCCAACACTTGGCCGAGAAAGAACCACGTGGTCTCACAAATATTTCAACCATGCAGTGGGTAAATCGTATAGTTTCCTGCATGCATTTGATTTCCAATTATTCAAACATAATTTGATGCATAATCATATAAACACTTTAATCATTTACAAAGGTTCCACGTTATCATAGAATTCAACCTACGGTTGCATGGCTTAATCTATGAACTTTCAAATCATTTGCCAAGCTTATAATATAGTAGTTGTATAGTTTGGGGACGAGGGCGATGTCAAAGCCTTGTTTTTATACATAACCTTACCCATAATCCAATCGTTGGAGTGGTCTAACGCCACATCCATTTTCCTTTGCAAATTATAAAATAGACTTTATAATTAAAACGTTATTTCATATTAAGCTTTTGGATGACCATGAAATCAACGAAATCTTATAATCCATATTCATGCCTAAAATATTTTATGTTGATACATGCCCAAAGTATGTTATGTTTTAACATGCCCAAAATATTTAGGCTTGGAACCTTAGTTCTTCACTAATTGTTTATCCTTTTAGTCATAGCATAAATATTGTAGTTACATATGTTGATAAGCCTTGAGCTATCAAAAGTAGGTTTATAAAGTAAATCTTATGATACTTAGGAGATGCAAATAAAAAGGCTATTTCATCACCTAGCCAAACTATGATAATAAAGTAATTCTAACAAACTTTGCATAGCTAATCATATTGTCACCAACATTTATGTTGTGACTTGATAATGTTATAGAACATGGTTTTACTCAGGATCATGATCTTTATAAACCTTATCTGTTTATAACCAGAATTACTGGTAAATGTGAATGCATTATAAACAAGATAGTCTATGTGTGTATCGTTGGGTATCATAGAAAATTATGGATCAGTGGGTGGAAAATACTCAGATGATGGCTATGAATCTTTTACATAGCTCAGATCAACAAAATTTAATGAAAGTTTAGTTATTTACTAACCATGACAAGTACTATTAGTTATACCATGTGTTCGATTAGTAACATAATTTTTAGAACTATCTAGTACTTGCATGAGGCAATAAATCAGTCTCTCTTGAAGAATTGACATAAGTTAAGTATTGTGGTCAGAGGCTTAATCCAAAAGAAGTATTATAAAAATAAAATAAGAAACTGGAGCGGAACCATACCACTAGACCCTAAGTCCTTAGGACTTTGTATTTTACTGAAATGTTTAGAATCTTATAGGCAGCAATCTTCATTACAGAAGATGAATAACAAGTAGTTGCTTATACTATTATTATAAGCTGATAATGTTTATTACTGTTAGAACAATCATTACAGCATTATAGGTTATGCACTATAGGTGAAAATAACTTATGACAAAGATCACAAGTTGTGAACCAGGGAGAATAATTACTGTTGCTATTTACTTTTAAGAAAGAAACTCTTCGATATATATATATCGTTGACAAAAATCATTGAAAGAAACAAACTACTTGTTTTACCTCATAGAAGTAGATTGATATGTAACATCTTAATTACCGAGCTTTTTATTTTTGCAAATAGAAATATAGCTAAATGCTTTATGGAATTAAAAGGTGTTACTCGATCATTCATACCTATAAACTTGTAAGGACAAGTAAGCTTTCTGTGTTAGCTTAAAAGCTAAGTAAGCCCCATAATCCAAGACAGTTCCACCTACTTGTCGCAAAATAAAACTCATCAGCAAACTGAAAGATGAATTATTGCACAAGTTAAACCTAACCTTGTATTTAAAAAGTAGAATACTAAGTTACTTAATTAAGATTATGTATTAACTAATCTGGTAACCAATTCTTTTATAGATAACTGTTAGCTGTTAGCAGACCGCTTTCTCAGCATTTTATGTATTTTCAAAATTTTAAATTTTTATGAAAATTTGGGGTTTTGACATGTGGTATCCGAGCACAAGGTTCAAAGACTAGGCCTTGATGAAGCCCAACTAGATTTCATGAAACAGTAAATTAAATTGTTATGCTGATGTATTTTATTTTAAATGTTATTCAACAGAGAATTGTTTTCTAAAATTTAACAGGCAGGTATGGAAAGGCTAGAAGAGTATGCAGAGGAGGAGTCTCCAGTTACTGAGACAGAAAATCTACCAAGAGATCCTATACCATAGGATTTAACTACAAATTCCTCAGAATTGCTACAAACTGTAAAGGACCTAAAAACTGAAATGGAGTTTGTAAAACGAGAAAATGAAATGATTTTGAGGGCTCAAGAAGAGTTGAATAAGATCCTAACTGAAAAGTTTCAAACTGAGGGTAGGGGTAGAAGAACAGAATCAGAAGATACCAATCATCAACATAAATCTAAAAAGATGAAACATACTAAAACTGAAAGTAGTTCGTCTTCTGAAGTGTTTGGTGAACAATGAAATTACCATTCTACTAGTGACAGTAGCAATGATAATTAGTACATTAGAAAGAGGAAACACAAACCTTATGAGAAAATTTTCGGGGAATTCAAAAAGATAAAACCACCAACCTTTAATGGAGAGACTGAGAAGGGGAAGGAAGCTGAATCTTGGTTATCTGGGATGAAGAAGTACTTCCAAATATATAACTATTCTAACTAGTTAAAGGCTAGAATGGTTATTTATAACCTTTCAAGAAAGGCTGACATTTAGTGGCAGGACTTGAAAAGAGTTAAAGGCATAAAAGAGAAAAATGTAAACTAGAGTACCTTTAAAAGGTATTTCAAGAAGAAATTTCTGTCTGAACAATATTATGAGGAGAGAGCCAAGGAGTTTTATGAGTTGAAGTTAGGATCAATGACAATGAAGGATCTGAACAGCAAGTTCTTAAGTCTACTTAGGTATGTACCATACCTTGTAGATGAGAAACCAAAGGTACAGTGATTTTTTAGCTATCTCCCTTATCATATTAAAGATAGAATTGAATATGATAACCCAAAGACCTTGGAAGAAGCTATGAGAAAAGTTAACTTCTGTTTTGAGCAAAATCGGAAGAAAGAAAGCTTGGCCAATTGGAAAGCTAAGAAAAATAATAATCAGTTTGAACAAAAGAAGAAAGATTTTATGCCTAACAGAAATTTTAAGAACAATAAGGCCAAAAATTATCCTAATAACAAGAACTTCCAAGGAAATAAGAACAATACACCCAACAACCAGAATAATTCTAAAGGTAAGGATTTTGCAAATAATCATGGAAATTTTACCAAGAACTTTGAATGCAAGGAGCCTATCAATTGCTGGGAGTGTAATGGCCCACACTATGCTTCAGTTTGTCCAAACCGGAAGAAGACTGGTAACAACATTCATACCATATAGGAGGAGATGACCGTTGGGGAACTAGCGAGGACCATGCCCAGGATTAATGCAAATTTGGAGAATCGACAAGCTGAATGTCAGACTTCCATGGTGGAAGTAGAAGGTATGATAAATCAGACCCCTGTAACTATTTTGATTGATCTAGGAGCTAGTCTCAGTTATATTGCACCTCAAATAGTAGAAAAATGTAAGTTATCTATTGATAAGTTTGAGACTTCATGGTTAGTTCAGTTAGCCATTGGTGTTAAAAGAAGGGTAACTTGCTTTGTTAAAGAATGTGCAATAGTTATGGATAAATTTGAAACTATTGTTAAACTTAATGTTTTGCCTCTAGTTTCTTATGATTTGCTGATTGGTATGGACTGGTTAGAACAACATAGAGTAATTCTAAACTGTTATGATAAAACTTTCACATACTTAAATAGTGATGAAAAGTCAGTAAGTGTTAAAGGAATCCCTAGAAAAACTACCATAAGGCAAATTTATACCTTACAACTTAAGAGAGCTGTTAGAAAGGGATGTAAAGCTTATGCAGTAACAATAACTGATGAAGAAAGTCTAATTAAAACAAATAAGTTAAAATTGGAAAACATACCAGTCTTAAAAGAATATGTTGATGTATTCCCAGAAGAGATTCTGGGATTACCTCCGAAAAGGGAATTGGAATTTAACATTGAGCTGGTACCGAGTGTAATACCTAGCTCAAGGGCCCCTTATCGAATGGATATACTCGAACTTAAAGAATTAAAATCATAATTAAAAGAATTAATTGATAAAAAGTATATTCGACCAAGTGTGTCTCCCTAAGGAGCACCTATCATCTTCGTTAAGAAGAAGGAAGGAACTATGCGACTTTGCATAGATTACCGTCAGTTAAACAAGATGACCATCAAAAATTGATATCTGTTACCCCACATAGATGATCTGTTTGATCAACTACGAGGAGCCACGGTGTTTTCAAAAATAGATTTAAGGTCTGGATATCATCAAGTAAGGATTAAAGATGAAGACATCTTTAAGACCGCTTTCAGAACTAGATATGGTCATTACGAATTTGTCGTAATGCCATTCGGCCTTACTAATGCCCCAGTTGTATTCATGTGTTTAATGAACAATGTTATGCATAAGTATTTAGATAATTTTGTGGTTCTATTTATCGACAACATTCTAATCTATTCAAAAACTGAAGAACAACATAAAGAACACCTAAAAATAGTTTTGCAAGAGTTGCGAGAACATCAACTCTTTGCAAAGTTTAGTAAGTGTGAATTCTTCAAGGATAAGATTCAGTATTTAGGTCACATAGTGACCAAGGAAGGAATTTTCATAGATCCTGAAAAGATAAAGGAAATTGAAGATTGGCCAGTTCCTAAGGATGTGACGGATGTTCGATATTTCATGGGCATTACCGGTTACTACCGGAGGTTCATTGAAGGTTTTTCAAGGATAGAAAATCCAATAACTTCCTTGTATAAGAAAGGAAAGAAGTTTGACTGGAATCAGAAATGTGAAGAAAGCTTTAAAAAGTTAAAAACTTTATTAACCAGCACACCTATTTGAAGAATAACAGATCCTAATAAAGAATTTGTAGTGTGCACTGACGCCTGCAATGATGGCTTAGGCGGTGTTCTGACTCAAGAAGGGCATGTTATTGCCTATGAGTCTAGAAAGTTAAAAGTTCATGAAAAGAATTATGCAACATATGATCTGGAATTAGCAGTTGTAATACATGCCTTAAAGATGTGGTGACATCACCTAATTGGCAGAACATTTGTTTTAATGACTGATAATAAAGGATTGAAGTATCTTTTAGATCAGCCTAATCTAAATTCCAAACAAGCTAGGTTGTTAGCTTTCTTAAGTGAGTATGATTTCTAAATTCAACATATAAAAGGTAAAGAAAAGAAAGTTGTTGATGCATTAAGTAGGAATGCAAGGCTGAATTTTGCAGCAGCTATCAACACCTATGTTTCAGACTTAGATGAACAGCTTAAAGAAGGAATAGAACAAGATGAAATTTACTAGAATTTGCAAGTCAAAGTTAAAGAAAATCCAACAGAAAACTTAATTAAAGGTTATAGTTTAAATGAAAAAGAATTTTTATTGTATAAAGATAGACTGTATGTACCTAATGTACCTAAATTCAAGCTGTTAATTCTGGATGAAATTCATAAAACACCGTATTCAGGTCATCCAGGTTATCAAAAGACTATAACCATTTTAAGAAAAGAGAATTTCTGGCCAAATATGAAAAATGAAGTATCAGAATATATTGCTAGGTCTTTGGAATGACAACATGTAAAAACTGAACATCAACACCCAGCTGGTTTGCTTCAGCCATTACCCATCCCCAGCTGGAAATGGGAGATAATTAGTCTAGTTTCTATTACTGGGATTCCTAGAAATCAAAATCAAAATGATTCTATCATGGTAGTAGTTGATAAGTTAAGCAAAGCAACTCACTTTATACCTGTTAAAACCACTTATAAAGCTGCAAACATAGCTGATATTTTTCTAAAACAGTTTTTTCAATTGCATGGAGTACCAAAAGTCATAATCTCAGATAGAGATCCTAAGTTTACAAGAAACTTTTGGAAGTCTTTGTTTAAAAGGTTAAACACTACATTAAATTTTAGTACTTCTTTCCATCCTCAAACAGATGGACAAACTGAAAGGGTAAACCAGGTATTAGAAGATCTATTAAGAATGTATGTGAAAGATCAGCCAGGTAAATGGGAGGACTATTCACATCTGGTACAATTTGCTTATAATAATAATTATCAGACATCAGCCATGTTTAGTCCTTTTGAAATTTTATATGGACAGAAATGTAATACTCCTATCTCTTGGAGTAATCCAGTAGATAGACTAGTATTGGGTCCAGAACTGTTAAAAGAAATGGAAGAAATTGTAAAACAAGTGCAGAAAAATCTGAAAGTGGCACAGGATCGGCAGAAAAGTCAAGCAGACTTAAAAAGAACTCCAAAGGAGTTTCAGGTAGGTGAACATGTGTTCATCAAGGTAAGGCCCAAAAAGAGCTCTCTGAGATTGGGGAGTTGTGCAAAATTGGCACCTCATTACTGTGGCCCATTTGAAATTCTGTCTAGGATTGGACAAGTAGCTTATCAATTAACATTATCACCTAACTTAAGAGTACATAATTTTTTTCACATTTTCGTTTTAAATAAATATGTTTATGATGCTACTCATGTTGTTAACTGGAATGATGTACAGGTGGAACCAGAAGGGAATTTTCTGGTGGAACCGGACTGTATCCTTGGAAGGAGGGAGATTACACTTCGGAACCGCACCATTGGACAGGTAAATGTGCAATGGAAGCACCTTAGTCCAGAGGAAGCCACCTTGGAATTGGAAAGTAAAATGCGAGATGCATATCCAATTCTGTTTTAGGGGAATTATGAGGATGAAGAATAAATAACATCGAGGACGATGTTATATTCTAAGGGGGTGTGTATGTCACATGCCCCAATTTTTCAAATAATATTATCTTATTGATTTTTATTCCAAGACATTATGTTAAATTTTATGCTAAAGTTGTAATTGATGACTCAGTAGAGTCAAGGATGTTGAATGTAATTATGAATATTTTAATTATAAATAAATAAAAAGTAGAGACAACAGCTTGGGAGAGCTGTTAAAATAGTGTTTACTGGTCAATTTGGTTGAGGAGGTTGGGTGGAGAGCAAATAGATAGGTGGCAACATCCTCAAACACTTCCAATGTTGCAGGTGGAAACCTCCCTACATTTGGGGTCATAATCCCCCAAGAAAGTGGGATCAGAGCAGGTGGCTCAATTAATGACAACTAACCCAAAAAAGACCTAGGCAATCTTGATAAAAATGCCCATTAAAGAGAGTTGAGGTTGCTCATTCCAAGAAGAGAGTCATTCATGTGAATGTACTTCAAGGATTTCATTGGGAAGGGAAGTTCTGGAAGGTGTTTGAGGGGTAAACTGCAGAGAATGATCTAGTATAGCTATTCAGCTGAAGGATCTTGCTTCTGAGTGCAGAGCTAGTACTGAGTCATTGGACTAGTATTTTGTTGCTTGCTCCACACATTCCCAGCCAAGGAGACCAGGAACAGGCTCGGGGGTCCTGAGAAGACGTTGTTTGAGCACTCTCCAGGATTTGGTAGGGAGGAACGGCCTCCCAACGTTGTTGTCATCCAGATTTAAACAAGTTCTACAGTCTTTTATTTGCTGTATTAAATTTTTTTTTCTGAGAATAAATGAATAATGAATGACTTACATGTTATGAAGTGATCTGTTAGAATTTATAATCTTTTAGTTGTTGAATGTTGGAACTGTAATTGAATGAGATAATCCTACCTGTGTTTTTCCCTATCTGGATAATCCATACCGTATTCTAGCACAGGTAGTGTGTTTAAAATAGATGAAGATATGATAGGAACCTGGATTGATTAGAGTTATTTTGTATTTCAGAATATTGGAGTAATTTATTTTTGTATATAGATGTTTTTTCTGGAAAGGATACTAATCTGTCTAATTACGTTATGGTTTAAAAAACTAGACTATTGTATTAAGAATGCTAGTAAAGAAGTATACATAATACTTTTCAAATAGCAGGTTTATTTCTTTTAATATGTTGACTATTGTAGATAGGTTATTTATCTTATTCAGAACTGTATTTCTGCAAAATGAAACTACTAACCTGTCACATAGGAAAAATATTTAACTTAGATAAACGCTCATTTATTTTTGTGAAGAAAGAACCAAGTTATTTTACAGAGTTATTTTATTGTTCATACTGTTTAACTATTTCTACAAATGTTCACATTTCAAGTAGGGTAATTCTAGTATAGTTCTTTTTACAAATAAATTAACTACAACAATTATAATAATGTAACAAGGAAATAATAACAAAACCTATCTATGTATTTATAAAATAAACTGAATGCAATGGTAAATAATATGGACAAATTCATTTAAATAAACTAAACAATGATTAATTATAAAAGAAAGTACAGGGTCGAAACCCTCATAATATTAAATATTATAATTTATAGTATTAACATTATAATGCTAACATTATAATTTAAAGTATTAACAATGTAAATTATAGTAATAAACATTGTAATTAGATAAGCAATAATCCAAGGATTTGAATTATTTAGTTTTCTGAAATTTCATCTATAAAATGTTATTACAGTCCTATAAGGACAGAGAGAGATAACATTATAAGCATAGTAATTATATACCTGTAATAAACAATTTATTTCACATTATTATTGAACAAAAACCTACAGAATAATTAAAGAAATTATTTATACACATGTCACTAACAGGATTCAACCTTGCTCGAATATCCGAGCTTATAAACAAAGTACTATAATATAAAGAATTAATAGAATAAAAATTAATAATATAATTTAATTCAAGATAATTTTAACAAGTGAAGATTTATTAACACGATCGAAATAGGGTAAAAACCCTAGTATTTAAAATTACAGTAAGAGCATCAAATTAACCAAGTCCGAGCTCAAGAGAGTTAAATCTCTTCACTTAAAGTTGAAACGGAGAATGGCTTGACAGGTCGCAAGTATTCTTTACATAACTATACACAAAACTAGTAAAAACAAAATTTACAAGTGATGGCATAAGTCAAAAAACCCTACTAACATCAAGGGTTTTGTAAAAACCTAAACAAGCAAACCGAGAACAGTAAACCACAAAGGGTCACTTGCAGGCCACGACCAACCGAAACTATTCCATAAAGAAACGAACAATTATGGATTGCCATGGGTTGACCAGGGCTTACCCGTAACCAGGAAGTCGACCCTATTCTTTTGTATCAGCTGGAAAGAGGGTTGTAAATCGTCACCTGTAAAGACAAGAATTCACAACATTAATATTCATTACATTATATCAAAAACTGAGTTAAGAACTGTTAAGAGAATTTTTCTTACTTGGAAGCAAAGGTAACGTAGCCACCAAGAAGCAAGAGCGCAGCCACTAGCGAAACCAAGAGCCAATACTTCATATCTTCTATGATAGAGACAGTTCCAACACGTGTACAAACCACTGCTTTAGACAGTTCCAACACATGCACAAACTAATGCTAGCAGCAGCAAGGAGAAGGGAGCAACGGACAAGAAAGAAGTGAAATCCTCAGGTGTCATATCCATAAAAGACGAGGCTTTCGAGGCTAATTGAGCATCTTTCAGTTGTTCATTGAGAAGAGAAATTTTCTCTGCTTGTTGATGATTCACAACCTCTGCGTTCTTAAGCTGGTGCTTTAGTTCTTCATCTTTGATCTTCCATTGCTCCACTCTGTCTTCATGTTCTCATTTCAACTGGCCAATTTCTTGTTCATGCCTCTTTTCTGCTTCTGCTAAGTCCTATTTCAACTTCTACAATTCCTTCTCTTTTTCACAAAAATCCAAACTTAATTGTGAAACTGAGTTAAAATTAGCTCCAGTGAAAACTCCCATCGCAGCTATTGTGTCCACTGCCCTTTGCTGAATATCAGTTGTGTTTTCCTTTCGAATGACCTGACCGAGGGTAGGTACATATTTTCCTGAGCCTTGTCTAGCTTTCTTCACTCCCCTTTTAACCATGACTTTATCCTTTTTACTCCAATAATATTTTCCCATGGATACCACAACATCTTCTCCAAAATATTCTATCACTTCTGATGATGAATTGATCTCGTGGTGGATGGTAACCAAGGAATCAGTTTGCATTTGGTTTATAGGAATGTCTATGCTGAGGGGGTCAATATCCATCGGAATTGAAGCAGAGGTAAAGGTGAGTGATGTAAAAGAATTAGACATAGGCAAATATTCTTTTTGAGAAAGACTCATAGAGACAGAAGGAATGTCATACTCAAACAGCTGGGGAATTGTCGATGTAGGACAAGTATCAATAAGTGAATTAATTGAAAAATTCATGCATGCTAATAGTAGATCCCATTATTGATGACAAATTTACCTCAGAAAAATAATGGTGGGAAGATGATGAACCTAACATACTGGGAAAGGTTTGCATATTCGGCATGGATGAGAGAACGGTAGTTATAACAACCCCAGGGTCTTGTTCCACATTCGTATCATCAATCTCAATCTGAGCTGAAGATAAAGAGATTACCTTTTGTGCAGAAGCATCTTGGACATGATTCTTCTCTTTCTTTCCAATTGAGATCGAAGGCATGAGCTTTTCTTTTGTTGGTGCTTCTACCAGTTGATCTTGTTTAGAACCTGCTTCAGTGAGAGCTTGTTCTATCCCTTTCTGCAGTGTATCTTCCATTGTACCAATACAATAGCTGGACGAGCCTTAAAGGACACGTTTCCCTTTGTCCTTGGGTTGAGAAACAAGAGCAACAACAGAACTTGATGTATCCTCTCTCACTTCTTGTTTTGTCTTCTCCTTTTCAAGATCTTGTTTTATTTTTATTTTATCTCCTCTTTCTTGAACAATTCTTGTCTTAAGATCCTTTTGATATTGATACAGATGCGACTTGGTATTTAGATCACTAATTTTATCCATTGCCTCCTGAAAATTGGTAGCTCCTCGAAACATGGAATCATCGGGACCATTTTCATGAACGTATTGAAATTTCACGTGCTCATGAGCAAATAGATCAGCCAAATATGCCACTGGGTCATGCATTCTTTTGAATGCCTCCCCCAAGTTCCTAATATAAATCTCCTTTCCCACCATAGACGCATGAGTAGGACTCTCTAGCGTAAGGTTGCCAAGATTCATGGGAATTTTTGGCCAACCCTTCTTTTTATGTTTGGTCAACTTGGGTAAAACCCCATCAATAACAGTTTGATATGCGAATTATTGAAGCACCATTCAGTCTGGAACTATTCTAGGAAGCAAGTGGACTATATTGTTGCCCCAAATCCTTATGTAAGAGAAATATTCTCCTACATACTAGTCACCAAACATTGAAATCAATTCCCTAACACTTTTAGAGAATGCAAGAGCATCAGCTTTAAAAATATTGTAGTACATTGACCCGAGAAATAGGTCACAACGTTCATAAACACGAGCAATGAAATTGTTGTCACACATATCAGCGCAATATATATGAACCGGTGGAGATTTGTCAGTCCAATTCCAATTTAGGGTCGGGAAAGAAGTCGACACACATAATGTATCCATTACAAATCCTGACATGTAGAAAGATGGTTTACGATTCTCGGGGGTTTTCTCATATTTTTAAATTTCTTCACGTAAATTAAACGACAGAATTTGCGCCCAGTTTAAGGAATGACCTGTAAGCATGATATGGTTCACCATAGGAACCTATTGCACTTTGAATGAGGAACAATTCGGTAAACCATATAACTTGCAAAACATAGCGCACAACAAGGAAAATGATTCTCTGAACCAAGAAACTGGATATGCTGGAAGTGAAATGGGAATGTCAAGTGTTGGGTCTTCCAGCCAAGATTTCACCACTTGTTCATAATTGAATTTGGCATGAATTTCATCGAAATTTTTTGACAAGAGAAGTTGCTTGGGAGTTGGCAAAGCATAAGCCCTAGCAAAAACATTTGGATGGAACGAAGCGATAACGACATTATGGATATCATGAAATTTTCCTTACTTATGGTCTATGTGGTCTAATGCCCACTTAACAAGGTTAGTGTAAGGCATAAATGGGGGTCTGGAAGCAACGTAATAAATCTGAGAATTGTGTATCTGTAGGTATGCAATTTGGTCATGATCAACACAGGAAAAGTCATCATTGTCAAAAATAGCATAAACTCTAGACCACTCTATATATGAGCTCTCAGACACATAACCACTCGTGTCAGTGAAAACACTGGCATTGGGATATTTGTTTTTCTATTCTTGAAGAGTCATTTTAGATCTGGTATTCATGGTCATTGCAGATGCCTTCTCTGATTGAATTTTAGCAACCGTGTCTAAAAACGAGCTAAGTTCAAATTTAGCAGAAAAAAACAATCACACAGCGAAAACTTACAGGTAGAAATGCTCAGAAAGTTACAACTCTGACCGTTGTCACACAGAGGATATGCACTGTAAAAAAATCCCTGAGCAGAGTGAAAAAGCATCGGTAACAATGGTAAAACCCTAAATTCGAATCTTTAAAAAGCCAACTCAAACAGCCAAAAACAAAAATCAGAAACAAAAATTAATCCTAATTTTGTATGCATAAACATAAATTGAAAAAATTTACTTTTCATTTTCGATTTGTGGAATCACGAATCGACAATTAGAAAACAAAATGCCAGTCGAAAAAAGAGTTGTGTTTTCGGTTTTCGATATTTGGAATATTAGAAATCGGAAATCAAGAAAATAGAGAAACCCAATTTCCAATATCGGACGTATCCAAAATCAAGAACGAGACCTTTAATTTTTCCTGAAGTGAAAGTTTCGATTTCTGATACTCTGAAATCGACAAAGCGAACAGTGAAAAATGAAAAATTGGGGAAACACCATACCATTTTAACAAAACCGAAATCGAAAATCGCAATTCGACAAAGGACATTTCCTTGTTGAAAATTATAAGATTTTGTGATCCAAATATAAAACAAACTTCGACAAACATCTAAAAAATGTATTTCTGCTTCCCAATTTCGGATATCGGAAATCGCAATCAAGAAACACAGCTTGGAAAAAAAGTTAAAATTAATTCTAAAAATCAAAATTAGTCATAAATGACTTGAGGTAAAATCTCAAAAATAAGTATTATTAAATAATAATTTCTAGTCTCCCAAAGTAAGTAAAAAAGGTTCAACTGCAGAAAGACACAATATTTTTACCCTCTCGACGTAAAATAATCCAATTAAACGATCAGTGATAATAATGCAATAATGCAATTAAACGATCAATCATAATAATCCAATTAAATGATCCAGTGAACACTAAAGATGTCACATATATTATTATTATTATTGCAATTTTAAAGGAAACTTACTATATAATCATGCTTATATCATCTTTCTTACTCATTATCCACTCTTTTCCTTTTACAATTATTATTAACCAGAGATTATTAAGAAGCTTGAGGAAATCAACTTTAATTTGTCAAAATGTCTCATTTATCGGTTTTTTTTACAAAATTTAAGCAAAATGTACCATACACTCATGTTTATATCATCTTACTTATTCATTATGGCACAATTTTCTTTTACAATTATTATTAATAAGTAATTATTAAAAAGTTAATAAGTAATTATTAAAAAGTTAATGAGTCATTAATAAAAAGGTCGAGGAAATCAATGTGTTTGTTGATTAAATCAATGTGTTTGTTGATTTTTTATTATTTGATAAACATATTTAACTATCAAAATTAATATAATTTTTTTAATTTTTTTTATAAGTGGCCTTGCTATTCTACTTCCGAAATCAAGGGTCGTCCATAAACTTTCATACCAACATAAGTGGGGTCCTAACCACCACAAAACGTCGTTAGACCACATCCACGTACCTAAACTTAATATAATCTATTATATATTATCAATTATTTATATCCATGCCATATTTTTATAATAACTTTTATAAAAAGTTATAAATCAATTTTAAAAATAATAATTTAATATTATTCATATTCTTACTAAAAACATTACATATGAAACAACTATGTTGTCTTTTTTTTCAACTCTCTCATCCCTATCATATTAAAAAATTAATTAAAATTCCACTTATATAAAAGTGTATCTCTTTAAAATACATATAAGAATGCATTTCTTTAAAAGTTACTAGAAAAATTTAATTGAAATTCCACCTAAGAACTCCAAACTACATTTAAAAGTGTAATTCTTTAAATGTGACTAGGACAATGATTATGTTTATTCTATTATGTAAAGTATATTTTTCTAAATATGAATATGATAATGCTTAGTTTATTATTTTATTTATTTAATTGGCACGAAATAGGCATGACATTATGGGGTCTTTATTCAATGAAAAAATACTATAGCACCTTTGTTTATGAAATATTAAAGAATACTTTTAATTGTATTAGATATTGACAAATATCCATTAAAATCCTTTTGTTAAGACCCTCTTTCAATACATTTTTCCAATTTAAAAAAACCCTATTTTTACCATATATTTCCTATTTTTACTAGATACCAATTTTTACACCCCCAATACCTATAAGACCTCCATACCCTACTCCCCACCCCCAACACCTACAATATATTGACCTTATTTTCATAATGAAAAAAACCATTTTATTAACGAACGTGATAAGATATTGGTCAACAAGATGAATCCCTAGTGCATGACATCAACATTAGTTACTTATATCCATGACTACATGGAAACTCAAAAAAAGCGTTGTGAATAGAATTCAAAGATCTTATACAACAAAGACTTCCACGTTAAGAAATCTATAGATGACATAAAGTGAAGGCAGCATCAAATTACTTTTGTTTCCCATTAAGGTGTGATTTATCCAAACTTTAAAGTCTACAACTATAATCTTATTGAATTATTTGAGAAGAGCTTAGTGGTCCTTCACCTCCACTAGTGGTGCATGACTATGCTACATGCATTGCAACAAAACTTGTCAACTATGTGAATTCTTTGAGAAGAGCTTAGTGGTCCTTCACCTCCACTAATGGTGCATGATTATGCTACATGCATTGCAACAAAACTTGTCAACTTGTCAACTATGGGAGAAGCAAGGGAATGAAAAAAATAACCACATCATACCAAAAGTCATTAGAAAGGTAAAAGAGAAAGAAACATAACCACATCATACCAAAAGTCATTAGAAAGGTAAAAGAGAAAGAAACATAACCACATCATACCAAAAGTCATTAGAAAGGTAAAAGAGAAAGAAGCAGGGTGTGCCAAAAGATCAAAATTAAACTCAAACTAGATTGAAGTTAAGGTGTCTCCACGTGTATAATTTTCACAATTTCAATGGTGCATGTACAATTGAGACCATAGTAGAGACCATGGGGGCACAAAATATAAATCTTGACTTGTTTACAAATTAATTATCACTCCCATGGATAAGTTTTAAATAATATTTATTGGGCTATGTTATATCATAAAAATGGAATGGGGAGAGAGTGATGGTGATGGGATAAGTGTGACATTAGATACATGCATGTAGCTTTGTGCTTTCATTTTCAAACACAATTTTGCACCATCTTTTGTTTTAGTTTCGTGTAATTTAAAATATATTTTTGTATAGGTAGCGATGTGATGTTTAACATTTTTCTTATGACTATTTAATACAAATTATCTTCGAAGATTTTATAAAATCTTCACCATTAGATTTTTCAAGAAATCTAGACGTATCAAACAATTGCAAATCCATCCTAAATTGGAAAGGCGTGGTGTTTTTCAACATAAAGTTTGGGTTCGTTTAGTTTGTACAATGCATGTGTATTGTAAATCCACACCATGATAATCACATCTTGTTAGGTAGGTCTAAAAATCAACGTGTTTCATAATTTTTATATGGAAGAAAAGGAGGTTCGTTTTATGATATTATTAAAATTTAAAAAAAATAAACACATCTTTTTAGGTAGGTCTAAATCAACGTTATTAATAAAAAACTTGTATACGAGAAAAGATTATTTATTCAACAGTATTATTAAAAAATAAAAATTGCCCTATTATGTTTTGGGTAATAGCAGACATAATTAAATATTATTTTGTTAATTATTGCATTGGAAAATTAACAAAAATGATTATAAATTTATCTTGGTGTTGTATCTTTCAATCAGAGAGGTTTATTTTCGAGATTTTGTAACCCTATGATTGAATATTTTCGAGATTTTGTAACCCTATGATTGAATATTTTTATGAAGAAGGGCTATATTTAGAAAGATCAAAGTTTAATTAAGAAAAATTGTGCATTTATTACTCCAGAAATATTTTTATTTTATATTTTTTAAATATAATGTTTATTTTTGAGATTTTTTATGCTTTTGTTAATATTTAAAAGAATTGAGTATTTATAAATACATATTTTATTTAATAAGATGAAGTTGGATTGAGAAATAAAGTCTCATAAAGATCGATAATGCTAGAAAATTGGCAACTGGGTGAAGTAAAGTAATAAAGAATAACTTTTCATGTAACAAACAAGGAATACTAAAATGTAGTTTATTAATAGAGAATTATTAAAGATTTATTTGGAGAAAGGGTCATAAGTTAAGTTGGATTGAAACTTCAGTGTGTTTGTATGAAGATGTGTAACACCTTTTGGTAAGTCGAGGGCATGAGAATGGTTAAAAACATGAGCTCAATCAAGTTTTTGTTAAGCCCTTGATTGAGCTTTTGAAAGCTCGATTGAGGGATTAACAGAGTGCTCGATTAAACTATTTTCAGAAGCTTTATAAAGGGTTGAAAAAACTCTCAATTGAGCTAGATAAGGTTGATTGAGGGATTAACAAAGCACTTGATTGAGCTACTTTAGAAGCTTGATTGAGGGTTGAAAAAACCCTCGATCGAGTTAGATAACTTGACCAAGGGTTTTCTTAACCCTCGATCTAGCTTTCAAAAGCTAGATCTAGGTTTATAAAAAGCTTGATCTAGCCTTTAAAAGCTAGATCGAGCTTTTTAAAAAGCTAGATCGAGCTTTTTAAAAAGCTAGATCAAGCTTTTAAAAAATAATCGATCTTTCTAAATATTTAGATCAAGCTTTTAAAATCTAAGTCGAGCTTTTAAAAGCTAGATCAAGATTTTGAGCTTGATTAAAGCTCCTTAACTCAAAATAACCCATGTTTTTTTTTCAAATGTTTATTTCACAAGAGCTCAATTGAACTTTCGGTTTTCCCACACTTAAATCCTCGGTCAAGGAATTTAAAAATCCACCCTAAACCTCAATTGAGCTTAAAAACAAGCTTTTATCCCTCTTTTCTACAATTTTAATTTTACTTCCTAAACTCTATCCTACGATGCATCTTAGGTGGCGTACTTCATATCAATAGATTCATCAACAAATTGTCTATACATTGGCATATAATTTATGGGTTTTTGAGTTCATATACATACACATATATGTTTTCAAACATACATTTACGAAACCATGTCCACGACTTCGAATCAGTGCAAAGAAAAATCAATCACATAAAAAGTACACAACCAAAAAATTTCAAAAAATATATATGATCCAAACCAAAACATGCACTTCAAAAGGGTATTTTTGTAACCAGTAAAAAAAAATTTGTGCATACATGTGTACAAACTGCAATTAAAAATTTCAATGGTTAGCTTTGAAAATTAATAAAAAATAATAATTTTCTAACATAAATTAAAATGTGTATGTGTGTGTGTGCATGCATGTGTCATAGTGCAATATATATAT